>QUSF01000002.1:28481490-28581825 GCA_003676055.1 Chloebia gouldiae
TTATTTTATTTTATTTTATTTTATTTTATTTTATTTTATTTTATTTTATTTTTTTATTTTATTTCAATTATTAAGCTCTTCTTACCTCAACCTACAAGCTTTACTTTTTTTTTCCCTATTCTCCTCCTCACTGGGGAGGTGGAGGGGAGGAGTGAGTGGCTGTGTGGTTCTTAGTTGCTGGCTGGATTTAAACCACAACACTGACTACACTGCCCTGTGTCCTGTACCCCTGGAGAACACCAGATCTTGCTGCCTCCTCACCAGGCTCTAGCTCTACCAGCCAATGCAGTGGCAAGGCTTGTGCAGAACTGAACACCCCTCAGGACAACCCTGCAGCTCATGGAAGGTGGTGAGGGCTGTGTAGTGGCGGGAATACCACATCAGAAATATTCCCATGTGTCTTTGCATGTGAATAAATGGTTCAGGTCTGGGTCACCATCATCAGCTAAATGTTGTGCTCACTGAGGCTGATTAAAATTTCAGTCTCTCTGTTGACATCCTGTGCATCCTTACTGGCCTGCAGCTGCAAGCTCACTCTGCACAATCCTGCCTGCCAAGCCAGTCAGGCAGGAATATTCCAGGCTCTTATTTGCACATAAACCCTCTTTTATTTCCAGGGCCGCTGAACGGTGTGGGTGGCAACCCTTTCAGCTTCCCCAGCCGGTCATTTCCTCTGCCCACACTGGAAACGATTTAGGTATCCCTCTGCCTCGAGATGGATGCTCCTTACTTTGTAATTTGCAAGCCCCACCATGATGAGAGTGCAGCGCAGAGCTCCCAAGGCAGTGTCCCAAAGCAGGGCTCAACCTCAGAGACTAAGATTGAGCTCAGATGGGCCGGCCTGGGGCTATTTAAATGCTCCTGGTTGGTTTGATCAAAATTTTTTTGCAATGAAAATCAATAGTGTTGGCACCATCCACCTGGTGTACATGTGCTTGAATTTTAGGCTGGTGGAGCAATGACTACTGTCTGTGCATGCATGTGTTACACACTTTGGTGAAGAGCATACTCAAGTATGAGTATCTTGGAGGAAAAAAATCAACAGAACACTGTTCATGAGTTTTTAAGAGGCTGTATATAGTGCAGGACTTGAGCTGTGTTCTATTATTTGAAATAAGATGTTCAGAAACATCTCAGTTAAGAAATAAGAAAGTGACAAAATGTGGTGAAGACTGTAAATTGTAAACTACAAAGTAAGCCCACAGCTTGCAACAAAAGCTGCTTTATTCAGACAAGGAAGTGCACTTAGGCATAGCTTTAAATAGCATGCATCAGGAAAACTCTCAAATTCTATATAATTTCACATAATTAAATGTAGGTATTTCATCCTACTACAATTTACTGCCTTGCCCCTTCTGCCTACAATGTTGATATTCATCATAGATTCGAGCAGTTTATTTCAGTGAGAGCTAACCCACACTTGCAGAGCCCAGATTATAATTATCCTTCTGCCAAGTGCCAGTCACGGTTCCTGTGCTGCCCATCTGAGAGCCGCCAGAGCCAGCACCAGGCAGAGGGGCATTCACAGCACAGCGGCTGCAGGTGGATCCCTGGGAAAGCTGTCTTCCTTCCCCATGTCTTCCTTCTGGACTCCTGTCTGCAAGACTCCTCTTTCTCCTTCTTGTTTTGCTCCTCTTAGTCCCAGGGTAAATGCAGCTCTGCCTTTTGGCTGCTAAGATCTGGGAATGTCTGGAGAAAAACATTGTTTCAGGCAATATAAACACTAGGAGAAAGTCCTGGAAACCTTTTTGTCCTGTTATCTTCAAACCACTGAGAACCCAGTGATGATGGCTGTGAGGTGGATTTATGGATCATGGGACCAGGTCTGGTTTCTCTTAGACCTAAAATTTTTGGGGTTTGATGCAGGACCTCACAGGCTGGGATGTTAAGCATGAATCATAGAATCAGAGAATAGTTTGGGTTGGAAGAGACCTTTGTCATTAGTTATTGGATTAAAAGGGAAAATAATCTAGGTGTCCTTTCTTATTTGGACATGGGTAGGCACACCTGCAACTGGGTCAGGTTGTCATCCAACCTGGCCTTGAGCAGTTCTAGGACTGGGGTATCTACCACCTCTCTGGTAACCTGTTCCATTGCCTCACCTCAGAGCAGAGAATATTTCTTCCTAATATCTAACCTAAATTTGCCCTCTTTCAGTTTAAAGCCATTTCCCCTTGTCCTATTACTACATACCCTTGTAAAAGGTTCCTCTCCAGCTTTCTTGTTGCCTGCTTTAAGTCATAGAAGGCTGCCATGACGTCTTTCTGGACTCATTTCAAAAGGTCCATGTGTTTCCTGTGTTGGGGACCCCAGAGCTGCATGCAGTGCTCCAGGTGGGCTGTCACAAGAGCAGAGCAGAGGGGCAGAATCACCTCCCTCAACCTGCTGGTCACACTGCTTTGGATGCAGCCCAGGATACAGCTGGCTTTTTGAGTTGCAAGCCCACATAGAAATAAACAGGCCAATGAAAATGACATAGGAGTACAGGCACTCCAGCTCTGTCCCACACCTGGGTAGAGCTTCCAGGCCATGAAAGAATGCAAACCTCCACAAAGGTGGTGGTGGTGTGCTCAGGGATTTGAAAGGCTGTGACCAGAGTGCTGTCAGTTTGCCCAGAACATTCCTGTCACACCAGGAAAATCTTTCAGGAGCAGTGACGCAGATGTGCATGTGCCTGCAGCATCTCATTTGTGTGGCTGACCG
The DNA here is from genome assembly GCA_003676055.1 of Chloebia gouldiae. Classification (NCBI taxonomy): domain Eukaryota; kingdom Metazoa; phylum Chordata; class Aves; order Passeriformes; family Passeridae; genus Chloebia; species Chloebia gouldiae. The sequence continues at coordinate 28,484,194 of QUSF01000002.1, forward strand.
GCAGGGCCTTGCACTGAGCACGCAGGGAATCCCACACCACAGTGCCAGGAGTAGGAGCAGCCCTGCTCTGCCACAGAGCTGGGAACAAAAGGCTATTGTCCAGTCCAAATTGCAGCCCCTGGATTACGTGCTGCTATGGGTGAAATTCCACTGGAATATTGTGACACATGGAGTGAGCATGATGAGATCCTCGCCTACTCCTCAGCCAGCAGTCCTTTCAGGGGAAAGCACAGGAACACCAGGGAACAGCTAAAGGAGCTTCTCTTTCATCACTGTCAGCATCATCACCTTAAAAACTACCTCATCACTTGCATTTCTAATCAAACTTTACCCTAGTATTGTCAGTAAACATTGTATAGTACTATATGCCTGTATTATATATACTCTGCCTAGTATATGCTATTAGACTGACTATATTTTTTTTGCTGTGATGGAATCTGCATGTATTACCAAAGTTCAGCTTTATTCCTTTGCTTCTCCTATCCTTGTCTATTGTTGTTTTCCTTGCCTTCATTGTTGAAAGGGAAAAATTACCAAGAAGCATCTCTGGTGTTTCATGTGGAGAACATCTAAAACTGGCCAGCAATGTACTAAATAATTTCTCTAAAGTGGATTTGATGAACAGATCTCTGATTAAAAGAAATAATTGAGGAGAATTTCTTAATTTCTGTTGGATATGACTGAACACAACACCTTCCCCCACCCCATTTTTTTCCACATCTTTTTTTTATTTTTTCTTTTCTAAATTTTTTTCCCTCTTCCTTTTACTATCAATTTCTCAAGGTCGAGATTGAGACAGTATTTCATGTTCGGACTCAGGTGTTTATTATTTCTTATCTACGTTACAGTCTCACTACCGTGAGTCGGCAGCTTTTTCATTAGCAAGGCACAAAATGGATAACTAACTCTCATTACAAGGTCTTTCAAAACTAAACTATCCAATTAAGAGAGGACACCTAGATTATTTTCCCTTTTAATCCAATAACTGATCCCCTGGAGTCCGCAATGTGGATTTTTCTGTCCAACCACAAAATGTCACCCAAGCCCATGAAGAAGGAAGAAGGCAAAGAAGGACAACCTGCCTCTGCCCTAAAACCTCCATCTTGCTTCATATTTATTTCTATATTCTAAAATCCCAAACTCTAAATTTTCCGCCCTGTGATATTACAGACTTCTAACCAACTACACACCTGTAATCCCAGTGCTATTAATCAATTTTAAAAGCCTGTTCCACGACCTCAGGTCAAATGCAGTGTTCTCTTGTGGGTCTGTACATTTAAGCACAGAAAGTTTAAAATTCTCAGCATCCAGGATTCCAACATTTTACTTGTGTGAAAAAAAAAAAATCAAAAAACCACGTGAGTGAAAAATACTGATTTTCTGTCAGTGTGCTGTATGCCAGAAATCCACTCAGCTAAGTATATTGAAGAAGAGGGATTATGGTTCAGTTTGTTTGCTAAGATCTGGTTTTAGCTCCAGAGACTTAAGACAGGGCTTGTAGCAATGGTAGCTAAAAATACTTTCATGAAGATGTAAGATTTCTGAATTGACACAATTTCTTTAATGGAAAAACCTGCTTAAACTAAATCCTTGATTTATTTTTTTCTCAAGCCCACCTCTCAGACTTGGCCACCTTCAGTCTGCAGCACAGGTACAGCTAGAGATGATGAAAAACATGCAAGAAAGTGTGGGGGTTAGCTTGTCTGTTTAGCCATTCCCTAAGCAACACTGGCCAGGCTTTCAGGGAGGGATTACCACATCCATGCATTTCTATTTTTACATCTTGCAGCAAACATATTATTACCACTGAACTGAGCAGGCCCAGATGAGAAATGAAACTGTGAGCATTGCCTGTGACACACCAGAGGAAGGCAGTGCCACCAGCCCAGCCAGGGCAGTTTGCAGCATGTCAGCTCTGGAATCAGTGGTGGGGATGGGATGGGATGGGATGGGATGGGATGGGATGGGATGGGATGGGATGGGATGGGATGGGATGGGATGGGATGAGGATGCTCAACCCAGGGCATCTTGCTCATTGCTGAAACCCATGGGAGTCTCAACCTCCTTCTGTCCTGGCTACCATTCCTGGAAAAGGAAGGGTTCCAGGGTGAAAATCAGAGCTGATTCTTTGTTTTCCATGTCCTCAAGCTGTAGGCTGGCACCTGGACCCAAACCTCCTGCCACTTTTGTGGCTTTGAAGAGAGAAATAACCTCTGTCAAACCCTTTGTAAGTTTTCTGTTTTGCAAGTAGTACACAGGTCAGTGCTTTGCACAATTCAGCTACCAGGATTAAAATCTCAAGTGCACTAGTGAGCTTCCAAAATAATAATCATAAATGAACCCCACATTTTTTTTCTATTGTAGGGACATGCCAAAAGATACAGGAAATCCATGGATAGATGGCTTTTTCATTTTGGCATATCCTGTAAGGTTAATACATTTGTTGAAAAGCCCTTTTTCAAGCAGTATTTATGCCAAGAATTCCCTTCTGAAGCTCACAAAATATCTGAAAGTATTAAAAAAAATCCATGTTCAGTACCTGTATGGCTTCCAGTTATAATAAAGTCAGTCATGTGGCAGATATGATTGGCTTGATCTTTTGTAGCATTTTGGGTGTGCTTACATATTTGAAGTTTTCTAATTCAGACCCCTGTGGCAGAAACATATAGCAACCTTTTCATGCTGAAATCTTTTGAAGTATTATTTTTCACTGTGTTCTCCCACAATCCCACTTTGCGTTTTGATACAAACTGAGAAAAGCAATAAATGAAAGGTAAAACTGGTTTTCCAGGCATGATCTTCAAGTGGTTGTTGGGGTGAGCTGTTCTGTACAAAACATGCCAGTTTTGCTCTTCAGACCTCCTTTGGATAAAATGGTGATTGTGGAAGTGTGGTGCGAGTTAACAACACACGGTCGGTCCCGGAGGGGCATCTTCTGCAGTGGAGAGGCTGTGGCTTGGCCAGGCCAGAGGCACATGTGCTAACTGCAGTAATAGCAACTGGGAATGCCTTGGTTACCTGCTTAATGTGTGGAGACTGACAATGAATGGTGTTCATGAGGAATTAGTATTGAATCAGCAGTTGATTAGTATAGAATCAGCAATTTTCCTAACAAGGCCAAGCTATGTGGTGATGCTGACTTGCTGGAGAGAGGGGATGACATCCAGGGGGACCTTGACAGGCCTGAAAGGTAAGCCCATGTCAACCTTGTGAAGTTCAACAAGGCCAGGGGCAGGGTCCTGCACAGGTGTAAGGCCACAAATACAGGCTGGGAAGTGAACAAATTGAAAACAGCTCTTAGATAAAGGACTTGGGAGTGTGGCTTGACAAGAAGCACAGAACTGCTAGTGTTGGAAAAGACCTCTAAGATCATTGAGTCCAGCCATTAACCCAACACCAACATGTTAGCATAAAACCATGTCTCTAGGTGACACATCCACACAGATTTTTAACACTTTTCATGGTAGTGATTCCAACACTTCCCTGGGAAATATTTTTCAATGTCTGGCCACCCTTTTGGTTAATAAATTTTTCCTAAAATCCAGCCTAAATCTCCCACAGCTTGAAGCCATTTCTTCTTGTCCTATTGCTTATTATTTGGTAGAGGAGACTGACCCCACCTGGCTACCACCTCCTTTTAGGGAGTTGAAGAGAGTGAGAAGGTCTCCCCTGAGCCTCTTTTTTTCCAGACTAAACACCTCCAGCTCCCTCAGGCATCCCTTTCAAGACTTGTGCACCAGACACTTCCCCAACTCCTCTGCCCTCCTCTGGACATGCTCCAGCACCTCAATGCTTTTGTTGTAGTGAGGGGCCCAAAACTAAACACAAGATTTGAGGTGTGGCCTCACCAATGCTGAGTACAATCAGTGCCCTGGTCCTGCTGGCTATTGCTGATACAGGCCAGGATGCCATTGGCCTTCTTGGCCACCTGGGCACATTGAAACTCAGAATAGGCCAACAACGTGCACTTGCAACTCTAAATGCCAACTGTATCCTGGGGTCCATCAAAAGCAATGTGGCTATCAGGCTGAGGGAGGTGACTCTGGCCCTCTGCTCCTCTCTGGTGAGGCCCCACCTGGAATGCTGCATCCAGCTCTGGGGTCTCAACATAAGAAGGCTATGGAGTTGTTGGAAAGAGTCCAGAGGGCCATGAAGATGCTCACAGGACTGGAGCACCTCTCCTGTGAAAACAGTCTGAGAGAGCTACAATTATTTAGCCTGGAGAAGACTCTGGGGAGACCTTACAGAAGCCTTCCGATACCTAAAGGGGGCCTACAAGAGAGATGGAGAGGGACTTTTTTCAATGGCATGTAGTGATAGAACAAGGAGTAATGCCTTTAAACTTAAAAAGGGTGAGTTTAGATTAGATCTTGGGAAGAATTTCGTTACTATTGGGGTGGTGAAGCACGGGAAGAGGTTGCCAAGGGAGGTGGTAGATACCCCAGCCCTGGAAGTGTTCAAGGTCAGGTTGGCTTGGGCCTTGAGCAACCTGGTCTAGTTGAAGACTGTGGCAGGAAAATTAGAACTAGGTAGTCTTCAAGGTTCCTTCCGAACGGAACCATTCTATGATTAATTGGAGTTTGGACTTCAACCAGCAAGAAAAGCTTGGCTCTTTGGGAAGGGACAATGGTTGCCAATGGGGGTAGGTGGGAAGGCTTCAGGGACAGGAGGTTGTGTATGGCCTAAACACAGATGGTGACAAACACTCAAGAAATTGCACTGGGGAGCCTGGGCCAGCCATTACCTATAAAGCCTTGGATCTCCTCACAATAGCAGTGTTTTGCAGAGACCCTGGGGAAGATCATAACACCTGGGAGATGTTAGAAGAAATAGAAAGAACAAAACTGCAGCTCTATGCCAACAGTGAACATGGCGTAAAACACCATCCCCAAACCAGCCAGCTGTTATAAGGTAACATCAGGTATTGGACAAAGGTGATGGCAATCACCTCTTCTCTTTTGTTTGGGTGAAAGGGATGCCTCAAACAGCAGCACTGGGGTGGTGCCAGATTTTGGCAGGAGCCCTGGGTGTGTGGGTGAGCAGACACCTTGCAGCACTTATTCCTGGCACACAGACAGAACTGCAGCACCTGACATGGCGAGAAAGCCTGGGTAATTCTCGTTTACTTTTCACTGGAGAAAAAGAGCAGGCTCAGCTCAACAAGAGACAGTAAAGGCCAGTAGTGCTGAGAAACACCAAAGGAAAAATCAAGAAGAGAAGCTGGCAAAAAACCTTCAACAGGTAAAACAGTAAAGCAGTGGCATATTGTTATTCCTGGGGAAAAACAAATATGGGTGGTAAGAGTTAAAGTAATTTATATGTTCTCATGTTGTTGACAGGGAATAGGAGTTAAGAGAACATACTGGGTTATGGGTCTGGAAATGTCTGAGAGAGCTGGACCACAGCCAGTAAGTTATCGTAGGAAAGCTCATTAGATCAGGAAGATGCTGAAGTGGAAAGCTGGCAGGACCCTGTGGCCAACAGGGGTCCAGAAAATGTTTGGGAAGGCAAGTCAGGGATGACCAAGAGCATTGTGTCAACAAAACATTGGCAAAGACCTAAACGAGCTGAAGATCAGCTGGGAAAAGGTAGATGAAAGGATCAATGTCTGCGGTCTTGGAGAAATCATCTGCTGGGTTTATGAGTCACAGAGACCAAAACCAGATAGAAACAAGAACAAGAAACAAGGCAGGCAAAGTTATGGCCTGCTGGTTCTGGGAACGAACCACTAATTTATTTTGCATGTACTGTATTGCTGATTCCCTCCATATTTGAATTAAAAAATAGGGGGTTTTACACCCAGAAAAATGAGTAACACTTGTGAGTTTAATTCATACCATTTGCATCACTGCTTCTGTGAATCTGGTGGCCATCCATTTTAGTGTACGTGGGAACCTTGGGCTGTTCTCTTGCTTTCATTTCATCTGTTTACTACGCTTATGGTGGGACACTGGAAGCGGTGATGAGCATTGCAAAACTGAGTAGTTTTTGCTGGATCCCACTGCTTTCAGTTCCAGCTACTTTCCTTTCCCATGAAGCCACTGACTACTGCATGCAGAACTTAATGTCCCAGAGCAATAGCTGGAGAGGTGACAGCTGTCACGCACCCATGGCCAGATGTGTGTGCAAATGGCTGCATCTGCATCTGCAACCAAATGGGATGCAGCAAGTTATGGGCTGTGTTTTTTTCTATGTGCTCTCTTTGCTTGGAGCCTGGTTGAGGGCAAACTGTTTCTGTCACATTCTTGAGAGTTTGGGGAAACATTTCTGAGGACCTTTTACAGGGTGTTACTGAAGGCCACCATGACACAGTAATTCAAATATGTGACACCAAATATTTCTCTGTCACTAATAGCCTTGTGGTGCTTGTGGATTGGGATGCCAGCATGTCTGATAGATCTGATGTTTTCCATTTGCTCTCAATGCTCATTGACTTGCAGGAGAAAGTTCTTGATGTGCTAGTTTTTTCCTCCTCTTTTTGTAGATAGTGGCATATCACATCTTGTGATTGAAGTTTGTAATAACAGCAACAACCATGGCAAGCCTGCAGTCCAGTTGGGAAGACCAGTGGAAAGAGCAGTACTGGTGATCTATCTGAGCTCTAGCTGAAAAATTCAGGATTTCACCCAGTAGACAGAACAGAAAGCCTTGCCAAGACTTCTTTTACCTATGGAAAGAGATTGGATCTGGTTTTATCTTAAATTAAACTTTGATGCAGTCGGTCATGAGATGTTCTTGTTTACTGCAGTCTCAGAAATATAAGGCACATGGTTCCTTCACACAGCATTTCAAATAGTTTATCTGAAGTGCTGCTGTTCACAAATGAGGTCATTTCCTTTTCTATTGTCATTCCAGAGCAATGCTAAGAATGCAGGCAAAAAATGCTGTGACATAAAACTTGGACTGACTTCAAAATAAGTTCTAAATTTGTTTCCTGCATAATCACCTCTGTTTAGAGGTAGACATATTTTTTCCAAAATGCTGATGGCAGTTTGGAGACCACAATACATCTCTTCACAAGTGCAGTAAGCTTCCAGCCCATACCTTCCCAGAGTCTCTCCTGTCATTTCCTTGTGCAAATCCCATCAGAGATGCCTGTAGCTCACCAAGGAACTCCATATTGGTTATGTTTCTATAATTATACAAGAGGCACAGGATATGTACCTCTCTAAGCACCCTTATTTTTTCCATATCAAAGACACTTGTTCTCTTGTTCAGATCAAAGACACTTCTCAGTGTTAGAAGTTTCTTACATGAAGATCTAAGCTGAACAATTACAGCACTCCTGCTTGATATCTCTATCAAAGGATACCTTGGCATGCTCATTACTTTTTCCTTTATGCTCTCCTAGATTTAATTTTGTTTTCTTTTAATCCCAGAAGAACAGGAAGGTTGCCACTGGGCACCCCACAAGCTTTGGTATTCCTGTTGCTGTACAGATCTTTCCGTAATTTTGTTTTTAAAGGTTCATAAAGTGCTTGTATACATATTCCAGAAGGTTATGGAAGATGTTTAAAATTGGACTATGGGCTGCCATAGAAAACTATGTTAATGAAAAAAAAGACTAATTGCCTAGCCAGGTGGATGCAGCAGAGATGGGGAGCTCCAGGGAACTGGTTCTTATTGCATTTGTATTCCTTGGAGTATTTGCCTCTATGCTCTAGAAATTACTCTGGGTGTCAGGCCATATGCACTTCAGAAGCACAAGACAATCCTTTGCTAGTTAGTCAGAGGGTCTGATAACACTGGCTAGGGAAAAAAAAAAACCAAAAGCAAGTGGGGCTGACTCTCTTGGCTGTTTTTTCCTCTTCAGTGAAACCTGCCCAAAATATACAGAGACACCAGCACCTGCAAGTGAAAGTCTCAGACTCGTGGGAGTCAGGTTTCAGCCTTTTCACTATTTTGGGCTCCTGTTGATAGGCCGGATAGCCAAAAGAGAGGGAATGGCTTTCACTTTCCTTCCCATGGTCACCATGGGCACGCTTCACAATAGACTGCAGTGTGAAGATAAGTGTGAAGTAGGGATGAAGTTAAGTGTGTTGATCCCAGAGCTGCAAAACATGCCACAAACAGAGAGGTGTGAGGCAGGCCAGAATCTTGTGCCTCTTGAGCAGTCACAGCAACTGAGCCCAGCTGCAAGAGTGCTACAGCTGCAGACAAAATGTGACCTAAAAACATCTATTCAAGTTTTAGGATGACAGAGACAACATCTTCCCCATGGGGATGGGAAGCATTAGCACTACTGTGTAAAGCTTTGTGCATGATTTTGTTTAGAAAACTGGTTCCAGCTCTCATCAGCTGTGTTTTAATAAAATATAAACTGAAACAGATGTGAAAGGCTCTAAGGGTGATCAAAGCAATGGGATGTCTATCTTCCACGTGGAGACTGAGAGTGACTTCTTTGGCTTAATGATATGAAGAAAACAGGACCTTCATGAAAAAAAAAATCATCTGTTGAAATCATAACAAGAGAAAATAACTATTTAGGTTAAATGGCAGTGTTGAAAGTAGAAAAAAAGAAATGGTGATGAAGAAAATTAGGTCAGAAATGAGAAATTGTCTGGTTGCCTAAGAAATGGCATCTGGAATATACAACAGGAGACTATAAAAATGTGAGGCACTGGAAGGAAAGCTGTACATCCCTGAGACTCCCTATGTATTGTTAAAGCAGCAGGCTATACATGCTGCTGGATCCATGTTACATTTCACACAATCACAGAATCAGCTGAGTAGGAAAAAACCTCTGAGGTCATCAAGTCCAACCTATGACCAAACACCACCACGTCAACTAGACCATGGCTGTTTGTTCCATGTCCAGTCTCTCCTTAAACACCTTCAGGGATGGTCACTTGACCGCCTCCCCCAGGCAGCCTATTTCAGTATCTTATCACTGTTTATGTAAAGAAATTGTTCCTAATGTCCAACCTAAACCTCCCCTGGCACACATTTCATTGTGCTGGGCAGCAGAATGCCTGAGTCTTTTTGTGCCTCTAGCTCTTGATTTCTGTACTGCTATTTATCACTTGCTGTAGAGCAGAGCTGGTACAGCCAGGCTGCTTGGCAGAATGCTGGGAAGATTAATGTCTGAAAGATGGTGAGGTGCTTGGATGCTGCAGTCATGAAGGTCATGTGAGTACGTGAGGCAAGCAGGCTGAGATTTCAAAAGCATGGAGGAAACTCTGCTGAAAGCCAGTAACACTTTTATTCCTGTATCACTGTGGAACTTTTGAAAATACTTCACTCTGATGGCAACTTTTTTTTTTTTTTTTTGCAACTGCTCCTCTGAAATTTTAGTGGAAAGAAGGGAGTAGGGGATGTAGTAGCTGGCCTGTGATTGGCATGCACTGAGGAGTTCTCCCCCATTTTTAGAGTCTCCTGTTGTATACTACAGAGCCTCACTCTGCCCTTTAGCACCCAGCCACTTATGCTCAGATCTTCATTCCCCCATGGTCTTGCAGTTACTTGTGGCTCATGCTGCACAGAAATCTGATGCCTGTTAAAAAAACCCCAAACACTAGTTTCTGTCCTCTGACTTTTGGGAGAGGGAGTTAAAGCCTCTTCCCATTCCCAACAAAAGCAGCTGAAGATAAAATTATTATCCTTCAGATGTTCCCTCCCTCTGGCTGGTGGTCAGTTCCACATTAATCAGCTGGTCTAAGTTTATCTGTACAAATGTATATTTTTGTGTAAACAGGAAGGAAAAGTGACATGGTATTTGTGTAGTTTGGGTATTGTTTGCAGGACTCCTGAAGACTACTAATGAATCACAGACAGGCAGTAGTGGGATTATTTCCACCTGGTGAGTCTTCAGGATGTCACATGTTCTGTCAAACATCTATGAGGAGATTGTACTAATCACAAGTCAGTTTTGGTGGTGGTTAGGATATATCAAGAAAGGAAAGCAAAGGATGACAGCTAAATAATTTCTGAATGAAAACCACACCAAACTAGCTGAAATGTGTTTTCAGTTACCTGAAATAGGTAGCACTACACTGCAGCACCTCTTCTTCAACCACCCCCACGGGCTTTCTGCTGAAGTTTCCCTCTGGGAACTAGTTAATAATTTTCACCTCACTTCTGATAGAAGAAAGATAGCCAACTTGTGTGGCTTTGATTCCTGTCTCATTTATCTCTGCGTGTTGCATCTGTGGCTTTACTGAGGTTATTTCTCAAATAATAGGTTCTGCAGTGCTCTAAGTGATACCCAAGCACAGGTCTAAGGAATTAATAGACTTAGAGGATCTGGTCAATATAACAACAACAACAAAACCACCAATTTCCTCCCAGTCAGCAGCCTAATCAGTTTTATTGCAGCTCATGCATTATCAGCACTTGCTTTTTGATCAAGACACATTTGGGCTTAGGGTTTGCCACTGCAGTTTGTCCGCTTAATTCAATTACTTCTTTGATCACCTCTGAGAGAAGTACCTGTAGATTAAATTCCCATTTAGTTTTTATTGGACGTGATCAAAATCTCACTTTTCCCCCATTTCCTGGGATGGCAGCAGCAGCATGAAGTGTGTCTTTATTTGCACAGATATCAACCAGATGTCATTAATCCCTTTGAGGGCTTTTAAATGCAAGAGAAAGTGGCTGGGAAATACAAGAGCCCCTCTCACTCCCACTGGAATGACACACACCTCTCCTAAAGTCTTAATTGGACCCCAGGCTCAAGACACACACCCAAGTTCTAAAGTCTCCACTCTGCTGCATTATTTTATTGCCATTGTGTCAGATATAACACAGACATGCAGTCTGGAGTGACAGAGACTTGTGGACAGATATTCCTGACAGATCTTCAGAAACAGCAAAAAAGTGGGTTTCCTAAAAGAGCTGCAGGTTAGTATTTTAATAAAACTCCATAAAATGAGTTTATGAATACTTAGAGAGTCACATGGAGCTGCAACAAATGGGATGAAGAAGATACCAGCTGCTCTCAGACAGCTCAGGCTTTTTCCCCCCACAGAGCACTTGACAGCACAAGACCTTTTTTCTTCCATTTGAGGACACCTTGGACTTCTATCTGGAGGAGAGAGCTGATCAGTTGTACTTTATTCCCTTTATCAGCTTCTTTGAACTGGATGGCAAGAATGACAAAGAATTTTTTTCAAGTCAGAATGTCTGTAGTGCCTCATTAATTATTTTTAATTAGTTGTGAGTCTCATGACTAACTGTATTATGTATCTTGTTGTCTTGGTTATTGTGTCATTGTCATATTGGTGGGAATTATTTTTTATAACAAAAGGGACATTACTGTAACACATTGATCAGTGTAGTGAAGAAATGCTAAATGAATTTATAAAAATGCAACAAGATAGAAAACAAGTTTAAAGAGCTAGTTCTTCACAGTCTGTCCTCAATCTAATTTCTAGATGCCATCTTGCTTCTCCTAAAATGTGTGAAAATAAAAAAGGAAAACTAACAGGAAAGCAAAAGCACTGATTTTAGCTATTAGAAGCATTAATCCCACCTTTTAATCCACAGTTGAATGAAACTATGGCTTTGTAGGGCAGCTGTGTTCTCTTCAACAGCAAGGAACTGTTAATTAAGTCTCATTTAATTTCAGCCTGATGTGGCAGTCCAGAGTGCCCTCACCATGCATCCAGCCCAGCTGAAGAGTTCTGAGTGCACCTCCACCTTCTCCAGCTCTTGGCTACACAAAACATTCCTGTACCCATTGACATCTTCTTACCTAAGGTTCCTATCTCTGACTTCTCATTTCTCTCCCCAGAGCTTCTGGTGCTTAGCTAAACCCATCCCACAGTTCCACTTGTAAGAGACTGTAGCTCTGGCCCCTACCCAGGTCCTGAAATAACACCTGAGAAGCTGGTCCATGTGGACAGGTCAAAAAGCCAATATGGAAGGCTTTTTTTTCTGCAGAGTTTTTTTATTTCTTAGTGATGGTTTGTAAGCCTCATTTTAGCTTGACCTCAGGTAAACTCTAGAGCTGTAGGCAGGATTTGGCATGGTTGAACATAATACTTTTCTTCTACTTTCAGCTTGCAGCCCTCAACATTTCTATGGTAAATTGCTTCTGTCTATTTTAGTTCATGTTTAATATAGAATATACTTAAGAAATGTGGAAGAGCATCAAGCTGTTAAATAGTCCTTAAGTGAGCCATGAGGCCCAAATAGCTCTGCTGGAAAACCAAGACCATTTCCCAGACCTTACACTCTCCATGGCCACCCACAATCCTTGTGCACTTGCAGTTCTTACCTACCCCACACTGGAAATGGAGCTGCTGAAAAATCCTGTTCTGTAAGGTGTGCTGAAGTCATAAGCATGGCCTCACTGTGCTTCATGCCACCCTTGTGATCTAAGGGATATTTCACATTACTAAATTCTTTTGTGTGTGGAAGGACTTTTCAGTCCAATTCTGTTCTCTAACAAACTGGGGTCACAAGTGCACATTGTTGAGTCCCACCAGCACCCCAAAGTCCTTCTCAGCAGAGGCGCTCTCAATCCTTCATTCCCCCGCCTGTTTTGATACTGGGGGGTTACCCTGGCCCAGGTGAAGCACCTCGCACTTGGCCTTGTTGAACCTCATGAGATTCACGTGGGCCCACGGCTCAAGCTTGTCTAGGTCCCTCTGGATAGCATCACATCCTTCAGGTGTTTTAACCATGCCACTCAGCTTGGTGACATCTACACATGTGCCAAAGTTGCACTCGATGCCTTTGTCTACATTGTTAATGAAGGCATTAAACAACACTACTCTCAGTACAGACCCCTGAGGGACACCACCTGCCACTGATGTCCATCTGGACATTGAGCCACTTATAACAACCCTCTAGATGCCATTATCCAGTCAATTTCTTATTTACCAAACCATCTACCCATCCAATCCATCTTTCTCTAATTTACCAAGAAGGATGTTTATGGGGAACTGTGTCAAAGGCCTTACAGAAGTCCAGATAGATGACATCCATAGCTCTTTTGTCCACTGATGCAGTCATCTCCATCATAGAAGGCTGAGTTGGCCAGGCAGCACTTGCCCTTGGTGAAGCTGTGCTGGTTGTCACAGATCATATCCTTGTCTTTTGTGAGCCTCATCACAGCTTCTAGGAGGACTTATCTGTTCCATGACCTTCCCAGGCACAGGCATGAGGCTGGCAGGTTGGTAGTTCCCTAGGTTCTCCTCTCTACCCTTTTGAAACATGGGTGCAGTGTTTCTCCAGTCACCAGGGGGTTCATCTGACTGCCATGAGTTTTTGAATACCATGAAGAGTGGTGGGGCAGCTACATCAGCCCTTGGGACTCTGGGATACACCTTATTAGGCCCCATAGACTTATGTATGTTCAGGTTCTTCATATGGTCATGAACCTGACCTTCTCCTACACTGGGGAAGGACTTTGCTCCCTCAGAGCCCACCTTGCATTCCACACACTTGAAAGGAGTGGGAAGAGAGGCTAACAGTGAACATTGAGGCAAAAAAGTCGTTGAGTACCTCAGCCTTCTCCTCATCCATGGTTGCCAGTTTGCCAGCCAAGTTTATTGGGCAGTACACTTTCTTTGACCTTCCTTTTCTGGTTAACAGGTAGAACTGGTTAACTGTAGAAACCTTTCCTGTTATTTGTTGTGTTCATTGCCAGGTTCAGCTCCAGCTTTGCCTTGACCTTCCTCACCCACTCTATTGCCTGGCTCAAGGAGTTATTCTCCATGCAGTCCAGGATTCTTCTGGTTTGCCTGCAGCTCACTGTGCTACACTTCCAGCAGATGCTGGGGTGGTTGAAGTCCTCCAGCAGGACAAGAGCTTAGTTTCTGACAGGCCTATGTAAAAGAAAGGTATGTATTTTTTCGAATCACTAAAATCTACATTTTATAATTATCTCTGCAGAAATTTGGTGTATAACTGGTATTGTCTAAAAATAAAGTTTAGAAATTATTTTTGTTAAAAACATTAGAGACCATTGTATTGGTAAATGAAGAGTTGCAAAACATCATTTATTCAGGACACAACTTTTCCTGACATTTATATATGTTCATGTAATTTATTACTGAGTGGTGGCAATTTAGAAGGTTATATTTACAGGGTAATAAAATATACTTTATCTTCCATTCAAAGATGCAACCAGAAAATAATACTGACACATTTATGATTTTTAGGTCCAAGTTCAAGTTACTGAAGAAATATCAAGTATATGTTTTGAACATGATTTGTACCCTGTTTTTCTTTTCCTAAGCTGTCCACTATCTCTCCATCAGATTTCTTGATGATGTTACATAAATTATGTTAAAGTCTGTAGTGGCACTGTAAGCATTTTGACTTAGATGATTTTACAAAAAGAGCTGTGACTCCTTTCTGTGTGTTTAAAAGATAAAGCTACAGTTACTACAGGCAGCAAGAGAAATCTGTAACTTCTGGATCAATAGGAAACAACAGAGCAGAGCCTGTGTGCTTGGTGGTTTAGGGAAGTTTGCTGGGGTTTCAGTATGTGCTGCACAGAGTCAGAGCAGCTCCTGTGATGTCTTAGTGCTCTCATTGCCATCAGGGAAATCTGACATCTTAGTAATTTTCTCACTGATTTTTCTAATCCTGCCTCTAATGTCAATAAAAGATAGGTTTGCTTCGGGAGATTTCTCTGTGGTTATATGCTGTCAGTATGATGGAAATGGAGCCTGTTTGGCCCTTGTCCCCATTCCTTCATCCTCTGCCTCCTGTTTTGGGTTTCAAATGATGAGCCAGGATTTGGGCCCTGCCTGTCAGTGGAAGGGATGTTGCAAGTGTCCCCTCCAGCACTGCCTTTTGTGGGGGGTGTTTATCCCACTCAAACTCATTGCACATTTACAAACCTGGTCTTCATAAGTTTGGATAAAGACTTACCACCCTACTGAACTTTCTGAAAGTGGTGGACTATTTATTGCATTTAATTTTGCTAATGTGTTGTGTGGTTAATTAACCAATTAATTTTTGTTTCATTTCTGTTTCTAAATAAAAGAAGATTGTAGGCATCAGTAGAAGTTTTGTGAAGTTGCCATTGTTTTTGGGTACTGAGGGATAAATCAAAACATCTGTCTGCTGCATGACTGAGTGTTTTTCAGTGTGAAAAGAAGTGATAGAGGACATGGCAAAGTATTGTATGTATGCATCACTGTGATTACCATGGGCAGTGTTACCCAGGACTGAAGGCCTGGCCCCAGGGGAGACAGTCAGTGGTTCAGTGGTAACTATGAGGGTGTCATGTCAGGACTGAGGTATATGTTGCTTTAGTGTCACAAATGGAATCAGACTGGCAATCTCTGCTGAGTGTCTCAAAGCCATCTTTCCAAATCAGGGAGCCAATGCAGATATCAAGCAAAATTCAGTCCAATTTTTCCCTTTGTCTAAACAGCACAAGAATTCCTGAAGTAAATGTGTTATAAAATCAGCACTGTCAGCATTGTGTTGAAAGGAAAAATATCCCATTAATTCCTATTTGACAATAATAACTATATTGTTACAGAATAGAAATGTCATAACCATGTTGGTGTATTTACTAGAATACAGGGTACAATTTCTCTGTGGCATGAACAAAATAAAAACCCCTTATTGGCAGATACCATCAGTACACACCTTGTTTGCTGTTTTTAGTTGAAACAGAGCTTTTGGCTATTTAGGATGGTCTTTATGGAGCCAAATGCCAGATGTCATGGCTATTTACCCAGTTGTCACTCTTTTAGCTGCACACACACTCAGCTGCTGTAGTACTTGTTGTATGTTCCTCTTGCCTGTAAATATATTCCTCCTGGTGGTATTTTCATGTGCAATCTGGGAAACAGCAGGCATCTAATCTTTGATTACATTTATGAGCATTTTACTGCTGTCAGACTTATATTCCAGAAATGCCCCTTTTTTTTTTTTTATTCCTGATAATTTCATTGTGCTTATGCTTCTCACTGGCAGCTTTAATTTCAATTTTTTTGTAAACTATAGAAGTACTTCATGTGTTTGCTTGAAAATGTTCTCAAAGATACCACTACTGCTTAGTTAAATGTATAATACCAAACATTCATATAAAACTAAGCTTTAATTCTAGGTCTGATGAACCTTAAAAGTAGATTTTATAAATACAGTCCAGACATTAAAACTGATATTAAAAATCTTCTTCTGAGGAAATGTTGACTGCATCCATGTCCCTAGGGCTGCCATGGGCTGCACTTCGAGGTGATGAAGAGTTTGAAGCCAAGCTGAGACAAAGGGCTTGTGTAGCATTTGCCCAGTGCCAAGGGGTGCAGGGACATCTGTCCAACATCCCTGCCTATGGCTCCAAAGTGGAGCCAGTCTCACAGAGCTCTGCCCAGAGCTGCTACTGCTCTTCAGAGCAGAGCTGTGCCATGGTGTAATGGGAAAGGGAGAGTTGAGCAAAACATGAGGGAATGGCTCCCAACACAGCTCTCTCTCAAGGCATTTGAATCCCTGCTATACTTCCAATTGCAGCCTGGAGCATTGTCAGCATGTAGTTAGGGAAAAAAGGGTTTTAATCAGAAAATCCCGAGAATGTGCTCATTAGTATAAATATTTGGATGTGGGTAGTTATTTAATCTTTCACAGATAAATGAGACATTTGCATTCTCACAGTTTTGTTGGAAGAAAAGAGCCGGGGACAGAAGGGTCTCAGCAGCTCCTCATTAGTACATCTCTGTCCAGAAGCAATCTGCCTTACCTGGTGAAGCCTTCATGCCTCCAACAAAAGCTGCCTTTCCTAACACCATGGGGGATTTCAGCACTGTTCTGTGTGTGCATCGTGTGGCTGTAGCTGAGGGGCAGTGGCTGTCAGCCCAGGCAGCAGTGGGAGAGAACAGAGAGGCATTGAGGTGTCTGTGAAATATGTGCAAAGGTCTGTAGTGCTCTCATAAAATTTAACTTCCCCTGCACTGCCATCAACAACCCCATGCTGTACAGCAACTCTTAAACTAGGAAATGAGCTCCCCTTTGCATGTGGCAAGAAAATTGAGAAAGTGCTGTCCCACGCACAGTCCCATCACAGCCCCAGTGCAAAGTTAATGGATGGCAGAGCAAAGGGCTAGCTGTGTCACTGCTCAAAAAAGGAAAGAGAAAGAAAACAATGTCAGAGGTCACATTTTCTTGGCAACACAGTTAAACATTCATATCTAAAAAATCATAAATCATGGCTATCTGTGTATAAATTATAAAATTAATAAATCAGCACTGTCTGCAAAGTGCTCATACAGTGTCAGAGGATAAATTCTGAACTTTCCCAAAGCTGGTGCCAAATGTGTTAATGCCTCTGAATAGTGAAGGAAGTTTTATGCCAGCAGGGCCCCGGAGCCAGGGTACCTGGGTGGAGATGTGGGTGCCCGGGGGCTGGTGCCCCTTCCTTGCCTGTGCTCAGTGTGCAGCACAGACTATCATTTCCAGTCACATCAAAAGCAGCAAGTGGGCAAAGGAGAAACTCCAAAGCACCCAAAATATCTGCTCTGCCCTGTCCTAGGTGTCTGTGCAGGCTACAGGGTGATTTCCTGCACAGCTGCAGGGTGTTTACAGTAAGCTGAGTCACCCTTCAAGCTCCATCTCTAATGGGATTTCAGTCACCTACTTCACAAGAAAGCACTTTAATTGTCGGTGCCTTAGCCTTGAATTGCTTCCTGGCCTAAGTATTCCCTGTCGGTGAAACCCTGGCTTCTTGCAAGTGAGATTTTTTTCCCAGTCTCTTTAAAATGCCTTTGAGTTCATGCAGGGGTGAAATCAAATAGTAATTAAATAATGCCCAACAGGGAGAAAAATCATCATGCACAATGACTTCTAATGACTGCCTGTAACCACGTAATTCAGTCTGTCTGAGCAGAGCAGTTCCTTTAAAACTTCCCAGTATGGATGTCCAAGGCTTATTTTGCAAGAAGACAGAACACAAATAAAGGAGCCTTTAAACATTTTGAAAAAAAAGCCAGTGAGGGTTTCTAAGCTGCTGCAAAGGTTAGTGAGGGTTTCTAAGCTGCTGTAAGACGTGAGGTTAGAAGAAGTGAGTGGTAGTTTTCAGGCTACAAGGAGGAAACAAAGTACTGGCCTTTGGCAAGCACTGGGCACCAGCACTGATTTTGACTGGAACAGCACGAGGGAATTTGCATCTCTCCCCAGGGCTGCTGTTTCTATGGCATGTGAATTCTAGTGGAGAGTCATGCTTTTGTGTCAGCTTCTGCCAGATTACTGTGGTGCAGAGAGGGTTAACTCCACAGCATCCCTGCTGTTGGAGAACCATGTCCATCATATGGAATTGTGAAAATTTCTAGCTTCTGCTAGTTGAACATTAGGTGTCCATTTCCTTTATCAGTGCATGCTTATATTGGAATTGCACATAGGACACAGTAAGAGCAGAAACATAGGAGGGAGGGTGAGGAGTGAGGTTATGGCAATAAGTTCCTGCAGTTACCTGGTTTGGGTAGGGGTGGGGAGGGCCCTTCTCCCTTCCCTCCTGATAGCAGGGACTGCTGCTGTGATTGCCTCAATGGAGACTTCCTCCTCTGCTTTGGCCAACAGCCCACCTCCCCACAGTAGCTTGTACCACCTTCAGAAGCTCTCATACCTCTGTGGATCTGTAGTTCTGTGCCCTGAGGGTGCCTATTTCACCTGAATCACTTGAGTAGTGGAGTAAATGACTAGTCCTGGGCAGCACTGAGCAGCATGTTGTGCACCTGCCTTTAACTTGGTTTTTATGAGATGCTTTCACTATAACATTCTTATTTAGGTACACCCCAAATTACTTTTTCTTTGCTAAACCTTGCCTTTTAACTAAGTTGGTGGTTTTTTTGGTTTTTTTTTTTTTTTTTTTCCAGCAGGAATAATCTGCATCCCTAAGAATAGTGAAATTCCAGGGCTGCATGTTAGCTCTGCTTACAGCCAGTGCCACACGGCTCTCCCAGGACAGCTGGGTGTGACTGTGCATGTCCCTGGCTGCTGGAGACCTCAGCATGCTGGCTCAGCATCACTGCTCAGTGCAGCATGGCTGGAAGAAACAGTGGCATTTATTGTGGCATCATTTCAAATACCTACCTGGAAAACCCCAGCCTAAGGCACCCCTCTGGACAAAGCCCCGCTGTGGTGGTCCTTCCCCCCACCATTGTTTCTTTAGTGTGCCAGTCCCAATGGTTCCTCTTTACTGCCTGACCTCACATCCCTCACTGCAGGACAAAACCCAGACAAAAATATCACCTTGTTCGTACATAATAAAAAAGTCATTTTCACCCCAAACCAGGACTAGTCTTGCTCTGAAGCTGGCTTGCTCTCAATGGAAAATGGGCCTGATAGTGCTTTAACAAAATGTGCAGAAGTGAACCCATTTGTTTATAGGGAGCTAGGAAAATCCCTTCACTTTGCTATAGTTACAAATGTTTTTCACACTACTGTTCAGGACTTCTGCTTTTTATGTCTGGCCTAAAAGACTGCTCTCTCCAGCCATCGAGGACTTATTAACCCCATTTATGGGAAATGGTTGTGCACTGACTCAGAGGGAAGAATGACACTTATTGAATCACCAACACCAGCATCCCATGGGTTTTCCTTGGAGGCCTCTCAACTAAATATTAGCTAGGAAAACACAGGGCCATAGGGACTGCTGCCCCGACTGCAGCCAGTGGCTCACCTACCATCCTTGTGTCCACACAGACATGCCTGGAGCCCACGGAGCCCAGGCTCTGCCTTGGCACAGGGTCAGGCACCGCAGCTCTGCATCCAAAGCTCGCCTCTCACTGCACATTCATCCTTTCCAAGCTGCAGATGATGTTCTGTCCTCAGCAGCAGCCAGCCTCTTGCTCTCTGACAGCAAGTTAGGATGCTTTCAGGCAGTGCCCTGTGCCTCTCCCCAGCCTCAGCTCTGGCTCTGGCAGGGGCAGGGGTTGCAGCAGGAGCAAACAGAGCTTCCCTGCACCTCGCATCCAAGGCTTTTCCCTTTGGGCGTGATGCTCCCCAAACCTGTCCTTCCAGCACAGGTTTTGGTGTGGCACTCCACTACTCCTCTCCCTCTCCATCCTTTCTCCCCTCTTCTGAGGAGGTAAGGTATGGCATTGCAGGGTCCAGGGAGAGGAGGACAGCTCAGGAGAGCAAAGTTCTGCAAACAAAGCTGGGCCTCTGGGCACCTTAGGCTGCAGAAGACATGACTGCGCTGGAGGAGTAATTCATGCACTAAATTGCTTTCACATCTGACTGATCTGTGCAAGACATGACTAAGAGAGGATCATGGTGTCTCTAAGTCCTTGACATCCTCACTTCGTTCTGAATTGCCAGGAGTCAGGATGGTCAATCTGGCTCAGAGTTCAACCTCTGGCTCAGGTCTGGAGTAAGTAAGAGAAATTTTCACGTGGAAACCAGCCCTTTACACCATCAGAATGGGGAGCACTCCCTAGGCAAGATAACTATGTGCAGAAGTGTGTGCCAAAATAGATATTTATTAATAATTGTGATGAGAAAATAATGTTTTGCTTACTCTGAGACCACAAAATGGTATTAGGTTTGCATTCTAAAGAATGTTATTTTCTTGAATTTTTAAAGTGAAATTGTTCTTCTTTTAAAAAAGCCCTCTTTGCTATGGACTTAAGTGTGTCTAGAAGTTTGTTATTTTCTGCTGTGTAATAAAATAGTCTGTATTTGTTATACTTCTTGCACAGATGCCTTGTTAAAATTTCCAAGAATGCTGAAAATGTTTGATGCAGAAGACTGCATTTGTTGTTCCACCTGAATGTGTTTTAAAGTACAAATAGCAGTATAAAAGGTATTCATATAAAATAAAGACAGCCCTCTTTCTCTGCCTGTGTGTGAAGGCAGAAGAGAAATGGAGAAAAGCCATCAATCATCATGCTTAGCAGGTGTGAAAACTGCTCAGATCTTTGCCTAGATCTGTTACATCCCAAATCAGGTCAAAATATCACCAAGAACACAAGTCAGGAGTGCAGAAGGAGACTGTGGGCCTGAAGTGTGTTAACCAGCAATGAATGAATTCAGCAGCATCTGCCAACCTCAGCAGGAGATTTTTATGTGTGGTCAATAAAAGCTTGATCCAAGCCAAGGTCCCTGATGCAGCTGACCTTACACTTGTATCCTGTGAGAGGATCCTTTGAACCTGGCTTCTGTTATGTCACCAAATTTCTGGCCAGGTTAGACATTTCATGGCAGCCCCTTCCGAAACTGAGTTTATCCTGACTGAGCAGTTTCATGAGCAGAAATGATGGTCATTCTTCCTTTGCTTTACAAACCACTGCATAGTTCTGGCAATACAAAATGACTTTCCAGTGCTGCTCAAACCTGGACACACTTCAGTGGTGTGTGAGGCTTTCTTACCAAGTCCCTTTCTTAGACATAAATAAATTTGTTAAATTTTTTTTCTGACATTTTCTATGATGGGCATTGGCCTTAAGACTTTTGATCACATTCTTTTTTTTTTTTTTTTTTTTTTTTAATAGGAAAGTGACAGAAAACCTCAAAATTTCAACATTTTTATATGATTCCTGGGCAATTGTTTCCAGGCAGGAGGATAGAGAAATTTAGACTAATTTATTGGGGTGAAATCTTGCTTGCTTTCCTCCAAGTGAATGCCATGCTTTTGGGATGGTGGCAGTGGTACAGGATGTGTGAGAGACAGAAGAGAAGGGCCAAGAGAGAGACAGAGGCTGGAAGGAGGAAGAGGGCTGAGATCCAGCTCTGGGCTGCCATATGGATCAAGGTCTAAGCACCTTGGCAAACCCTGGTCTCATGGACCCTGTGAGGCTGGGGAACACACACTTATGTTTTTCTAGAAGGACTAGGTCCAGTTGTACTGCAGAACTCCTTGCTGTCTGCATTTTACAGCCTTTTCTCCCTATTCCATCTTTGAATAGTATATTCATAGATGCTATGCTCTCTAAAGCCAACAGCAGTGTTTTCATTGATTTAACATAGCCAAGGTTTCAAGCCAGTCCCAAAATTAAACAAGTGATGATTTTGTCTCAGTTCAACAGGGGCTAAACCATAACATTGGGAATATTCCTCTCCCCCTCTCACTCAGTACTGAAGGATTCAGCACATGTTGTGTAAAGTTTAAATCAGACAAATATTAAAATCCTGTTGCGTTGGCTGTTGCTGTAGAATGATAACAAATTTTGGGTATGTAAGTCACAGTAAGAAAGGGTTTGTCCTTGCTTCAGAAACTTTATGTGCTTGTGGTCATATTTGCAAATGTGTCACAGGTGATCAAGCAATGGCTGTTTCACAGGGCAATCTTTCATTGAGCTGAGCAGCAAAATAGCAGTTTCAGGTCTTGAACTTAAGGAAAAGCTGTTCACCAAGAAGCCCTGGTTTTGTTGATATGTTCTCTCTTCGCTGACTTTTTAGGCTTTTTTTTTTCTGTTTTATGTTTCTCCAGAATGCCAAGGTCTGGCTGCTGGGCTGGATTCATGAATCCACTGAGACTGTGCAGAAAATCCCATTGGCTTTGGTGCCTGAGGCATTTCTTGCCTTTTCACTGCACAGAGTTGACAGGCCATCTTATCTCCCAGCCACCTCAATTCCTGGCCATCTCTTCAGCATGTTGTCAGGGATCTTGACATGATTTTCTATCTATTTAGTATAACGTAGCACACTACCATAGGTATAACATTGTTTCTGTTGTGAACTGATCTTTTTTGTGGTCAGTTTTTTTCCCTTTGTAGAGTTCTTGTCTCTCACAGACTTCAAGCCCTTTTCCATTTCCTGCATTCATTTACTTGTAATTTCTTGAAAAAGGAAATAAATTAAAGTTCCCAGATTTAATAAAGATCTTGAAGTGAAACAATCTTTAGAATTTGTGATGACTTGGGTATACAGGTCACACTGAAGCTTCATATGGATATACTTTCAATGAAAGTGTCCAAATAAACAGGACACAGTCCAGCAGGGAAGCGTTACCTAAGCAGTAACCCCTGGCTTGGCCCTGTAGGACCAAGCTCGTGTATGCTTTAGCTGAACATGTCACAGAACAGACTCCTGCAGCTGAGCAACTTAATGTGCAAAGAAACATTTCCAAGTATTTAGCTTCAGCCTGCCCCTTTCTCCTCTTAGCTGATGCCCCTCAGATCATGTACTGGAAGAGATGGTGAAAAGGTATGGGAAAAATAATCAGCAAATATTGTGACTGTTTAAACATAAAAGAGTTGAGATTCTGGTTTTACTAAATTTTTGATACTAATATCAGTTTCAGCAAAATGTTCCCAGAAGCATGAACACATCTTAAGAATGCTCTGATTGCAAGAAATTCTTAGAGATGACTTCTATCACACAGATCTTGGTTATTTTGCTAGGGTCAGTGCCTGTTGAACCTCAGTGTCCCCATGGACTGGGGGCCTGTAGGCAGGAAATCCCCTCAGCTGTTTGATCCTTTCCCTTTGCTGCATCACATCTCCTGCTGAAGTGCACTGCATGCAAAGGGGATATTAGACTTAGCAATTTGCTACTTATTATATAAAATGACCATGAGCTCATACTGACTGTATTGTTTTGTTCAGTTTAAACTGGTATTTTACATTATATTCCTTACATTTAATGGAGCATTACACTGTTCTACAGGTCTGCCTATTTTCCTTTCACTGTACAGGCTGCTCACTCTCAGAAAGTGATTTGGGAAATGTAACTAAAGGTTAAGCAGGTCATTTTTGCATTACATACAACTACAGATTAGTCCTTCTCTAATTTATTCAAAAGTATGTCTACATTACTTTCCTGTCATTCATAAATATTGATGGATACTATTTGGCTAAATAAATAATGATGACAACAAATTTCCCTTTGAAAAGGATCTAAAACTGCCCTGGCTAATCTCTCATCAGCTAATAAATACTAGCCAGCTGTGTTTGTCAGTGTCTTAAGTAATACAAGGATAGGAGCACTTCAGATGTAATGCAGTGCATTTATATTATTCTGGTTTAATTATTAAATTCCTATGAAGATGTTTTCATCAGTTGGTAAGGAGAATGCTTGTTTTTCTAGGTTGCCATTTCCAGTAAGGTCTGTCATCCAAGGGAGCTGGTTTCAGGAAATTTAGGAGTATGGGGCAAGGTTCCTGCATGCTGTAACAATGAAGAAAGAGGGAGAGAAAGAAATTTGTCTCTGGTCAGTTACTGATCTTCCAGGGGCTTTCAGTGAACTGCATCAATCCACACAGCTCAGGAGATACATTTGTACACAAGTTTTGGGAACATGAGTGCGTTACATTGGGCTATGACAATATCAATCTCAGAGCATGTCAGCTGCTCTCTGACACATGCATATTTTGCTCTGCCTTTAGCATAAAATAACTTTACTGGGGACAAAAAAATGAGGACCAGCTTCTGTGAAGTGTCTTGGCGTACATTCCCCTTTGTGCTCTTATATTGATAATATTCCAACTGTCCTGGATAAGTTGAAATCACCAAAGAATCTTAAAAAATCAAAGAGTATATCTAATAAAAAATGCAAGGAAATTAATGATCTTGCCAGGTAGTTGCTGTCACTAAGAAATGCTGAAAAAGCTATTTCCAAAACACTTGCTCTGATTCCAATAGGAGACTTCCTTGGACTGGAACAGAGTGGAGTTCTAGTGTTCAGTGTGCAGCAGCTCAGCTCTTGGGAGATGCTATTTCTCAACTTGGCTGGTGTCTTCAAGAAATAAAAAATCACCTGCTATTTCAAGAACTAAAGTAAATATGTATCTTTACTGTTTGCAAACTTTCATTTAGTAGCATCAAAAAAAAAAAAATAGAAGAAAAAACCCAGACAACACCATTCCCATTAGAAAAATTTCATAATTTGTACAGTTATCTTCCCAGTTTTTCTGTGCTTAAGTCAAATTAGACGGTTTCAAAAAATATAGCATTTTTCAACATTTTCTGCCACGGACAAAACCTCCTTAGGAAACATGTTTTGTGTTTCAATGAGTACAAAATGATATTCTACTTCAGGAATGTATTTTGTAAGTAAGATGGGCTTTAGTGTGAGTCATTAGTGAAATTAAATTTAGAAAAATGTTAGAAGAATGAGTTATAGAGGTAGTATTCAGGATATTGTAATTTAGGATCAGGTTACTTGAAACCTTGTTCTCACCAAAATATACTCAAATAAGAGGTTCTTTGACTTTCTGGAAAGATGAGGCTTTTGCAGAATGAAACAGGCCTCAGATTTAGTTGCTTGGTTTAAATTTTTTTTGACAAATCTGAATGGCATGATAGAGGTTAAAATAAGTGTCCAGAGAGAAAACAGGAAGGAACCATTCCCTCTGGTTATTCCCTGTGTCTGAACCCATGGTGGGCTCCAGAAAGAGGTAATAAGAGCAATTGCATGTAAAGTCCTGACCAAGCCCCATCTGTCCACAGTGAATCATGCTCAGTGAAATACATTTTGGGATAGATTTGCTGCCAAACAATAACAAGTTTGCATTTGCCTTTTTTCTTCTTCAGAAGTGTAGTCTTTCTGCCATATTTCAAGCCTTTGATAGAAGGATGGGAGGCAAAGCTACAGCTTTTTAACGAAGAAACAAATTTTCACAGATTAATTCAGGTTTAGGTACTGTTTTCAAGACTTATTATGAGCAACCATTAGTATTTTTCAATTTTTTAAAAAATTGGATTCAACCACATGGTTTTATTATCCTTTAAGTGCTTAACTGTATACATCTGCATCTAAATGCACACACTTATATCTGTTCCAATGTATTTTTTCAGCTTTGGAGGAAACTAAACTTGATTACAAATGTTGTTCCCTCTGCATTTTTAAAGGCAGTGCATGTAGTTCTGCATGTAGTGAGGTGACAGACATATATTGTTACAGACATAAGTCGTCTTCAAATGAGTATGAAGGAAAGCATTGTCTTCACTGTCAATACAGTGTTGAGACTGATTGTATTTTAATTTGATGTTTGCCACGTGCATGTCTCTTAAAAAGGGCTAAATAACAAACCAGGAGAGAAAGAAAAACAAATCCCTGTCTTCTTGCCTTGCCATAATAGAGTTGGAGTTATTTCAGGAACCAGCTGGACTGGTTTTGCCTGAGACTTAAAAACATGCAAGTGACTGTGGTTTCCAGAAAGGAATCAAATGGACTGATATGCCAGCATTGGAAAAGAGACCCCTTCCAGATGCTGGGTTGTTTTTTACTGGGTTATGCTGGTCCTGACCTCAGGAATATGGTGTTTCATCGACTGTAAGAGCTCTTCCTGTGGCTAATCACAAATCCACACCTCCCAGGTTAAAAAATGCTATGGAGGTGGAGGAAGATTAATTCCTGAGAGAAGTATGTTTGTTAGGAAAGCATAATTTAGTAAAGCAAAGCATTCACATCATCAGCAGCCATTGCTGACATTGTTTTCCTCTGTAAAGATCTGATAAAGAGGTATCAGCAGCACCAGGACCCAGAGCACTGTCTTCAACCTCCAGTGACCGTGAAGGACAAATTCAGGATGACTAACAGCAGTATAGGGTAGGCTTTTCAACCTGTAATAAGTTTTCTGATAAGCTCTTAAGCAAAAATAATGGAAGCTCATCCCTTGAGCTTCATTAACATTGCCTGAGTGCTAAATCCTCTGCTTCAGCAAGGGCTCCTCATTTTTTTCCTAATTATATGTGAAAAACTAGATCTAAGTCTGTCCTTCCTTCTCCCGGTGTGGGTAAAATGCTGACAGGAAAAATGGTGATGCTCTGCCTGGAGCATCCAAAACCTGGAGGACAGAGCTCTTACTGCATGGACTCTGCCATTATCTTGTCCCAGCTGACAGCCACCTGACGTATGCTGGCTGCCTCCTTTCATCATGGGTATGGTGGTGTTAGCAAAAGGGAGAACCTGTGTACATCAGAGTCTGCCAACACAGAACGCCACGACATGGGTGATGGCATTGCAATATGCATTTGAGATAGTGCATTTGTTGGCTAAATGCATCAACAACAGTACAGTAGGTCATGCACTCTTTTTGTTCCATGGAAACGTAAACCCAGTCGTTTTATGAGATCAGCTGTGCTACCTCTCAAGGTAAACTTAAAAGGTGCACTCAGATTATCAGCCTTTTGAACCTGGGAAGTCTGAGGCTGACATGTCTTCATCTTGTTGTGATGCTCAGGGAAGCCAGTCGTGGGTCTGGATCTCATTTTAATAGGTGCTTTACAAATACAGAATAAAAAACTTCTTAGTTTGAGGCAATAGAGGGATGCAGATTGAGCATAAATGAGAAGGTATGGCTTAGCTTTGTAAGCAATCATAATAAAATTGCCACTTTTTTTCTTTTTTGTTGACAAAAGACAGCTTCAGGAAGGATTTGAAGGATGATAATGAAGAAACTACCAATCTCACTCTAATTACAAGCATGCAACATGAAACCTCAGTACTGCTTCATTCTTGTGGTCTGAGTTGTCCAGTCTCTGGGAAAAACATGCCTTTGTTTTGTCCAGAGCTTTCCTAAAATCAGAGACTGTGTTCCAGACATCCTGGTTAGCAATCGGTGTTTCAACAGAGGGATTGATGATGTGAGAGGGCTGCTCTGTGATAAAAACTGGTCCATCTTTTGCTTATGCAGTGGTTGATGACAGATTCTGTAGCAATCTGGGGTTTCAACCTGGCTCAGAGCCCACTGACTGCAGCAGATTGGGGTTAGACCCTGAATCTGTTCTCAGGAATAGCACATGAAAAATGTGAAAGAGAAGGAAGTAAGGTAAAGCAGTCCATTTCTCAGGATAGTTTTCCAATGGCTAAGCACTGAGTTCATAAGAATTCAAAGGGGAAAAAAGTCCAAATCTTTGATGAGGAAGGCAAAAGTTGTGGGGAAGGAAACAGGTTTGCATGGGAAAGACAGAACCTCAAAGCAGAAAAACTGTCAGCATTTTTCGCTCTTTTAAGTCTGGCCCTTAATTTTTGCTAGAAGCCTGGGTTTTCTTAGTTTTCTTTCTCTCTCTTTTTTTCTTCTCTTTTTTCATTTTTTTTAATCAGATGGCATGCACATGGGTTGATTTCACTGAAAATAAAATTCCAGAAAAAAAAATTAAATTATTTAGACTTACTGGTTTACAGAAGGCAGTAAAAAGTGTCTGAACACCAAATATGCCAATAATAGCAGTAACCGAAAGAAATGTTTAACAGAAAACTCCTAATCTTGCTTAAAAATCCCACATAATCAAGTTTACCAAGCTGTCACAAAATTAATTGTGTCTTGGTAATTTAGTGGAAGCAGTAACAGTGTCCTGCAGGAAACCTTATGGTATGCCAGGCAGAGTGTTGCAGCTTTGAGACTGCCTGGTCCATGTCTGGTTCATCTGTAGATTTCTTGAACAGAGCTACTCCATGGGTTCATTTTTTAGGAAGAGAAACTTATTTTTAATTGTTGCAAATATCAAGAGCACATTTTTTTTTACAAAATTATGTATTGTGAGACTATGGGGATTGCCTTGATCTAGATGTACAGGGAGTTTTATTCTGAACTGAAGCCACTCCAGGACAGTTAGCACAGCTTTGACCAGAATAACATAAGAATATGGGAGGAATGTATCTTCTGTCTTTGACTGCAAGAAATTTTTAAATCTGTATTAAAAGTCCTGCCTCTTTATGCTCAGGGTTTGTTTGCATCCTGACTGATGGAATTTGGAGGTCTCATTGCTGTTCTGTGAGTCCACCTGAGCCTGCCCAGCTGAGGCTCCATCTGGGTGGAGGGAGACGGAATTTCATCTTCATGTTCCTTGTTGCTTCCAGACAGGAGAGAGTTCTGGTGTGGTTGTGCTGCTGTTGGTAGGGACCATGTAACAAACACATTTTCTATGATGTGCAGCCCAAGGGTGTTAGGGTTGAACAGTTCATCGTCACCAGCCTCAGAGTAGAAATGAGAAGACATTTTCTGGCAGCAAAGCAGTGATACCCTTAAAGAACAGTGAGACTTCTGAAGAAGAGATAAATGAACTGAACCTTGTTTTAGTTTGGCATATGTTTTAAATTAGGATACAAAACCCAATTATTTTTATTTAAAACTGACTGAAGGTTCAATTTTTTTTTTGTTTGCAGCTTCAACAAATAGAAAATTCTTCATCTTGTAAGGATAAAAACAAATTGATAGCTTACCAATATCACTTTATAGAACTGAATGACTGCCCTGGATATTCTTATTTTTCAGAATCTCTTCTGTGAGAAACTGTACATCAGGAAATAATACTTTGCAAAGCTGAGAACATAAACTTGGCCTTCTGCTTTTCTTTTATCTGAAGTGTTTGCTTTTGTTTTGTCATTCTCTTCAGCTTCTTTATGTAATTTTCCTTTTCCCCTTCTATGCTTCACAGATTTGATTGCTTATGTTTTTTAAAGTGTGTAAACAGAGATGGAAGGGCTGTGTTCCAGTTACTAGTTTCATTTTTCAAAATGTGCAATGGTAGCTGAGAATCCCAAAAGATGCATTGAAGTCAAACCTCTGAAATTATTATAAGTAATTTCTATCTTCCTGTTTGAAATTTGTGTGACTTTGTTGGTAGATGTGTGTTTTGTGGTGTCACATCACTGACGTGCTGCCCTGAAGAAAACAAAATAAATTGATTTCTGTCAAAATAATAATAAAGATTACTCCCCTTACCCATATTTAATAAAAGGTGTAGAGATCTTTATACAAATGAAATTATATGCTAATGCATGAAATTTTCCACTTCCTCCCAAACATGGAATGTAAGTAGCCTTGGTCATGGAAGTTTCCTGTCTTAGAAATCTAGATAGTGATGAAACAGTAATCCCTAAAATGATTTTATGATGCAATGCAAGTGCAAATAAAGTGCAGAAATTTATTTATGAGTATTTGCTGTTTCCAGAAAAAGCTGAGTTTAGAAACATACATATTATAAGAAAAATATAATCCTCCTAGTCCCTTAGTTTAAAGTAGACCTTGTGGGTGAAATTCAGGCCCTATGTGAAAGCCCTCCATTTTCATCAGAAGAACTGCCTCCTTCTCCATCTCCTCCTTTAGTTTAATTTTGTGGCTTCATATGTAAGCACATTCCCTGCTTCTTCCTCCTGACTGATACTGCAGGGCCTGAATATTCTTCAGTCAAAGTATGACTTGTGCTACTGCAAATGTAGAAGCATGAAAATTGCTGTTGATAGAAGTGATGAATAACCATCCTTCTGTCCTCAACTCCAGTAGGAAAGGAAGTTATAGATTTTACTGTATACACTAAGGAATTTCTTTCTTACTTCCCATTTCTTTACCAGTTTTTTTTCTTGGCTTAATTTGTTTTATGTTCTGTTCTCAGCTAGCCAGCTTCATCTTTGGTGCAATTTCATAAAAACTTGAGCCTCCAGAAGGGCTGAAGTTGGACAGTGATCAGTCAGGGTGTGTGTGATTAATATGCTGCTCAAATGCTGGAAGAGATGGAAGACAAGGAGAGAGCCAGAAGTGCAACCAAGAAGTCTATTTCATGCTATTGACAAATAATTCACACAGCATCATCTCAGGTTCTTCATCTATTTGAAGTACTCAAAATTCATTTTAAATGCAACAAAGGTATATGACAGCACTCAGTGGGCTTAGAGGAATGAAGCCAGTTAAATGAGAACACAAACAAATGGTTGGAGTACGTAAAAGTGGTGAAAAGCACAGAGATCACTGTGGATTTTTTATCCAAAACATATGATTTTCTCTAGAGTGAAGTGACTGAATTGAACCAGCACTGGAAGTAGTAGGAGAAGTGTTCTGGGATATAACAAGGAACAGTTCTTCCAAACAGGCAATGTCATCAAGCATTTTCGTGCATCCTGAAAATATCTGTTTTATATGAAGGACTAGGATTTTTCTCTTCTCCCTTTCTCTCTGCTCTTCTTTTCTCTTATTTTTTCTCTACTTCACCCTTCTCTTTTCTGTTTCTCTTTCCTTTGTCCCTTCACTCTTTTTCTCACTTGTATTATCATTGGCAGACCAGAAAGTTCTCTGAACCTCCAGAATAATCAGTACCTCCTGCACATTAAAGTGGCATATCCTACATATTTGTAATATTTTTTTGGGGGGTGTGTGTGTGTATGTGCACAGAAATAAATGCAAAGATTCTGTCAGATTTGCCTAACTCATGGGAAGCTGATCCTTGGAGTCATATTCAGGATTGTCAGTGAGTAACCCAGGCTTACAGTAAAATATGCAGTTTACATTAGAAGTGCTATAAGTCTGCTTTTTCTTGAATCCTTTCTTGCACTAAGTAAGTTAATCTAAGTGATTTTTGGGCATAATTTGCTTTTTCCTATGACCTTCTGTATGTTTGGTGGCCTCTAGCAAGCTGAATGCTACTATGCAGGTAAAGTAGCTCCAGTCTGGCTGCTGTATCTGTGGAAGCTATAGTTAAGTTCATAATGAATGTATGGATCTGCATGGATTGTTTATGCATGGTAGATCCAATTCTGTTGGGATACATCAGGCTGTGCATAGCTGTTACACAAATGCACCACTTGTTGATACAACAGAAATCTTGTAAAGTGGCATGATGTTTTCCATAATTCTGAAAAACACATGCCAGAAGGTTGTGAAAATCTTTGCTTTGTTTTCTAGAGGCCATGTGAGAAAAACATGGTTTGAAATTTGTCAATAACAGTGGATGATTCCTGAAGCAGTCCTCAGTTACAGTAGCTAATACAACCCTTCTAAACATGTGACTACAGCATGGCAGCAAGACTTTGATTCAAGAAGGAAAAACACTACTGAAGAGCAGGACTCCCTTCTACTGTTTCTATTTTAAAATGTTGGTCATTATGAAATGACATTTTTGTTATTGAACACTGGAATGATGGAAGAAAAGGGCTGAGTTTTGGATGAATTAATAATGTCAGAAACCAGCTGCCTGTGGAAGGGCTGGTCAAATTTCAGATTCTGTTGCTGTTTGGTGGACAGACTGGATTGCCTGTTTTGCTGCTTCATAGAATTTTACGTGGAGAAGGGACAACGATGCCAGTCAGATCAGCTCTTCCAAGTCCTAATGCCCTAACACCCTGCCTATCACTGCCTCTCACAGGAGATGCTCTTATTCAATGACTGTGAATTGTGTCACTCTTCATACACATAGCATCTTATAGTTGCATGAGTTAAAGAGTATTTTAATCAAAACTGATTGAACTTTGTGTCCCTCAAATTTCTTGTTATTTTGCAGATAGCAAAATTATAAACTTTATCAGTAGTTATATTTTTATGTTTTCTCTCAGTTTATTTTAAAGATATTGAGAATAAAGATACTGAGAATAGAGCAAATTCTTGATAATTTTGTGAAGTAAATTTCTGTGATCTCTGAGATGGCAGATTTGACTTTTTTTTAATACTAAAACAAATTTTTTAGCTTTGTGCATTTAGATATCAAGATGATGATGGATGTAACAGGTATGAATAAAATAGACTAGTATTATGAAATATGCCATGTGGACTATGTTTTTAATAGTCTTAAAATTTGGAAGTTTGAGACACATTGGTTTTATGTAGGAATCAGTTCCAGATATTGAAAAAAAAAGTGTTAGTTTTCTCAGAAATGTTCAAGTAAAGTTGACTTTTATATAACCGTGAAAAAATGTGCTGCTATGTGCAGAAATCTTTAAGAAAAGTGCCAATTTATATGGCTTTTCCCCTAATATTCCTAAAATGGTATTTGTTTTCGTAAAGGAATGAGCCAATATGTCTGCCTTGCCCAGAAATATTTATTTGAAAGCATGTTTTGAAAAGTAAATATGCTGATTGAATCAATACATTGAATTAATTGAAGAAATAACAAGTTAAAAGGCTAATAATAATGATGATGATGATGGTGATGATGATGATGATGGACCAAGGTCCAAGGAATGTAGCTGTCATTAAAATGTAGAGCCTATGGAAAAGCCGGAGCTTGTCAAACGAGAAAAGGATGGTCTGTGTAAACTTTAAGAAAAAGAAATGTCCTAGGATTAATTTATGTGTTATGCTTTTCATCATTGCTTGGATGTCCATATAGAATGGGTGAAAATATTCACAATTCATGAAAAAGAAAAGATTTTTGGGACATGATTTTTTCATTTGAAGATTCATAATTGAAATTAACTTCTTTCATCCCTATCCAGATCTAAGCATTTGTCACTGATTCAGGGACTAGAAACAATGCCATATGGTTCGAGTGGCTAATCACACAGCATAAATAACAACAAAAAGTGGTCAGAGAGAACATCTGGTGAACATTCTGAATCTGAAGATCATCCTGATTATTCTGTGAATATTTATGAGTAAAAAAATGTTAATAATGAATTAGTCCATTAGACCATAAGCTGTTCATAGTGAAAAGAAATAATTACTTATGCAATCAAATTTTTTTAAGTGTATAATTGAATCTGTTCAAATTTAACATGTTTCTGATTATAATGAGGCTTTTGCTCTGCTGGAATCTCTATCTCTCTGAATCTAGAATCTGAAGCCAGCTTCTACCAAGAGATTCTAAACCCAGTTTAGATTTTGCTTTGTATTTTATTCACAAAGAGTACATCACAAAACAAAATGGAAAAATTTGTGTCAGTATGTTTAGATATATCTCACAGACTTCAGAACAAAGCAGTTTAGGATAATTAAATATATTTGTACATATGTTGACTTGTGACATATATTAAGTAGCTGAATTTGTAGGAACTCACTATTTAAGAAAGCCTGACTAAGCATATTTAGAAAAGTTCCTTTTGTGTACTGGAAATTTTTCCATAGCTCCAAATGTAATAAACTTGAAAAACTAGAGGCAGGCTTACTGAGAATCAATAAAAATTCTTCAATAACTCTCTAGAAGAAAACTGCAAAAATACTTAAGTTTTGGGAGCAGACAGATGCTTCATAGAGTTGAAATACAAGACCTTGGTCACAGAGTCAGTAGGAACTTTGACAATGATGTTGGTCGATAAAGTGTCATAACCTTCAAATCCCTTTTAAAATCATAGAATAGTTTGGATTGGAAAGAATCTGGAACATCATCTAGTTCCAAACCCCCTGCTATGGGCAGGGACACCATCTACACCAGGTTACTCAAAGCACCATCCAACCTGGCCTTGAACATTTCCACGGATGGGACATCCACATATTTTCTGAGCCACCTGTTCCAGTGTCTCACCACCCACATAGTAAAAAATGTCTTCCTAATATCTCATCTAAATTAACTTCCAGTTTAAAACTGTTACACCTTTTCCTATCACTATATTCCCTGATAAAGAATCCCTTCCCATCTTCCTTGTAGGCCCCCTCTAGGTACTGGAAGGCTGCTTTCAGGTCTTCCCAGAGCCTTCTCTTCCCCAGGCTATGCACCCCCAGCTCTCAGTCTTTCTCCATAGGAGAGGTGTTCCAGATCCCTGATCATTTCTGTGTCCCTCCTCTGGACCCACTCAAGCAGGTCCATGTCTGCTATTCTGGGTGGGCCCCAGACCTGAACACATTATGCACAGTGAGGTCTTCAAAATTATTTTAATTCTTAGTCTGAAACTGTTGAGAAAATCTACCATTGATTTTGCTGGGCTAGAATTTGCCACTGTGCCATCGTCATACTGACAATTTGTCTGCTTGGACAAGACATTGCAGTGAGGGGTTAAGATT
Organism: Chloebia gouldiae; assembly: GCA_003676055.1. Lineage (NCBI taxonomy): Eukaryota > Metazoa > Chordata > Aves > Passeriformes > Passeridae > Chloebia > Chloebia gouldiae. Next base: position 28,518,683 of record QUSF01000002.1, read on the forward strand.
TTAATTTCATCTTGTTTCATTTGCATGTCTTGTGTAGATCACTGCTTCCTCTGTGTCTTTTTTTTCCCCCCTCTCATCACCTTTCCTTTGTGCTGCTTTTTCATCTCAAACAGTAATGCTTTGGAGCAGCATCTGTCTTCCTTGCACACTACTCAGCATCCCTGAGGCTTGAAAATCACAGAAGTATTTAGATGCTATTGCTATATGAATAATAGCAATTAGAATTCTATTCTTTGAAGAAATCCAAGCTGCCTTGCTGCATATATTCCTGAAATCCTTTACTGGAAGAAAGCATATATTTTTAAAGGATGTTTGATTTTTAGCACTGCCCTCAGCTGATATTACAAGTCTATGCAAAAATGTAGGTATTCTGAATTTCTACAAAAATAAGTTTGTTTTCTTTAAAAATAATGAGTTTCTGCTAGTTATTTTTGGTGGTGTTTCAGACTGAAATAACTCTATAACTAGCTGCAGAAAGTCTTGTGGCTCACACCACAACAAGTTTTAAATCTTATGAAGTCAATGGTGCAGTTTTCACTTAGAAAAATAGATGAAAATAAAGAGCTTCCTAGATTTGTTTTCCCAAGTCAAACTAGGGATGTGACGAGCCTAAAATAGTTTCTGTAATCAAAATTTCTTTTGATAGAAGAATAGCATTAAAATCAATTGAAATCATGACATTTTTCTTCAAAGAGGTCTTCTTATATTGTTCTGTCTATAGTTTGCTGTAAACAGCAAAACCAGGTCCACTTGAAAACTATTTTAGAAAAATTGAGGGGGAAAACTTCAGTAATTATTTCAGTAATTAGAATTCAAAAGGACAAAATATTTGAGAAATAAAACATTACTGATACCAGTATTTCTACACTAGTCATTGGCTTAGGTTTTATTCAATACTTATTATCATTGTGGAAAAAAATAAGAGTTTATGTGACCATGGTGCTATTGAAATCAATATACTTTTCTGAGCTGCTGACAATGACTCTGATTTTTTATATTTTTTATTTAGACTTCTTTAAAAATCAGGATTTCATTAAGGAAAATCTGCTTCCAAGAAAATGGAATTCTGTGTTTCATAGTTTAGAAATCTTTGATTTTCTGCCTCTTCATGCTGCACAGCAAGTCTCAGGGAACAGCATCATGGTCTCACTGCTCATACTTGATTTTTCCTTCTGACAGCGCTCCCCTATTCTATTGTCATCCCTGTCACCATGCCATGCTTCCAAACTGCTGCAGGCAGTAATTTGGCTTTTCTCATCTGTATTGTGAAGCATTTTATTCCCTCCTAAGCACAGTTAAATAAGCAAAAAATATCTACAAACATTTTGGTGGGAAGAGAACCTTGTAGCTACGGGAACACAATGGTGAAGTTTCTCTACTTCAAGGACTGTTTACAGAGGCGTTTTTTGTAGCAATATTCAGGTGGGTCTCAGGAGAAAGGAGAGAATGCTATAAAATTTGAATTGGATTTGAATGTCTTGCAGAGAACAAACTCTAACCCTTGGTTTCGGCATCCCAGAAAATACCAATTTTTCCTAGTTTTAGTAAAACAATTTAATAATTGGTGGCAAATGCAAAAACCTCTCTTGTTAGTTATGTGATGCTCAGCCAGCAAGGCAAGAGAAGAAGGGTGATCTGTCTTGTATAAGGCAGATAATCTGAATCAGGAAAGCCAGAAAAGGAGAACATAGAAATAAAGAGGATTAGACTTCATATCCACCAAGAGGACTGCCTGAATCACACAGATGTTCAAGCTTATTCTTAGTGCTTAGATCATATTGCAGGCTAAGCAGCAACAGGAGCAGAGGAAAGGAAAGTATTAGGACTTCTGGCATCTGCTGCTGTTTTCAGCCCACTTCCCTTGCTAGTTGTGCAAAATGATGGAAACTCCAAGAGGTTCCTGTGATCTTCTGAAGGTAAGCAGCCTGCAGGAGAGAGCAAAACCTCTTGACATTCCTGTCAACATGTATTTATTAGAAACCCAAAACCCACACAAGAAAATGGCATTACAGCTCTCTCAAATGGCAAAGTAATCCTATGAGACATTTAGAATGTGGGGGACACCAGGGAATTTGGTCCTGAGACAAGTCACTTTAGGCCCTGCAAAGCCTCTAAACCTCCTTATTCACAGGATCTGGTGCTTGATAACTGCTCCTTGTGTCCCCACTCACAAAATCTGTCATTTCAAGTTAAGTAGATGTGGTTTTCTGACCAAGGATGGTGATGGTGGCAAAGGTAGTGTCAGGCCAGAGCTTATACGAAACCAGTACTGCTCAGTGCTCCCATATAGGTTTAAAAGGGAGAGAAGAGAGGAAAAAAAAAAGCAAGTAGGGCCATTCTAGCCCATGCTTGGATGTCTCCAAGACTCCCAGAGTTCTTTTCTGGCAAGAGAGACGCTGGACAAGTGCTCCTGTAGGACACAGTCTGAGCCAGGAAAGTATTCTCTTATTATGTCCACCAAAAAGGAGCCTTCCCATGGACAGAAACCACTTAAGATGCTGAGCTGAATATGGTAAATCAATGGCTAATAAGATATCTAAGGGCAGAGTTGTTACCATCCTTAATATAAGAGGAAAAGCTTTTTTGTTCTAATAGCCTAGCCAATTTTAAATTTATTTTTGTAATGTCAGTTTCTGTTTTGATTTGGTTTGAATGAAATTTCTTTTTTAACCTTTTTGGTTCAGTCCCAGACTACAAACTCTATTATTTGCTGAGCTCTACAGAATGTAGTTTAAAAGGAGAGTTTATTAGTGAGTTATAGGTCTATTGTTCTAGAAAATGCTATGTTTAGAGCCATTGGGTTATTTTACTTGGTCAAAACTTCAATGTAAAAAAATTGAATATGTATAGAGATATAATGCTAAAATTATAATCTAAAAGTTAAAATGAAGTAATGGAAAAATGTTTGAAAGGCAAAATTTTGCCATAATGAAATAAATTTTGTTGACACCTCAGAAGAAAAGTCAGGACTATTAATTTTTATTGTCTTCCATTGTTAGCTGTCAAACTTAACACAGTTCCCAAATGATTCATACTTGATAAAAACACAGGTTTTGCTGGAAGAGTGAACATTTTTTGTATATCACTGAAAGATTTTACCTGCAAGAGCATGATGTTGACCTGTGACAATCCTAGCAGCGTTAAAAAATATTAAGGCAGTATTCTCTTTTGTTCTGGGCTTCTTAGAATGGAAGAGGAAATTAATATGTATTAATATTTTAAAGTAACAGAGACCATAGGTGAAGGTAAGTGGAAGCTGGTAACAAGAATAGACTATAAAGGAGGTGGCCTGGAGCTAAGGGAGCTGAATGCCTGGCACAGAAAGAACTGTGATGGTTTCCAGCCTTTCTCTTCCTTGGGACACCAATTACATCTCTACATTCATCTCTTGGGAAACTGGACAAATCCTGTATCCATTACCAGCCTCCCATCTAGCACAAAGAGGGTAGGAGAAATCAAGATGGAAAAGGGCAGAAGTGCCCTCAAACACTATGCTCTGTATTGAAAGTAGATGTGAGGCACTCTGTACAACATGGTCAAGGACTAGGCTGTAGAAACACTTGAGAGAGAGCTCCAGTCTTGCATCAAATTTAACTGAGATTAGCCAATGGCTTCAAAATTACTGGACTGGGGGAGAATTATCTGATGGGACCCTAAACAGACAGACATAGAGAAATGCAACAAGCAAGTTGAATGTTAAACAAATGAAATGCCAGCCATCTTCCTTCTAGCTTTACTGGGAAAGCAGGTGGAGCTGACAAAGGCATTGAGCCTTCCTTCCTGTAGGAAATCTAACCAGCAGCCCTAGTGCTGAGGTGTTCAGTGAACTAGAGAAATGTAAAACATATCTACCATTGGGATCCCAAGTCCCAAGCAGTACTATGTCTTTTCTTCAGGCAGTATGAGGCACATGGATGTCATCAATGGCAGGGGAAATAAATTTGAGCTGTTTCTCATGGGCATCTGGAAGCCTCAACCTCTCTTAGGAGAACAATGAAGAGCCCACCTAACATAAGTGATGAGAAATTTAATTTCTCTTTGTTGAGGTCATGGGTATGACTTCATCGACCCAGGCTGGGAAAGGATGAACTGGATTGCCAAGAATCACAGTTGATGCAGAAACATTAATAAAGTTGTGTGGTAAGGGCAGTCTCTCCTGCCTTTCTATGTCAACTTCAGATGTGTTGTTACTAAGATGATGGGGATAAGATTCACTAATGGGTTAGGAAATAAATAATGACAAAAAAGGGGAAACATTTTGTAAATTATATTTGTCACTGATGTGTAAAAAACCAGCCCTGTGAGCCTACAGAAACAAATGCACAGACAAAGGGATTTTGTGATCCTGCCCATGTACAGGAAAACAGTCCCTGTGTACAACTGAAACATTGGCAATGGGAGATGGAAATCTGGAAATAAGAAAATGTCAAAAAATGTGGCTCAGTTTTAATTGTACTGACTTGTTTACAAGATACCAACATTTCAAAATTACTGCTTTGTATTAGTTGAGATGTAGATATCTGTCTGCCTGCAGGACCAGACCTCCTCCTTATTTTCGTTTTGGGAAAGATTGTCTTAATAGTTTATCTGCATCCCATTAAAACTCTTTTTGGGTCTAGTCTTGCACATGTTTCTAAATCAGCATAAAGTTCATATGCAGCTACATTAAGTCAATCCCACCACTGAAAAAGATGTATTTCCAAATGCAAAGGATTTTTTTTCTCTTGCTTTTCTTGATCCTGAACACTAACAATGCTTATAAATTGCTCTGAGATCTATAAAATCACAAATCCTATGTAGTGACACCACTGTGCTGGCAGATCCTCCATCATCAACTGTTTATGTATCCTTACATACATGCAAACTTACTTGTGACTGACTACCTTTTCAGATAAGGTCTTCCTGTTTATTTTTAATTTATAGCTAAATACTTTTGGTTGTTTTCGTAAAATGTAGCTGGAGTTCACAGAGCAGTGAAATGCAGAGCAGTAGCTGGTGAAAGGCATTTCTATCCTCTATCTGCAGTGCTCCCACCAATGTGAGCCCACGCTCTGGGGCCTGAAGTGCTGGGGCAACATCTCCCCCCAAATTAAAACACCGTGTTGCTGTTTAGTTGTATGGGACACCAGATGTCTTTGTGGAAGAGAGTTTTCCAGTGAGTAAGCACAAGGCTGAAACTCTGAGTTTCCCATGAGAGTCAGTGATGCGTAGCCTACTGGAATGAGAACCAACCTTGGAATAAGATGTCTTAGATGGAACATATGACTAGATATGAATACACAAATACCTTTCCCTAAAAATAATAACCATCATCTGGTCTCAGGCCCAGTCTTCTTGCTTTTAGTCATTGCCAAGAAGTGAGATGTTTTGAGACCACATACTGGCCTTGAAAGAATGCCTTTGACATTTGTTGGATTTGGTTTGATCACTGATCCTGTTAGCTATGAAGAAAGGAAGAAAGTTAAGAACAGGAATGTCAAAATCTTTAGGCAGCAATTGGAACGGAGGGGTTTTCTTAAATATAAGCTGAAACCCGAAGATAAAGTTAGAGTCAATGTTCAACCCTCAGGGATTAAGTTAAACCATTCCTCTACCATTTTGCTTCCAACAAGCATGATTGACACCATCTTTCTGTTTATGTTCTTTAGCTGGGCTTCTGGGATGCTGATCTTAGAGAAACCACTTAAACCACATTTCTCATCCGCTCGGGTTCAAACCAGCTCCTAGGATTAAATGACAGGCTTATTTTCTACTAACTGCTCCTTTGCCTGTCGTGTAATTTGTCCTATATACAGTACAAGTCATCCAGTATTTGACTAGAATCCTGTTTTCCTTCTCTCTGTTAACCTATCTGATGTGTTTTCTCACCATTCATTGCTTCAGACTTGCCTGTTTCTCTGTCTCTGCCTGGCCTCTGGTTTGATGGATTTTCTTGCTCATTCAGTGTTTGGTCTTGTTAATGCATGTTTTCTTAAAACCTTCTTTATTATGTGATGTTTTAAACGACAATATTTTGAATATATGCTATAATATTTTTTGTGTTAGCTCTCCTTCGCTTTTACTTTTTAAATTTGTAGACAACTTTCTTTTCCTTCCTTCAGTATCTACAGTTTAGTACATTTTATGTTGCCTAGGCTTTTCAGTGTTGCTCTTGTCCATGCTCTTGATTTTGATCTTTTTATGCAGTCATTATATTTTTACCCTTACTGATAATTTTTAAATAAAAATCATGGTCCTTCTGTCACTAACCTTTTCTGACTCTATAGTATTTAAGAGACCATTATTCTTCTGATGCATTATAATAAACGTGGTGACCAAGTTCTTTATTTTGCAACCTCAAGAGAGATACTGCTCATCATGAAACAACAAAACAAGCAAAACATTACCTGATTGTATATATATATTGCAATACAAATGTGGAATAACAGAGAATAACAATCCTCATTTTGGTTGTGGTTTCATAGCAGAATTTAGCCTCTTATGGTCTTCTGCCTATGTACCAGCTAACAGGTTTAGTTTGATATTTCTTCATTTTCTCAAAGGTAAAGGTATAGAAACCTTAGAAGAAAAGGCCTTCCCAGATTTTGTGGTAGGAAGTGCATAAAGACTGTTTTTATTAAGCACCATCTGGCACATGCTGTCATCTTTCTCCCTGTGCCTTTGCCATGGACAATGGTGGTGTTTGTCTGGCAAACCCAGATAGACAAGAGTATTCCTCTGGTGAAAGCATAAAAACTGTGTGCTGTTAGCAGTGAAAGCCCTTGGTGAAGGTGAAAGCATACTTTTCCTGGCCTAAATTCTGCTTCATTTCAGACAGTCAAAACCTGCAATCTTGCAGGTCAATTGACTATTAATTGCTATTCTTTCACAAGAAAGTTGCATTATGATCACGCTGCCTTTGCAGGAGTTGTAGGCAAAAGATTATGGACTATTTGCAGAGCAAACCTGTAGAAAACAAAAGAATGGTTCAAGAGCCACATCAGAGCAAGTAAGGAGAAGAAATTTCCCCTTTTCCAGGTCTCAGAAGCAAGTTTGTCCTGCTTTAGATTGGGTATTATCCTACTTAGTCTTAAAACTGAATTATATTAGGTTCCTTCTCTAGTTTTGGTTTGGGCTTTCCATTTTTCACATCCTTAGTTTGAAATATTTTTGAATATATTCATATTTATTTCCAGGCATCCAGCCTACTTTTTTTCTGGCCTTTGCATCTTTTTTTCCTTCTCTGTTTTAGTCCAACATAAACGATTCCCTTTCAGCACACACAGTACCCTGCTATTTATTTGAGATTGAAAGAAGGCAAGAAAGTAGTTTTCTCATTCAGCTTCTAAGACATCTCCAATTTTGTGGCATGTTTTGGCCAGTGTCTAGGTAAAGCCCAGTCATGGTCATCGGTAAAATAAATTAGTGTGTGTGGCTAATAGAACTTGTCTGCAGATTCAAACATTTCAGTTTAATCATAATAATATTTTGACTTACGTGCTAGCAGATTTTATATACTATTTAATTATAGTTGCAAACAAGAGATGCAAAGTTTCATTCAAATAGTTTTATAATCAACTGTTACATTGAGTACATTTGCTATTCTATGCATGGGGCCAGCCTGAGTCTTTGGAAATCACCAACACAAAACAATGCCAAAACAAGAGAGAAAGAGGACTGTCTTAATGTTCTTTGCTTACAAGAAGGAAACGCACATTGTTGTTTGTTAGAGAAACATCTCTCCATTTTCATGGAGAATCTAAGTTTTACAGCCAGAAATTGTATACTTTCTTGTTTGTGTTTGGTTTTGGGTTTGGGGTTTTTATTTGTGCTTAAAATGTATAAATGGTTTGTATGTTAGGGCAAATCAGCTACTTTTTGCAGTGGGAGTAACCACACCAAATCCCGTGGGTTTCTCAGGCTTAAGTCAAGAAAGGTATTCGCTCTGTTTTGATATATCATCCATGACAGTGGGGTCCTGGCCATGACTATGGTTCTGAGGCTCTGCAATAAAACACAAATATAATAGTTAGTAATGCTTTGGCTCTTTGGGTGGAACATCTGTCTGACCTGCCCTGTAACCCAGTTCAGCTTTCTTCTTTAAATAATACTGAGATTGGAATTTTGTCCCTGTTTGCCATGAAAATACATTTTACCCACATATTTTCTTCAGCGATCTAAAGCCTTTACTGCCAGGAAATGATTCTATCTTCCTTTTGATTGTGATACATGAAAATAAGAGTGTTGTAAAAAGTTTCCAAGGTCCAATCACTCTTTGTGCTGCATTTGCAAAGTGGGTGTTCAGGCATCAATTCACCTGCAGGGATTCATATTGTGTAAAATGGGTATGCCAGCTCTGTCTGGGTGGTTTCAGGGAGATTTTGGCATCCAAACTGTAAGCTGAGCCCAGGTGGAGTTATGGCTGAGTGGCAATACAATAGGAAACATGGAAGAAAAGTTATGTTTGTACTCTGTCCCTGTCTGTGCCACCTTAACCAAGATGTTGGAAAATTGCTCTCTTGTGTGCAGGGTACTTCATAAATGAGTGAGTTACTTTTGGATTTGGCTGACAGAAGAGGCTGTCTAGACTTGCAGGTGAAAAACTTGCTTGGCAAGTAGGAGACCCAGAGGATTCAAAGTGTGGTGACACTAAAGACAGCACCCCAGTCCAAAAGCCAGTTCCCAACCCTCGTCTGGAACACCTGAAGCTGTGACAATGCTCTCACATCTCCCATTCTATAGCAATCCTCTTTATGGAACTGGGCCCGAGTCAGAACAGGTAGCTGGCAGGTCTGTACCCCACAAATTGTGTCATTAGCTGGAGGGAGCAGGAAAGTAAACTAATTTAATGAAAGATTGAACAGCTTCTACTGAAAGAAATGGTTGTACCTTCTTCCAGCTCTCTGAGCTTCTCTGCTTGATTCAGATCATAGGTCTGCTCATTAATTTCTTCTGGTTCTATGGGTTTTTTTTTTTCTGTAGGACCTCAAGCGTGGCTCACAGATTTTTTGCTACCCTTGGTAATCTGTCCATGGTTACTTCCTATGAATTCCGAACTGTAAGATTCCTACTACAGGTATATTTAAACTTTGGAGATGGTTTATGAATCCTGTCAAATTGCTCCATGCTTCTCTTCCATCCTGCCTCTTATTTTGATAGGTAAAGCAACTTTTATGTCTGAGGAACTCAAAATACATACTGCATCTTTCTTATGTTAAAATTCCTTCTCTAGACTCCACTAGAGCTGTTCAAATGTACTGAGAGTGCCTGTAGGATAGCTTTTATCCATTTTAATATGTTTTACAGACCAAAGGTTTTAGCTGTTATGTCAGTTTGCTGCGCCAACAACTTTAACATTTTTAGCTCCTGGTATGAAGAATGTGAATGACTGAGGATGCTTAAGAAAGCTCCCAGATTCTATTTGGCTTGAGCACTAAAGACTGAATTTACTATTGCAGTATCTTGTCTGAGGAGCAGGATGAATTTATGTGTATGTGGCCCACTCCTCACCCCCCACTCTTCCCCATCAGATCGACAAAAACTGAAAGAGGTCATGGCTGGGAATCCAAGAGGGTGTGTACATGTGGGTGTGCCTTAGTTCATGCTGGCATAGGACAGTAACAATTGTCATGTGCTCCTGCTTCCATTCCCCCTTCTTCCTCTTTCTCCCACAACAACAGTATGCTGAATGTGAATCTTTTAGAAAGATGATCCTTTTTTTTTCTACTGCTGAGCATAGTACAACTGATTATCCCTCTGGGCATGGGTCTTGGAACAAAGCCACAGTCTCGTCCTCACTAGTACAGCCAAATTCTTTGTTTGTCTGTTTATTTGAAAAGCATTTGCCACAGTTATGTCAAGAAGGATTACGCAAATAATTCATCAACTGAAAGCAGCATAAATATTCTTAATGAACTATTAGAAGAGTGGGAGAAAAGATGAAGGTGGGAGAAAGGTAGACCACCTAGTGCTGCAGGTGCATTCATTTTCTTTCTTAAAACAGTCTGAAAACAAAACTCCGCAACTCTTCAGCAAACAGAGAAGTGCAATTCATATTTTCATAGGATGATGCAGTTGTGAGGGGACCTCAGTAGGTCTCCACTTCCTGGTCATCTCTAGGGTTAGCTACAAAGTTCTGAAGGGTGATGAAAATAGGGTCTAAGACAAAATAATTGAGCTGAGCTTAGACATTCAGATAAAAGGACAAAATCTCAGGGAAAAATAAAAACCAACAAAAAACCAATGCAAGTGTGTAAATATGGCAAGGTATAAGTTATTAATGTACTGACACAAAGAAGAGTCATGGTTTGCAAAGATCTTGGTTCAACGTCTGTTACAGTCCACTGAAAGATTTGCAGCAACATCAATGAGTTAGGGAATCAGGCTCTCAGACTGATAATTTGTGGAAAGATTAAGGAGTGACTTGAAATGTAATAAGGCAGTAATGTACTGGCAGGTTTTCAGCAACATTACTATATGGTGAGGGAAGTTTGATCTTGGTTCTCACTACATGTGGAAGGGCACAAAGCAGAGGTCTTTTCCCTGTCTAAGAGGGAAAGAGTCAGCCCTGAGCCTCTGTGTCTCTTCAGCCACACTGTGGATTGCAGTCACTTGTTTCTGGGGAGTCTAGCAATTCTTTGAATTGCAAAAGGTCAGCCCATCCCCCCAGCCCATCTAGCTCCCCCTGGCTGGTAGCCCTGCCCTCAAGCATTTTGACTCTTCCACCACTTTGCTGTTGTGATGGCCCACCCCTGAAGGTGAGGGTAACTGGGCTTCTTGTCAATATATCCCTTGGGGTAGATTAGAGTGAAATGACACTGAATAACCTGTGTTTGTATGCACTGGTCAAAGTGATGGTGGCAGCTTTGATCCGTTAAGGCTGGGGGAAGCCCTCAAAATGTAAAGTTCAATGGGTTATTATACACACAGGCTTAGCTGGGAACACCCAAATATCTTCCCTGACAGACCCTTCAGAGATGCAGGGATGTCACCCATTCCTTGAATACTCTGAGGTCTGTTCTCTTATGTTCTGCTATTTCTTTCCTTGCTCCTCTCTGGATCTCAAAGTCCATTGTTTCAGTCACTGCGGCCAACATTGGAACAGATTGTCGCATTTCCAATCAGCTTGTCCTTACTAGTAGATCCAACCATGCATCAGCCTTAGTTGCCTATCGTATACCTGAGCCAGGAAGTTGTCCTTTTCCACAAATCCTCTTGACTGTGTCCCACTGCATCTTCCTTCCAGCAGCTGCCAAGAAGGTCAAAGTCTGCCTTGAGGTCCTGGGTTTGTAAATCAGAGCTTTCTGTTCAATTTAGTTACTACTATAGTGTAAATGCAATGCTGAATGATGAGAATCTAGTGCAGATTATTTCAGCTATGAAATATTAAATAACAAATATTAGGGTCATATGATCATAGCATAATTCAGGTGCAAAGAGACTTCAGGAAGACCACTTTTGTCTCAAATCTAAGGCATCTATGGGATCAGACCAGATTGTTTGGGCCTTAATTCATACAGGTTCTGAAAACCTCCAAGGCTGGAGACCACACAGTCTCTCTGCTCCCATGGTTGACCGTCCTGACCTTCTTATGTTTAACAGTGAATAAGGAAAGACGAAAGAGTTAATGGAATGGATAGGTTCATCATCATTTTGTGGATGACAATTTACGTGTCCACTAGCAAATGTTCATAAATCTTCTCTTTATAATATAGATATCATGAAAATAACATAAACTATTCCTGTTTAGATAGCTGCTGAAAGAGAAATACAACTGTCTTCAATAAATCAGTCTTCATTTTAAGTCATCATAAGAATCTTAGTGTGTCAGCAGCTTCTTCTCTTCAGAGGCTCCCTCAATCCTGATCTGTAGTGAGTATTACCATTGCAATGCTGCACAGTATAATAAGTATTAAAAAAGTTATGGGTTCAGCCTTATTTTGCTTTTATGTTTTGAGGTTACATTGCCACAGACTGATGGAGGCATAGCATAGTATGTAAAATAGAGCACTACCACATCTGCAGTGGTATCAAAGGCATATGTCTTACAGTATCACCACAGAAATTTCATAAACTAACAGGATGATATTGTGTTGCCATCATCTTAGTACCAGTTGTACTCTGACATAATTTCATACCCTCCTTTTCCCACCAGTATTTTGAGGCTGGTATTCATACACCAATTTGGGTCATACTTTGGTAATGATGTAAATGTAGGAAGAGCATAACATAGATGATTCATGCAAAACCATTTTTTTTTTAATTTACGGACAACTTTTGGCAAAACTTCCAAACCCAAACACTATTATAACATAAACATAGAGGATACTTTTCTATTTCTAGAGGCAAATGTACTTGCAAAGGGGCTTTATTTTAGCACTTTAAAGACTGCCAGAACACAGTTGTGTCTTACCATCTGGGGTCATAGTCACTTGAAAAGCAAAGCAGTGTCCATTTGCAGTTGTGGTTATTTGTGTTAATTCCTTTCCCACACACATAGATGTTTTTGTTCCTGACAATTCCATTTCAGCTACAAGTAAGGTATGCCTTCTGAGCAACAAAAGAGATCCAGAGGGAGACTTTACACTGAAATGACTGAAACTGGTCAGTGAGAGAAGGGAAAACCCTCTCTGTAACAAGTTTCTCCCTTTAAATGGGAGAGATTTTGCAAACATGAGGGACAAACTGAACAGTTTCTTCCTCTGACTGAGGAATTCAGTTGTTTTTGTGGGGAATATGTAAGTACCCTCCCTGGACTAGTGCAAGTGTGTGACTTAACAATGTGCCACTAAAACCCAATCAGACGTGAAGTTCTGACCTGTTCATGAAGATGGACTGTAGCAGAGGAGCTTTCAAAGGGACTTTAATTCTCTTTGTTTCCTGTGTGTTTCTGGCTGGCACTACCTCTGGTCCTGAGCTCAGCTTTTGGGCAGATGTCACATGTTAAAGGCAAGTGGTGCCGTGCCAGATGTTTTTCCTTGGACAATGTGAACCTGACTGAACTTACCCATTTCCTTGGTGCTCCGAGGAGATCAGTGACTACAACCTGCACCAGAATTGCCAGGTAAGAGACCTTCAATCAAGAACTTCAAGCTCTCTCGGTGTGGCCCTATAACTGCTTTTTTTCCAAGGGATATAAATCAAATATGCAATGCCCAAAGCAGCCAGGACATTTAGGCTCCTTGTATCAAAAAATAATCAACACACTGACTATCAACTATCAAATGTAATATTTTCCATAAAGAATTTTTTGAATTTTGGCTCATAGAGGATACATTCTTATTTAGAATATCACAAAGAAGTTGTGACTGTGAACTTGTAACTGAGCACAAATCCAGGCCCTGCTCACCAAGCCACCATCTGCTCTTTATTTAAGTTACTTCAAAAACAACTCTTTCTTTCGTGGTGCCTGCAGTAACTAACGTAGGTGACTAACGTAAGTAATTTAAATCAGTTAATAAATTTGCAAATACCATTAGGACATGCCTATGTAAAAAAATCATGAGTACACAGACCATTGCCATAAATTGATTTATTCAGTTTTCCTCTGTTCCTCCTCTTGTTTATTGGTGGCACCTGGCACATCCCATACCACAGAGGTCCATCATGCCACCTGTGCAGAAGCACTGAACTACTGAACCACGTATGACCCCCTGCACTTCCAGAGGTGATTGCATTTTGCCTTCATCGGCTTTCAGTAGGAGCATTGTCTCCTGCAAGGACCCCACATGCAAGATGCAGCCTCCTCCAGAGGGCTGTTTGGCTTTTAGGGAACCTAAAATGTGACATCCCTCATTTTTCTTTGACCATTTTTAGGGGGAGTCTGTATTGACTGATTCCTAATTTAGGATCCTTTGGTTAGATAAAATAAACCTGGGGCCTTGACAGGACTGGAGTATAAAACTCTTTGAGGATTTGAGCCTGATCTCTTTATACAAGGGTCAAAGTCAAATCTTGCCTATTTGGTTTGTAATGCCCGATAAAATTTGAATGCTACTTAAAAATAGTACTCTCTAATAATGGCTTGTTTATAGAAATTATTACTTGCTTCTAAGTTTTCTTTTAACAGAGATAGAGATAAAAGCATAATTGGATTATAATATCTTTATATTACAATCTTGTCTTTTACTGGATTTTTAAAAGCCAACAAAACTGGAAAGTTTGATGTTACATTTTAATTTGAACTGCATGTATTAATGGAATTAGGTACAAATCAAAGTTTAACATCTTGAATGTATTACCATTTTTGCATTCCTTTTTACTTACCTAAGAGCCTTTTTGGCTAGCCATGTAGGACTGAAATGTTGAATTAGAAATTACACAAAGACCTGGAGTATGGCACATGATTGCCCATTATCAGATAAGAAAACCAAATCCACAGAAAGAGTACAATTTTTGCAGAGACATTTGTCTTCACAGAAGCACCTGTTTTGATCTACTGGTTTGGCAGATAACCATTCATTTAAAATAATAGGTAGATGAAATAGGTTCTCTTTAATCTTTCCCTAACGTCTAAACCAGCTGTTGCTATGGGAAATGTATTTCCCATGCAACTCTCCTGAATATTACATGATGATCCTAATCCTCACCATATGCGCACACTGAGAAAAGAGAAAGGTGACGGTTTTGTGGGGTGGCCTTCCCTTCTGGCCTCTGCTGTATTTTATCTGCACCATCTGTAAACATCTCATTTCCACAGCATTTCACTCTATAGAACATGATGCGTCTTTCAATGAGTCACTGTCTTGCTGTCTCATGCATATTTTAAATTAATTTTAAATTACTGGATGAAAAGAAAAGCAAGTTAAATACCAGCACTCACTTGGTTAAGCTGTCACACTATTGTACTATTTCTACTGAAATACCAGCCAAATTTCCCAGGTGCACTTTCCACATCTCTCACATAACATCAAAATAAAATCTCTGCATTAAAATAATGCATATAAATATACTGGTGGTTATAAGGAAAAAAATCCACACATAGTGTAAGTTCATCCAAAAGAAACTATATTAAAGATCCAGTGTGAGACAGAATTTTGGATGAGCTCTAAGCAACTTTTCATCAGCAGTGTTCTCTGAAGAGAAACACTTTCCAGTATTGCTCCTCTTTATAAATGAGCTAACCTCAGACGTTACCAAGCACCCAAACAACTGGGCTGTTTCAGACTTGCAGTACATTAATAAAGGATGATGTTTATGAAAGATATTGCAGATATTTTTCCATGCCTATGCAAAGCCCAATAAAGAAGAAAAAAAAAAGAAAAAAAAAAAGAAAGAGAAATTCCAAAGATGTCTCTAAGGTTTTTTTTGTGGGGCCAACAACATACAAGCCTAGTGCAGGAAGACTACTTTGTGTTGAAAGACTACTGCAGGCAATCTGTGCTCTTGGTGCTAGGGAGAGGGCAGATGTTCTCAGAATAAGCCCACTGGCTGCCTGAATTGGCAGCCCTGAGTTTATTTATTTGTTGTGGATGGTTCTTGAACAGTAGCTCAGCAGAAGGTTGCTAAATGCAGGTATAATTAGAAAGGTCTGAAAATCCTCCACCGAGTAAGCAGATCCAGATGGTGCACCCCTTTGATGGTCTCCTGTCAGAGAGGGTGATACAAATCCTCACCATGCTTTACCCGAGGTCTCATCGTGTGGCTTTGAGGAAGATTTCAGATGATTTATTTTGTTCACTGAATGGGATTGTTTGTGTATGTAGACATCAAAATGTAGTCACACCCCAGGTAATTACTGCAATAGGGCCTTTGTGGCAGAAATTAAGTATGAATACACAGAGAAAAACAGGTATGTGTCCATGCACACCTACCCCTCAGCACTGCCTGTAGTTTTCTGTCTTGCTCTAATTTCTTGTGTATGCTGTAGTATACTGCCCTCAGTGCCCACACGCCCAAGGGGACAGACAAATCTGTTTGGGGACAAACAAATCCCATGAGCAGGTATGACTGCAGGTTGAATTCACACATTTCTGATGACTTCTGAGTACCTCAGAGCTTGCTTGTTGCTCTCACATTCTCATGTGGGTCTGTGTGCTTTGCTGTATAGTCTGCAGAAAACTTACTGCAGACTTCTCTGGAGATGCCTTGGTATGTAGTCGTGTTCTAGAGATTCTGGTATTGCTCTGACCAGCTTGAAGAGGGAGTTTCAGAACATTGTTAAAGTGCTTTCAGGGGACTTCCTTTGTTTGTCTTTCTCTATCAGCTCAGCTACACAGCATGACAACGTTTTTGGTAGCTTTGGGTACTTCTTGAATAACTCTATGCTCAGCCTGGCAAAAATAAGAGCTTTCCAGGGAAACCTCTAGCAATGTCATTGCTGTGAAATAAAATATCAGTGTTTTTCAAACACTTGTGCCAGTGGATACCCAGAACAAGAATTAAGAAGATGTGATAAAACACATCAAAATATTATTTATTTATTATTTATATTTAAAAAAATGTGGGTTTCAAGAATCTGGCTAACAAAGAGAACAGATATTTGTGTCCTTGCACATGGCAGCCATTTTGAGTATTGCTCTTCACTCTAATGATTAATTTTGCAAATGACCAAAGAGTGGAATTTTTTAAAAGAAGAAGAGAGATTTCACCATCAATGATAATTGCATGTATGAACAACAGGTATTTTGAAATTTCTAATTTACATTAAGATCTTTGCCCTGCACTTATTCAGGACATTACCTGTGAAGTCATTAAAAGAAGAAAGGTTCTAGATTGAAGAATGCCTAAACAAATGCTTAATATAAATTCCTGGGTGGTGTTCACTGGCCAGAAAACAACCCACTTGGTATGCAAGAGATGTAGGGAGAAGAGAAGCAGTGGAAGACAGGAGTCATCTGTAATCTTGTAAGACAGCAAACACATCACAGGTGACAATTTGTCAATAAACCCAAAGGCAAATATCAGGTAAAGGAAAAAGACACCCTGAGGCTATTGCAATATGAGAAAATGGAGGGCTGGAGCATATGTAGCTTAAAGAAATGCAGTTTGTGTCAAATGGGAAGGTAGAAAACAAGTGCCTAAACCCAGGCATGTGCTCTTTTAATTGTGTTCCTCCCTTTGATAGAAATAGCAGGCTAAATCAAGACCTGATGTAACTGCAGCAAAATCAGTGGACCTAACACTGAGGATAAACTGCTGTCATAAATCATCAAAATCAGTGACAATTTAGTGTGTTCATGACAGAAATTAATCTGGCTCATTACAACAGCAATTTTTTTTGACACTCAATACTAAACTTATTTTCTGTTTTCTATGCAACAAAATAAACTTGAGCTTTGGTGTGTAACAAGATGCTCGTGTCGTGGGAAACATTACCCTGACCATTACTACATCAGCTCCATGGATGGGAGGGTACAGCATCCCTGGTCTGTCATCCAATTTCCCTTCAGGTGTGCTGGCTCCACACTACCCTCCTGTGTGCATTGGGGAGAAAGGCTCTTGCAGTGCATGGAGGCAGGTGTGAGACAAGAGAATAATCCATCCTGTGCTTGGCCTTATACCCTGCTCTGGCTACGTGCAAATGCATGCACAACCAGCACTGGGTGCAGCTTTAGGGTAGTCAAAGAACATTTCTACTCCTCAGCATAATAGCATTGTGAGATTGTGACCCGACTTCCAGGTGCAGGACCCTCTTCTCCCTCTGTGCCACTCCAAATATTCACATTAATAATTGAGTTTTCAGGCTTGCAAGCTCCACTGTAACTGCTGTGACTCCAAGGGGAGGCCTTTTGCCTCAAAGAAGGGAGTGAATGAGTTTTCCTTTACAATAGTAAAGGTACAAGGAGCTGTTGAGCACTCAGCCAGTAGTGGCTGGGCACCTGATTTCCATTTACAGATCTGAAAACTGCCTCTACCTGACTGCCTGTCCCTTGGATTGCACAGTACTGACACAGTCTAATTTATAAGTAACTTTTAGAAAAAAAGCATTATCTTGGCACTACAATAAAATTATTTAACCTTTGTGTTTTATCAAAGACTGTAGAAGAGACAAACAGATTATATAGGCATCTGATTTTTTACATACATATATAAGATTCCAGGTTGAACTAATTAATTCTGTTTCTATTAAAAACTCTGTGCTAGCTTGAAATGCTGCATTTACACTCCAGCTAGAGTGAAGATTTTATTCTCTAGCATGAATCTCACCATTAATCAGAGCTGGGTGTAATTTACACCACCTTCAAAGAGCCTGTAAAAAGATAACGTAAAAATGTTAATCAAATTACAAAAGCCACAGAGAAACATTCAACTCAGAAATGAATTATTCTGGCATGTCTGTCTTCTGTGGCATTGCCAATGTAAATCTGTGCAGTAGGCCACCACAGTGGAATCCACAGGGGCTAAGTCTGAGGTTTTGCTTTATATGTGTTCTTTTTAAAAGCCTGACTATCTGCTTGCACAGTGTTCTGGGGTAACTGAAAAATGTGTTTTTAACACAGTATATGCAAAAAAGTACAGATTTCTTTGCTGTGCAAAGTGAAATAATCCACATAACTTCACTAATTTACCCTATTTTCCAAATCTTCAAGATTTCATTATGAACTTTGTTCGTGCCCACTCCTCACTTGCTTGACAGCCAGTCTTCATAGTGTCTGAGATAATGAAAGCATAACTCTATAAGTCAGGAAGGGCCTGCAAGGACAGGTAAGTTTTACAGGATATTAATTATTTTAGGATTAGATAGACATATCTTTTTAAAATTCTGCATAGTTTTAAATTATAGGGACACAAAATTTAGAATGAAATAAAATTTAAGAAAAACCAACTTATGAGTTTCTTTTCTTTAGTCATATGAGTTTCAACCCACATTTCTGTAACCTTCAACAGTGAGCAATCTGGCCTGCTACAGGTTCTCATTTTTATGGCATATTTCCTGTAGGAATCTGTGATATCTAAACATTGAAATGTAAAGCAATTGAGGGACCCATCATTAAAGAAAAAAACACTCTGTTTAATAAACAACCAATGATTGTACATCCAGGTTTTGCAGAAAACCTATGGGCCTAAAGCAGCTGTAGCCATCCTTGCCCTGGCAGACCTGGAGCTGGCTGTGGTGTAGCATCTGTGGAGGCATGGAGGACATGCTCAGACCTCCTCAAACCTTCTCCTCTCCCTGTGTATCCTTGCCGACCATTATATTTTGTAGTCATGTGCGTTCAAGCTTGAGATGGATTGTTTGAGAAGCTGAACGCATTCAGTATGTCACAAAAGAGCACTCTGCTTTTTTAATAGTACTGCAACATTTGGAATATTACATTGTATGTACTCTGATGCCATTATTCCACTGACTTTTGGAAATTAAAATTATGACAAGTAGCTGACTGCATTTGGGTATATTTAGTTCCCTGGGAGTAAGGAGATTTGGATGCACACAGGCTATAATCTCAGCATATTTTCTTCTACTTTCTTCCTAGTTAGAAAGCATGCAGTGTTGTAATTACAGCTCATGCATTTAATAACTGGAAGTGTCAAACCATTAAAAATAAGCTGCAGAATCAGAACTGGATTATTTTTTTTTAATTCCATCAGAAGGAAACTGCATTCCCTGCTATGTTTATCATATATGGCAATGATATTAGATTAAAAAAGTAAAAATATGATGGTCTTATATGGAAAATTGCTTTAACACAATGTTTAAAATTACTGAAATGAGTTTTAAAAAGGCTATGTGAACCTTTAAATACAATTTTAGGTATTTTTGTGACAATAAAAATAGCATACATCAGATGCTGGAAAATGGCAGGGGCTAAGACAGTAAATTACATGGTTTGTACCTGTTTTGATGTTAATTTTGCAAATTCCTTTTTGGGTAAAGATGGCCCTGGAGAGTGCAGGCTTTGCCACTCACAGTTCTTAGTAGAGAAACTAAAGTGTAAGCAATTATGTCTGAAAGCAAATGTTTTGAAGAGTCTCAAGGTCATTTACATGCTTTGGAGATCCTACGTTCCTTCCTGTATGACACAGGACCAGCAACACTGATTTTCTGCATCTCCCATGCATGCCCAGGAAATGATCACCATGGTCTATATGGGGGAGTCAGAGCAGCAACTGAGCACAAGGGCAGCTGCTGCTGCCACATGAAGCTCTCTGGAGCACCAATCCTACAAATTGGTTTGAACCTTCCTGCAAGATGGTGATCCCCAGAGCGCCAAGTGATCTGTAACAAAGCATGGTGTTTGTTTGCCCTTCAGAGCTGAAAATCCCATCTGGAGGGGAATAGAAAAGGAACACAGACTTTCCTATGCTGCAATATGAGGTTGTTTTGGTTTTTTTTTCCTGCTCTTTCATGCACATTTTTCTTATCTGAATTCAAACCTTATGTCATCTGCCTTCCCTTTCTCAGCGCATCTGTGGGTTTCCACACGCGCTCATCACTTCAAGGACAAATTCTTAAATGGCAGGGAATGCATCCAAATGGCTCATCCATTTTGGCAAAGCTGATTTATCATCAGGATCAAACCACCATTTTCCTTGGTGGTTCCCCAGCTTCCCAGGAACTTGTTTCTCCTCTCCTTATTTTTAGGGAGGCAAATCCTTTCCTGTTTCTGTGGTATCTTGGTTTCTTGTTGCAGTTGTGCTGGGTATGGTCTGAAGCCCAGGACCTTGATGGAGCTTCTCTGCCACTGGAGTTTTCTTTGTCCTATCTGGTATTTTCCTTTGCTTTCTCCTGGATTTCTAAACTTTTTTTTTTTTTTTGTCTTTTCTTCTGATATTATCATTAGCACCCTGTCTGTGCCATGCTAGAATTCTGAGAGAAAGCATTGTGTTCTGCAGAGAGGTCCTGCCATCTCCTCATGCTTATACTGGCATAAGACCTAGGAAATTCTGCCATTTATTTGCTGGGTGTAGGTGCTTTTGGTGGAGCAAGCACAGCAGTTGTCACGGCTAACCTCTTTAAATGCCTCCCAGTATGTTAAATGGCTGGACCTTTTTCATGCACAGCTCCTTCAAAACTTACCCCTCTTTGATCTGTAGAAATATTTTTACATGATTTTTGGAAACCTATATTGTGATGATGAGTAAAATTTCTTAGCCAGAACACAGTAACTCTGTGACAGGCAATGAGTTCAGACTGGTTTGTAATTTGTGTGGAGGTCTATCTTAGGTAGCATTAGAAAGTCACTGTGCAGGAGAATAGACACCAGCCACTTTTAGTGCAACCATCTCCCAGTAAGCTGTAGTCCCCACAGAGCTCACTGTCTGCCCTTTGAACAACTTCTTTCAAGAAAGATTAACACAGAAAATCATGGGATACATTTATATCCCTCCTAAGGGACAGGACCCTTTCTCCCCCAGCATTCAGACCACCTGCTGAAATGTCTGTGTACATTTTCATTTTACCCAATGAAATGCCAGGGCAGAGTTTTTGGGCTTGAATGTGGGGGAATATGTGTGCTGCAGACAGCAGCCTTACCTGAAACTGCTTGGCATTGGTAATGTTCTCTGCACAGACTGTTGAGATGCTCTTGAAAATGTTCCTGTTTAGTTCAAAATGCAATTTTGAGTCCAGGTTAAAATATGTCTGAGTCCAGTTTCAAATATATCTGTGGTACTGTTTTCTCTCACTCATGGTGTGTATCAAGGTTGGAAAGAGAGAACTGTCAGCCAGTACAGTTTGTGTAAATGTAGCAGATGATGTTGAAAATGAAAGGATGAGACAGCTACCACTAGAGTCAGTGAGAAAAGTCTATGACTTTATAATTCCTTTGAAACATATTGAAGAATATCATCAAGCTATTTTATCTTCCTGTACCACAGTGTTCTATTTGACACTGAAGTAGAAGACCACAGTGTTTTACTTGCATTTGAGTGGTGATTTTGTGGCAAGCATACAAATCTGAATCTTGACACAGTACCCCTGATTAGCTGGGTGTCAGTGTCTATTGACAGGTGTCCATATAATATTTCTATCTACCTATATAGGTTACTGTAAGAGGAATTAGTACAGCAAATGTGCTTAACTCTTCTAGCAATTGTGTCGCTGGTGAAGAGTGCTATTTATCATCCTTTTTATGTCTCTTAGAGCTTGGTTAACTTTTCTCTGAGTATGTAGAGATCTACTAATTTAAATTTCCCAGTCAAGTCCAGCAGATGAATAGAGCATAATAACCTGCAATTTGGGTGAAGGAACTCAGTCATGGATAACACTTTCTATGCTGCTGTTCAGAGAGTAAAAATAAAGTTCCTCCAGTAAAGAGAGTGGAGAAAAAAATATCGTTCCTCCAGACTTCAGGCATTGTAGCAGCCAAAAATGGACTGCCTCTGAAAGAAGACTGTCTGGTGGGAAACAAGTGAACATGTCTCTACTGAATCCAGTGCACAAATATTTTAAGAAATATTTTAATTCATTCACAGGAGAGATGGAGAAACATTGCTTTATTCACTCCGTACGGCACAGTTACAGTGAAAACAGATTACTCATCAGTCAGTTCCTCTTTCTAGTGCATCTCATTCATCCTGTGGCTTGCTTATAACCAGCTGAAAAACATGCAACTTCCTTTACAGTATTTGATCACCAAAATGCAAAACTCCCTTTTGATTCAGAAAGAGGAATTTCAGTTACTGTATATAGGTCTCCTGATGTAGGAATAAACACCAGAATTCTGTGGTCATAGTGTGGTTTTCTTTCTATAATTTGCAGTCTCCTTTTTGTAGTGCAGTATTTAACAGACAAAGGAACACAAGTGCTAATTTCTTGTCTTTTGACTTTATCTTGATCATTGCAGAAGCATGATCATGGACACATTTTGTATCCCTGAAGAGAAAATAAAAAAATAAGCATCAGCAATGTGCCTAAAGCAAGTGCCATGTTCTTTAAAAGAGGATAGAAATCTACAAAAACTGTTGTTTTGATAATTGTGTTGAAAGAATTTAAAGAAAGGCATCCAATTTACTGGTATACTGAATACAGAGAATTAAGTGCACAGCTAGAATAGATATTCCCTTCTAGTCATATATCTGTCTGGAAGGGCTTTGATAAAACACAAAAACATTCACCCTATAGTGACACTAGATAGTATTTTCTTCTACTTCTAATTTATTTTGTCATGTTCCATAGTATGAACAAATTAAATACCACACATGTCTTAAATGTCTCAAACAATTAAATTTATCTATGTTTATTCTTGCTGTCTGTCTGCTCATCTGTCAGACACTATCAGGTCAATGCTCCTGACAAGTGGCATGGAGTGGGGGTACTATGAACCAGCCAAATCTTACAGAAATAGAGTTGAAGTGTCCCTTGAAGCTGTTATGGATTTTCAAGAGGGAAAACCATCTTTTGAAATTAAGACAGTTTGTGAAGTTTTGCTGAGGCTGCAAGGACACAAGCAGGTCAGCAAAGGCATTTGATGCCTGGGATAAAATCCCATGCAAGTTTTTTCAGGCCTGGAAGGATACAACTCTGCTAACCCTGGGAGTGCACTGCCAGAGGCAGACTTCCAAACGTGGTGTCAGTACGTGTCCCTAGCACTGAAATTTCTTTACCATCACACACAGGGATAATCCATCTTGGAACTATCTTCCTGTTAATCCCCTGTTAGCCTGGCTTTTCAGCAAAAACTAGAAAATGTGGCCCAGAGACTGCAACTCACTCTCTGAGATAGACTGACCATCATAAACCACCAAGGTAATAGCTGTGTTCTTACATAGAAGCACAGGGCTTGCTTTGTTTATTTTAGTTAAATCTAACTCTGTGTGTGTCCTGGCCAGTGCCTCAGTGGTGTCCCCGTGCCTCTGCAGAGACTATTGGCAAGCACTGTGATATTCAGGCCTGCCATGTCCAGGTAGAAATCTTTCTAATACTCAAAAAATGCTTTATTTGAGAGCTGGAGTACATGAACAGCACGCCACAATCACAATAAAAGAAAAATAACAATAGTGCAAATATATCGACTGAGTTGAGATCCCTCAATTTTTCATCTGAGCCAGCTTGAGCAAGATATCCAATGAAGCCAAAGCCTTCTACCTCTGCCAGCACAACAAAACCCTCCTAACCTGAGGGATGAAAACTCCAAACTTTGGGGTTTGGAAGATCACATTTTCCCTTCCTATGGGATTTTGGCTACTTGGCTTCTAAATTATTCTGCCAAGCAAACACTGTAACAGCCCGGTGGCTCAGAAAATGTGTTTTAGCTTGCCTTTATTGCAGCACCCAATGTGTCTTCCAAGGCCCCAGGGAGATTTTCAGAGGTTTTGTGTGCACTGGGGCACTTTCTGCACCTACTCAGGCAATCTCTACTCTGTAAGCACCATGAGCAGCTTCTTCTAGTGTGCCCCCCTGCATCCCCTGAGATGGAGAGCGGGAGGGGAAGGCCCACCATGGCTCTATGGACAACCCCAGCAGGAATTTTTGGGACAGGACTGCAGGGAATACTGTAGGATTGCCTCTGCCTCATAGCACAGGCTCAGCTTGGAAGCATTATCCCTTGAAAGCTGAGCAGGCATTGCACATTGCCATGTGGGACAGTGTATTATCAGCACCTAGATGTTTGGGGTGGGCTGATCACTCAAAAAAAAAAAAGGCAAAAACTCCAGCAGGAAAAATGCTGGACAGTCTTTCTGGTCCTGGCCCAAGGCTTACAGCTGGGCCTGAGGCTGCTGTGCAGGGGGCTGAGCACATACCCTACAACTTCATTGTCTGTGCACAACCTACACAAGAAACTATTTTTATTCCTACGGCCAAGAGTGCTCCTCTAAAAGGTCAGTAAACACCAGGTATGGATCACTGCCAGCAAAGTCAGGGGGATCCAGATAAAATGAGACAGGTTTTGAACAAGATATTGTAGTTTATTGCTGTGTAACGACCCATGGTAGCATGCATACAGACGGCATGGGTGTCAGCATGAGTCAGTGCCAGCTCTGGAAATACAGACTGCTGCCTGCTGAGCCGCTCTGCTCACTCAGGCATCAGCCATGGCCCTGGGCAAAGGTAAAAATGAGCGCAGGAAAACAAGGAGAGCAGCTGGGGAGCCACAGCATCATGGAATTATAAAATGGAACGGGTTGGAAGGGACTTTAAGGATCATCTGGTTCCAACACCCCTGCCATGGGCAGGGATACCTTTTACTAGGCCAGGTTGCTCAAAGACATGTCCAACCTGGCCTTGAACACTCACCAGAATGGGGCATCCACAGCTTCTTTGGGCAGCCTGTCCTAGTGTCTTACCACCCTCACAACAAAGAATTTCTGCCTAATATTTAATCTAAATATCTCCTTTGTCTGGAAATGAAAAATAGCGTGTACATGTGTTAACAACAGAGGCAGGCAGGAAGCAGAGAGTTGGAAGCAAGCAGAAAACCTGGTATCTGTGTGAGAGAGAAAGAAAACTATCAGAGCAACATGGAAGTCAGGGGGAGACCACTAACTGTAAATAGTGACTACCTTCTCTTTCTTGATTCTTGCTATGTTCAAGAAAACTAGAATCTGTACTATTTTAAATGGCACAGCATCCTAGAAGGAGTTGCTAGCATCAATTCATTAATAAAAATAAGATTTTCAGAACATCCTCACTGTGAGCTTTCCAAATCCCTTGAAGACCACAGAGACCTAGAATCAGGCTGTCAATATATATTTTTTTTATATTAGGGAAATTAAGAAAAGTGCCAAGGAGGAGAGTATCAGTGGGTGGGTACTTGGAAAAATATGATTCTAATATGAGCTTGAAAAATCAGCGAATTTGTGGAGTAAGTTGTTAGACTATGAAGATGAGATTGCTTGGAACAGTATGCTAGTTCCAACAATGACCTGATGAAATGATATATTAAAGTAAATTTTTTTCCTTTTTTAAGGCTTAAATTTCTTCATTTTCAGTAGTGCACTTGGATAATTTAAACCAGAAAAAAAGTAGAGAGTAATAGCACAATGAAGACTCAAAGTACCCCTTGGTTTACAAAACCAAGAAAAAGGTAAGGCTTTGCATTGGAACTATTTTTCTACATAATTTATTTGTCCTGCTGTGTATATCTACATGCTGCCTACTGTCAGAAAAGCTTATACTCTATGTATACTTCAGATAATCATCAGTGAGGAGCTGGAGAGAGGCAGCATTCCTGGATTTAAAAAGAACTTTGAAGGCAAAGAAAGCATTTGAATAAAAGGAAGGGTGTTTTAAATGAACTCCAAGGCAGACAAAGACGATGAGTTGCCAGTGGGAGAAAGCACTTTCTAAAGAAAGGACTGAAAAAATGCTTGACTCAAGATAAAAGAGCAGAGGGATGCCAGGGTTAGATCCTCAGTGGAAGACAGAGTGGAAGACAGAACTCCATGGATTCAAGGAAAAGAGGAAATCTAAAGGGCTGTGTAATGCTGAAGGTACGGTGCCCTATATTTTGTCTGATCTTCCACATCAGTAAGTGCTGGTAGATAAGAAGGAGAAGTAAGAATGTAATCAGGGAATAAAAGGAAAGGATGACTAAGGATTGGATATGAATGGCAAGAAAAGATGTTTCAAGCTAAAGTCTTGATATTATCAACTCCAGTGTTTAGTTGGCTATTCCTTTCTGTCTGTCTGTCTATCTGTCTATCTATCTATCTATCTATCTATCTATCTATTAGAATTTCATTTGCCACAGATTTTTCCACAGGAGCTGGCTTTTGGGTATTAGTATTAGCTTTTGAGGAGCATAAGAAATTTAACTTATGCAGAACTCTTGCTCAAGGCCTGCATGTCATTCAAATTCTGCTTAAATCCCATTTTGAAGATTCCAATGCTTCACAAGTCTTAAGTTTCTCAAGCTCAGGGGCTTGCTATTTGCCGTTTGTTTTTGATATCTGACTGGGTGACACCTCAAGCCGTAAAGTGTATTAAACTAGTTCCCTGGCTCACATCATATTTATAGGTATATTTGTTGGATTCCTTGTTTCTGCTTCCAAAACTGAATTCCCCCCAGGTGTTCAGGCAGAGTGGTACTCTCATTAGCCTGCATCAGTGTGAATTTGTGATAATTGCCTGCCCTATCTTTGCATACTTTATTTTCTCACAGTCCAGTGCAGTGGCTGAGCACAGTGCAGTGGGGCCTGGTTGCTGGCTCATAAGGAGAAGGTTGAGCTGAGCATTTGCTGAGAGACAGATCATAGTCGCTTTTGTTTTGATCCTCCCACTGCCCTGTGCTTGATGCTGTAAGTGTATCCTTGAAAATGAAACCTGTGTTCAAATCGTAACTCTCCAAAGTGTGTGTGGTTAAAATTTCACATGCAGACAGCAATTTGGATTTTAGATGTTTTCTGGTGACAGTCAAGTTATCATCAAAATGTTGTGAAAGATGCTGCATACTTTTAGTCATTAGCTGATGGACTAATATACCCAGGTCATGAGAACTGGATAAAAGCAAAATTTTTAAACTGTTCTTGTGATCTGTATAATCTTGCCTTAAAACACATAACTGCATCCCAAGTACAGTTATTCTACTTTTAGCTGTTGTTTTCTGCTCCAAATTAATAGTCTCCTGGTTTGAAACTCTAATTTTCTCTCTGCCACTCCTGAATCTTTAATTCTTTTGCAGCTTGTGAGGTTTCACAGTTTGCAGGTTGATGAGTCGGGTTACATTGCAGCCTTACCTCTTGCACTGGAATTACATAACAAATCAGCAGGATATATCTGCTACTCCTCTGCAAGCACCTTATGAATAGCCACACTCCTGCTGTGAGTGCATCTAGAGTGACTGGAGACAGATGTCTCCTCTTCAATGAATTTGTGAAAAAACAGATTCCTTAATGTAAGATTTGAGCTCCATCCCAGACTACAGCCACTGAAGAGGAGGAGCGATTTTTAAACTAATTTACTAAATATGTTTGTATCAAAGTCTGATGAAGGGGTTTATTTCACTAGGAAACCTTTCTCTTCAGTGAAGTGGGCTGCAACACACTTGCCAAGCCACTCATCCATTGCTAACAGGAATGAGCATGGAGTTAAATCAAAGAAACAGATGTGGCTGGGTAAGGCAGCTTTCCTTTTATACATTAAAAAAAAAATAGTAGCATATTCATCAGTTTTGTATTTTTCTGATAGTGTTTTTTCTGGCTCAGTGGCAAACAGCAGTCAGACAAGCGCTCCTCATACAGTATTTGTACTCCAATCCAGTACAAGATTCAGTTCCTTAGAATACATTTGCATATCTGAACATGCAAGCTCCAGATTTTGTCCACTACTGGAATATTTGAGGGTCAGCAGAATCCCTTCTGTCTTGCTTGGATTATGCAAAGGAGCTTCCAGCAGTTCCAGAAAATATAAATCTGTGTAGCAGTACAGTGAGGAGGTGCTGACACACCACGGATAAGATTTAAACAGGCAAAGGATTCAGACTTACCTGTTTCTGCTCTGTCTGTTCCCCTTTTCCTGAAATCACTGTGCAGCTGGGATTTTTGAAATAACAATAATAAAAATTTTGGATTGCTGAAATTGGAGGTACATCAAAGGAAACCCATCTCACAATTATTTTTATACAATGGCTGTCCTGCTAAGATGTACAGCCCCCATTTTTGTTGGGTTTAATTCAGAATTGGTCAGACTGGCTTCTCCTTATGGAATCACAGCGCTTGCCCATTGAATTCCTCTAAACCCTCCAAAACAAAGATACAGTAAATCACCTTTTCTTTTTTTATTTGAGTATAAATCCAGCTGTTTTCTGCAGTATTTCTAAAAGGCTCAGTTTCCAAACAAAAAAAGAAAAAGTACCAATTTTTCTGATAGGAGTGTTGAATCAGGACATTCTAGCAGTTTTTTCTTTCCCATTCTGCACTAATAACAATGTCAACATGCCTCCCCCAAAAATTTGCTCCCCACTTAATTTTTGGACTATGAGGTTTAAGGAAAAGTTTTGCAGTTTGTTTTGGTTTTGCATCAAATAAAACTAACTCTACCTAAAATATATTGTTCCAGACAGGATGCCAATTTTGTATTAGCTTGCCTTTTCATAGATTCTGTCAGAGAGTCTAAATGCAAATGGGTGGATATTTCCTGGACACCACATAGAATGCATGGTAGCTATGATATCGCTTTGTTACACTGTATTTTTTGTATTATGAAATTTTGAGGGATAATAATCCTAAAAGGTGATCTCTTCACCCTCATGGGAGTTGATGGGACTTCTGAAATGAATCAGGATTTTTTGGGTAAGTCATGAGTTCAGATCAACTTTTTGTGGGTTATATGAAAGAGAATGAAATATAGAATTAAAAACCTCCTCACTTAACTCCAGCTGTCATTGGCCAGCAGATAAGAACCAATTTAATTTCACACTATGGAATCTACAAAATATAAGATACCCTCCCAGTATTAATTTTAATACCTCAGCAAATTTAGTAGTCTTTTATGTAGTCTTTTAGTCTATCCATGGAGCTGCACCATTGCTGTCTTTACAGGTTTTCAGTATAATCCAAACCTTTTTACTTCATAACATAAAATTTCTTTCCAGGACAGTAGTCCTATTCAGAATAAAGTGGTTGTTTTCAAGGTCTTCATGCATACCTAAAATTGTTAAATATACTTACAATTTTCCAGTCCAGCAGGCATGGGAGTACTCCTCCTTGTCCTGCCTGTTAAATTTAGTTAGAAGTTCTGAAAAGAGGAGCAGATTCTTCACCACTGGCAGGTAAAATCAGGAAATAAAAATATTGACTCAAGGCCTTTGCAGAACAATTAAACAGCTAATGAAAGGTCTGAAGTTCCTGTAACCACAGTGAGAAGGAAAGAAGGAAGATGTGCCTCAGTTTGGCACTTCTCTAGGTCAACTGCTTTAGCTCTGGAGATTATAAAGGAATTCTGATGAAGCATCACGAGTAACAGGCAAGTGCTTTCTGAAGCATCTCTCAACAAGCCCATGCATTTCATTCCCTATTTTTATTCTTCTGGACAGGATGTTAACATTGTTTTACCTTTCCTTTGGACAAACAGTGGCAGCAAAACTGTGGCAAAAGTGAATGCCAAACAATGCAGGCAAATCACAGCTGCTTTCCTGCCTGACAACCAAACTTTCCAAGGGAGTCACAGAAAGAAGTCTAGTTAGCAAGAGCAGAAGTAGTCACCCAATACGTCCTCACTGTTTTGCCAAATCAGACAGAATAAGCCAGTTTGGTGCTGAAATCCTGGTAGGTCCCATGTGCTGTAACTGGGAGTGGGAGAAGTAGATTTGCAGGGTCCCTTCTGGGCTGCTTTGGGTACAGCACAGGCCCCTACACTCGACTGTGCCTTGCCCTGCTATCAGCAGGGAAATGCAAGGGGGAAGGGGCCTCTGCCCCATCTGTAGAAGCTTTAAGCAGCTTGGGTCACTCTGACCCCAGGTGTATGGTTATTCTCTCCCCAAGGCATATGTCCAAGCAGCTCTGGATTTTCTAATGGGTATGCTGATCATCAAAAGTCCAGAGACAATAATAATTTACAACCATAGCAGGACATGGGTTTTCATTCAGCTAAAAATTTCTTCATTTGTTGAACTCTGCTGGCTCAGTTCAGACAGAATCCAGAATCCCAGTAAGGAGAGGTGGTTTTAGGTTTGAAAGCAGGAGGCTGAATTTGAAGCCTTGGTGTATGTGGGGTGAAAACAAAGGGAAATAGGCACGAAGAAGTGTAAAAATGTATTCAAAATGTCACTGCACTTCTTCACCAGGTAAAAGGACCAATGATTATTTATTCTTTTTCTTACACTGGTGAGATATTCAGATACTACAGCCAACACATAAACCTGAAGAGTATTAGAAGAAACAAGGAAACTTCAAGACATCTAAATTATTATCCAAAGATTTTCAGTTTCTGCTTTTCCTGGGATGCCACACATGAGTTTCTGGGCTCTAGGGTTCTCTACGATGCACTGATTTCCCAAATTAATTCATCCCCATAGTAGAATACCTGTATTTTGGGAGAACTAAAAGAAGATTGAATCAGATGAAGGTCATCTAGTATCCAGGCTGCAACAACTCTATCAAGACAGGGATGGCACTACCTGCCTGAAGAACAGAAGATACAGAACAGCAAATAGAAAAGTCTTTGAGAAAGCTGAATGCTGGATGGGAGGAGAAGTGATTTGGTTAATCCCATGAGTGCCAAAGCTTGCCTTGCTCATCAAAGGCTAACAGGAGATATGTCTGTCCTGTGTAAACACATTAGGAGGATAAACATCAGGAAGAGAAAAGAGGTAGTTAAGCTAAAGGACAATATTGGCTCAGGAGGAAATGATCATAAACTAATCATGAATAAGTTGAAAGTGGAAGACAGAAGCAATTTTGTCACCATTATGGTGAAGTTCTTGAGCAGCCTGCTGGTAGGAGAAGTAGACATTAACTATTCCTTACAAAATAGAGCCCAGGGAAGGGAATATATGACATGACAGCCTGTGGCAGCAAACTCTGGGATTGATGTGCTCCTAAATGACAAGGTGCAATCACTGGAAAAAGCCTATTATCTCAGATGAGGACTGCCTTGCCCACTGCCATTTGATGTAAATGTTAATGTCAGGCTTACCATGACTGTCTCCCAGACTAAAGCCCTCATTCCCTCCCACTGTCATCACTGGGTGTTGCTGGCTCTGCCTCGCAGCACAATGCAGGCTGCCCTGGCAGGAGCTGACCTAAACAGACACTGAACCCTCAAGGCTATAGAGATTTATTTCTGCCAGAAACTGAATGCTTAATTATCTTTGGGTCAGGGTACTAAAATGAAGAATATTTCTGACCTGATGTCACCCACTGTGCTCTAGGTAGTTATACACTTGCCCCAGTTGTGCTAGTCCCCCTTGTCACAAAAGGGGTGGGATTTTTGAGATCTGGCAGAAGGTTGAGCCTAATGTGACATAACTCATGGGGTTTTCCAGCTCTCTGTCCTGCAGGGGAACCTTAGTGGGCCAGTGGGGCTTGTTCAGTCAAGCAGCAATGGCTTATGTGTTTTACTGGCTCACAGCAGGGCTTCCCTCACTTTTTTTGCTTGAGCCTTTTTTTTTTTTTTGTATTTGGAATGGATTTAGCCAGATGTTTGCTACCAATACAGGATGAATGACTATTAAGAAATACCTGTATGAGGAAGGATTTATTTGATAGGAGAATCCTAGTGATCATTTCATATTGTGAATAATTAGAGGAGAGGCTTGTTGCAACTGTTAACCCTAAAAAAGGCAATTTCCAGAGGGGTTTGCCTCGATCATGAATTGAAATAGCAAATTGTTGACATAAGTATTGAGGACCAGCATAACGGGTAGATTTTTGCATGGAAAAGAGCTTGCTAAGTGTGCCTAAGATCAAGGACAACATCTCTTAATGGCCAGGACATCTCAAGAGGTTGTTCTAATCCCCACTTTCAGTTGTTGCAGGGAGCTGGAAAACTACTTGTTCTGGCCTATTTATTTTGTCCTAATATTCATGTCGTCTGTGTAAGAAAACATGCTGGTGACTTCTCTGTGTCTGGAAACACAAAGTTTGGTCACATTTTTTAATTGACCTCCTTACTCTGCAACCGCTAACTGCAGATATTTTGTTGGATTTTTAAAATTAATTAGCATGGTAAAGACAGGGAGTGAAAAGGCTAAAAGTAACAGACCAGTGTTTATTTGTACTGACATCTGAGATCGTCTTAAAATGTTTTTGGATATTATTTTAAAAAATACAGGAACTGGGAGTCTCTGTATTTTGTATCAGCTTTTTTCTGGGTGCGAGTTTTATATTATCTGTCAGGAAAATTTTGTTGAAAATGACTTCACTGATGACCCACATATAAGTGTGATTTTGTGTTGCTATCCATTTTCTGCTGGAAAGAAAATAACTCATTTTCTTTAGGTTTGGATTATACTTTCTCTAAGAACACTGGAGAGAAATAAAAACATTATGCTTTATCCATTATGACATGTAATAACTTTTATGAGGGGGAGAATGAATAACTTGACTGCTAATAATGAAAGAAAATATGAAAGGTGCCTTTAAAAATGTTTAAACTTATTCTAGTATTAAGTAGAGGCTTTAAAGTAGCTTCATATTTTTATTTTAGAGGAAAATCGTCATGAATCATTCATAGCAAGGATGAATTTCTATTCAGTATGCTGCTTCTTCACATATTACCTTCATACTTCATCAGAATCAGAAATGACTCAATGCATTCATATAGTTCAGGAAAACGACAGAACTGTTCTTCTGTACTGCAAACACAAGAGAAAAATAACTTTCAATGTTAAAGAAATAGTTTGCAATGAAAAGCAAGTCTACTGAGCTGGATGAAAGTGTTAAAATAATGCAGTTTTATCACATCCATGTCCTGAACAAAGCATTTCTGCAAAATTTTCTTTAAAGTAGAAATTTCCTTTCAACATAGGAACATGTATGTGATATACTTAACCACATGGGATCACTTTCAAAACAGTCTGGATCTCATGCTGTTTTCAATATCCTACACTTTTTTTTGATCATTTTTTGGCTCATTCACCTGTCCCTGAGAGTTTGACAATGTAAGAATCTGAACATTGAAACTTGTTCCTGTTTGAATTGGAACTGAACTCATAAAGAAACTTGCCATGTGACAAATGAGGGAAAGAACTGGTTTAGTAGAGCTGCCAAAAAGTAGGCCAGATGCAAAGTATCTGGAGGTGTCTGATTTAGCACCCAGAACTAGGTTTGAGCCATGAGTGCCTCAGGCCATGAACCTGCCAGTTGTGCTGGACCCTGCTCCCTTATGGGGTCAAAGGAGAGAAGCAGGCAGTGAGCCCAGCTCATCTCTGTCTTGTAGGCTGTCTAATTTCAGTTTCAGTCACCCACATTTTTATGCCCTCTGTTTATAAACTCACCTTTCAGATGTAGCTGAGCTCCATCAGGTTTTGGATAGCGTCTCTAACTTATTAAACCTAAGAAAGAAGGTCCTAGATGGTGTTTGCTGAAGTAAAACCAATACTAAGGTTAAATGATGAGTAAGAAAATAAGATTTTTAGAATTACACTAGTGAAAAAGTATTTGCATCCATTGCAGTGCCTTTGAACAAGCTGTTTTTAGTCCTTTATTGCCTTCAGCTTTGACTGAGTCTTGTAAGATTTCTTCCTTTGGCTTATTGCTCTGTAATCAAAAGAGGTTTGCCTCTTGTTCATGAACAGTTGCCACCATGTCATATTACTTTGTCACATGCTATTGCAAAAAAAAAAAAGTGTTTTTATGATAAACAATTTCTGTAGTAGAGATTGGTTCAGTTCTCTGCAATTTTAGATCTGAAAGCAAGCTGCTTTGGCAGATAACAGCAAATTCATTCTTCCGCACTGCCTTCTACCCAACATAGTGGTATTTAACAACAACAAAATAAACAAGTTACCATAATAAAGACTTTCTCATTCTTGACTTTAGAATTCATGTTTTGGAGCTTCTTACCTTCATGGAGAAAAAAATATCCATCCCTATATGAAAACATGCCCAAGATATGCCAAGCACAGCAAAAGCAATGTTTTCTTTTTCTCTGCCTTTTCCTTCAGTTACAGCCCCCCATTCAAAGGGGTGATTAGCAACTGGTTATATTTCCGAGTGTTATTCAGCTATGAAAGGGATCTCAGTATTTTTAAATAGATGAAAATTTTCCATTGAAATAACCTTTATGGAATCTTATCAACTTTTGTTTGTTTTAGCAGTTTTGATTCAGGCAGCTCCATACAGTTCAGTTCACCTGATAATAACAGAACAAAAGGAGCAGAGAAAATCTAAGTAGACATGAAAAGTTCCTAAAGCCAAGGTTTATTAAATATAATAAATACTTATTTGATGCAAGGATATTTAATACTTGCAAAAGACAAAAAACAACCTCTTCTGTTTTGAACACTGATGTATGTTCACCTTACTACTCCAGCATCTCACCTTACCTTAATTATAGAATTAAATTTGCTATAGTAAAATAACTATTGAATTTTTATATGTCTAGCAAAATTGCTTCACCTAGAGATTTTCAGGAGTCCTCAAGCTAAACAATCTTTTGATTATCAGGAATAAGATATGTGCAACAAACCCCTGAACTGGTGCTACACACATTTAAAGGTACTGTCTTCTAAAGTTTTTGTTTCCACACGAGTAAGAACAATTTTGCATATGAAAGCTGCAGTAAATTAGACTGTGCCTAGTAAAGTTGATGCAGACATGTTAAACAATGTTTTTGCACACTACATAGTGAGGTAATTAATAACTAATCATATACATCAGGCTCTGACTACAGCATTTTGATTTGTATGAAACTAAGTGAAGGTAGCAAAGAAAACATTATTGACTTAAGCATTTCTCAGAACATATGATAAAAGTGCACTGCAGTTTTAAGTGGAAAGAGAATTTTTTGGAGGACACATTGCATTTTTGCTGCTATAGAGGCACAAAAATAACTATATAAGCTGCTTTTTAGAAAGACAAGCAGTGTAAAAAATCTGGAAACAAAGATATATAGGTTATTTGCATTCTGCTTTCAGGTAAAATCTTGGCTTTAGGATTGATTTTATTGCAGCTGTAGCTGGAAATGGGTCATGGCCTCCTGTAGATGGCAGAACTTCGGCATAGAGTCTAACAGTGCTTTGAATGAAAACAGCTTTTCCAGGGTGATTAACTCTCCCTGTTTTACGATTAACTGGATGATCCTGTGGAGATGTATTTCTCCTCTGGTGATCAGTAAAACCTTAGGGCATAGACTTTTCTTTGCCATTCCTATAACTGTCTGCAGCCATATTCTGGTAAGCTCAAAAAAAAAAGGGGGAACTCTATGTAAAAGTGAGATGATTAGCCTGCCTGTCACCTGCCTGCTATGGGACTTTGCAGCAGCCCCAGAACAGTCTGTGCAGGAGCAGCAGGAAGCCCAGCACCCTGTGAATGTGGTCGATAAGCTCTCCATATTCTGCCTGCACCATCCTGAGCAGTTTGGGAGGGAGCCCTGGACACTTGGGCTGTAGTAGGCTGCCTCTGGAGCTTGCTGTGGGGCATCTCCACCTGGCCCCACTGAAGCCAGAAACATCCATCTGATCCCCCAAAAGAGGTTTAAGCTGAAATACTGATTTTTCCATTCATGTCAGTTGGTAGCGTTTAACCTTGTTTTCTAAGCACATTCTCTGGCAATTTAATGTCTACTATTGCTTGCAGTTTTGTTTGGAGACAAGAACATGTTCCTCCTTTTCCAATGCAGAGTCAGTATATGCTAATTAAGCATTATAATCGTTTGCCCTCCTGCTCTGTGCCTATAGCCTTCCTCTAACCAATGTGTGTCTTCTCTCCAGTCACCACAGTGCTGTTTGAACATGCTGAAAAACAATATTTTATACTGAAATGGGGTTCAGTCAGAAAGTTAGATCACAGCTAGATCAAAAGCACTAGCAAACCCCATTTATCTTATGTCTATTCCTGTGAACTGGGTTCAAATCCTCACATTTATTCAAGTTTGAATTAAGCGGGGTCAAATACAAGGGCACTGTGTGTTGGAAATGGTTGTTTGACAGATTCTGTAATAAGAGGATAGAGTAAGTAAGAATAAAAATCAAAGTTTAATTAAAAATTTAGAAAGAAACATAAAAACATGAGTACCTCCAAAAATTAGGAGTGAAGGGTCCAGTGTCCTCTTTCTGACAGTTCCCAGCATGTGTGAAACAGTGAAATATAGAAAAAAAAAAGTATATAATGATTCTTCTAGTTCCTATTACTCAATTATGACGTTTCTTTAATGAACTAACTAAAGTTAATTTTTTCCCTTGTTGTGCTTATTGTAACATCCCATATCATTAGATACTTTAAAGAAGAAGGATACCAGGAAAACAAGGTAGTCTTGTCCCCTTGAATATGCAATTTTTTAACCTTATGGGAGGCTTTAAAAAAATTATTTCATTTTAAGTGAGTGACAACAGGTTTTGTAAAAAAAAACCACAAAAAAC
Source organism: Chloebia gouldiae (assembly GCA_003676055.1). NCBI lineage: Eukaryota > Metazoa > Chordata > Aves > Passeriformes > Passeridae > Chloebia > Chloebia gouldiae. The sequence continues at coordinate 28,555,504 of QUSF01000002.1, forward strand.
CAAAACAAAACAACAAAACAAAACCCAAAAAAACCCTCACTCTACAATATATGCTTTAATATATGCTTTACTGCACTTACTGGAAGTCATTTAACAGTTATAATATACCAGCCACTTCAAACAACAGCATAGAATCTTTATTTTGAGGATTTAACTGAAAGCATCTTTGCAACTACTTGAGCAGGACAAGTAGAGGGTGAGTAGACAAGTAGAGGGTGAGGCTAAAGACTTTAAATTAACAAATGTCTTATTTGCTTCAGGTGTCTGCATTACAATTTAAAGAAAAATACATAAACAAGGAAGAAGATTTTGTTTACGTGAAAGTTTTTTTCTACTAGTTCACAAAAATGGACACATTCAAACAGTACATGGCATCAAAACATTCTTGGGCAAAAGCAGATGAAAGTCATCCTGTATTAGATGATGGTTTGGGTTTTGTGCAGCCAGGTTATGGAGTGACTGCTGCTTTATTTTAACAGGGAAAAACTATCTGTTACCTCTTGGAGGCAGGATGATGCATTTGCCTGCTACTTCTGGTTGATGGAGTGACAGAACCAGCCATCAGTGTTGTTTTATGTCTTCTGATTTTAAGCCCAGCAGTCTCCCACAGTAGCTGTTCATTACTTGTGACATTTCACACTCACTTCATACTTAACACAGGTATAAATGTGAAGTCATTTGCTGGACTAAGGAAATCAACCCCTTAACCTATCCTAAAAACCATAATTTCTTTTATAAAAGCAATGACAAGAAATACACCTTCCCTGAAGCCTCATAAAATGCTTTTTGACAGGATCAAAAATTCAAATATTTGTCAGCTTTATATTTGCTAAAAATGTGGAACATTAATGCAATCTAAAGTTTTTTTATACATTATCACACCTAAGTTTATGTATTACTGGAGAACAGCTACATTGATTCTCAGATGAGAAGAAAATCTAGAGAAAAAGCTAAGACTTTTAGCTGGGTTTGTTCTGACATGCATCTCAAATCACGTGAATGCAGATATTTACAAATAAATACAAATACATAAATATACAAATATATTCTAATAATTAAGTATGCTATCTTTATATAACTAGAGATCTGCATGCAAGAAGCATATAAAACACCAATAAATCATATGATGACAAATTTAGATCCCTTTTGAGCTGTGAAAAACAGTGAAGGATTAGTTTATAACTTGTGTTGAATTCCCAACTTAAAATTTAATACTTTTCCTACTACCAGAACTACAAAGTCCACTTGAGGAAATGGAATAAAAATATAAGCTTCTTACTACCTCCACTGCTTACTGTAAATAACCTCTAATGAGAAATTTGACTGACAATTTTTTCAATAATACATGAAGCAGAATAACATACCAATTGTTTATTGCTGTGTGTATTGGATTTGCATTATCAACAGTGATAAAATTGTTGTTATCTGCAGAGGTAAGATGGGCTAAGTGAAAGCAAACAGGAATTCAAAGCTATTTTTCTTGTAATGCCTGTTCAGATAGGGCCAAAATCAGAAGACCCAATGCACCTACGGTAGTGTGACTCTGGTATAAATCAAATTCAAATTAGAGCCATGAGATCAACATTTCAAGGTAAAGTCCAGTGCCACTCCCAAAGAAGATCAGTGGAGCTGATGAAGGTTCTGGAGCATGAGTCCTGTAGAGGGTGGCTGAGGGAGCTGGGAGTGTTTAGCTTGGAGAAAAGGAGGCTCATGGTGTGTCTTTATGTATGACAGGAAAAGGATAATCTGTATAAAATAAATAACTTGATGTTCACCTTTAATGCCATTACAGAAAAGTAGTTATAAAATCAAAGGAAAAAAGAAATTAATGGATAATTAATCTCTGTCATTTTTTTTTGAGATAAAGCTTTTTATGAGGCTATTACGAGTTAGACTGAAATAATAGTGTATAAAGCAGATTTTAAAATAAAAACTCAATTTTTTGATTCAATTAACTTATGTGATCATCTTTCTTGAAAATAATTTATATTCTTTTAGCCCATTCCAGATATGAACTAAAGTTTGGCTTAAAATTTAAGCTATATCACTTCCTGGAGATGGAAAATGTGAAGGATTAAAGCATGATAATTTTAAACTTCCATATTCAGCCACAGTCAAGCACATGCACCTAACTGGACACTCCTGTAAGAGGTTTCATTTAACCACAATTATATTCCTACCCGAGGCTTAGCAACACATAAAATTAACTGAAAGCTGTTCAAAAAGGAATGGAAAAGGGCACATTTGCTTCCTTTCAGGTTTTAGTCTCATGAGCTCCTATGCACAATATGCATTTTACTGGTGCCAAAGCCTGCAAAGGCAGATGGCTTGAAGAGAAGGTCAGGGCACTAGAGAATGGCAGACAGAGGGAAGCAGTGGAACTACTCTAATAGTAACAGCAAAGAGGTCCCTGCTCTGCTGCCCTTTTCATATCATCCCTGTTCTTTTCTTGGGTAAATGACTGCAGGGCAGCTCATCCAGAACTGCCTTCAGTGTCTTCTGCCAAACAATCTGCTGCAGCCACGGGGCTGACCAGCGGGTGTTAGTCTTGGCAGGTGCTAAAAAATGTCTTACTCCTCAGGGGTATGTCTGGAGACTGATTTAGCAAGTGCTACAGCACACGGTGATATTTGGAAAACATAATATTCCTCAGTGTTGCTTGACTTTATCCCAAAGCTACATGGGTTTGATATAAGGCACTTGGACTAACCTCATTCTGTGGCAGACTATTCCCAGAAGGTAGCTCAGAATACACCTGCTAGCAGTAAATGTCCCAAACATTAAAGGAGATGGCATCCCAGTGGCATCCTTACTATTCTTGGAATCACTGTGGGATATTATGGCAAGAAAGAAATCCTGTCAGTTTGCATAACAGCTGAAGAGAGGGGAGGAAATAGCTCGTGTTTACCATGAAAGCTGAGTTTCAGTGCAGTGTCTTTGCAGCTTGCTGTTATCATGTGCTGAGTGTGAGGGGTGAAGGTGGTACTCCAATGCAGGAGTGAAGGGAAAGTGTACACAAGGGGTAGAGGGAAGGCAGGAGGTAAAATCAGGCCAGATGAGCCATTGCTTCTGTGGATGTGCAGTGAATGTATGTTCCTTGGGCACCTGGTGCCAGTTTGGCTATGGTGATGCCCTATTAACCCATTCAAGAGTTATGGGATAGGCTAAAGATACAAATGCAGCTGTATAAAGGTGCTTCTCAGGACCTTAATTTCTTGGTGTTGTGTTCATGGTGTCTTTTGTGGAGCAGGATGCTGGGTCTGGGATGGTTTCCCTACAGATATTGGATACAATGATAATTTCTGGTGTATGTCATGCTGTTACTTTCATTTCTACAGAGTTTTCTGGTATTTTTTTCCTCAGCATTTGAATTTGTTGCAAAATAAGGAAAAACCTGGCTGCCCAGCCTTCATAGCCCGGATTAATTTTTTTGAAACTCTGTTTCAGAGGCTCTGTTCTCAAATAGCATCACAGTAGGATGGTTTAATGTGTGAGAGTCTGCTCAGGTAGTTTTGGAGGACTGTCCTGACTAGAAAAAGTGAAATTTAGCATTCTATAGCTGTGCTGCTTGCAGGCTACTCAGTCTGGTCAAAACCAATCTTTTTCCATTATTCTGTCTCTCCTTAGAACAGCAGTTTGGGGTTCTCTGCAGCTCATTGCACAGGAATGAACAAACCTCTGTTGAGTTCCAAGCTCCGAGGGACCAGAGCTCCACTGTGAAACAGGAGCAGAGCCAAAATGGAGCTTTGGCATAAATGCCCTACTCTGTTCTGGGGTCCCCCCTTCTCAAGAGATACAGAGGCAGCAGACAGGATTCAGTGGATACATTTATATATTAAAGCTCCTAAGAAGTTGCCTGTTCCTTCTAACATGCCTTATGGAATAATATAGTCATAATTTACTAACAGCTACACAGGGCAGTATTTTCTGATAATAAGAGAATATTGATTTCCACAGAATGCAGCTTAACATAATCCACAGACTACAGACTGAAGGTAAATTTGGAAGTCAAGGTGACCAAATTCTGAAAAAAATTGTGCCTTGAAATATGGTGTATTCTCGGCTTTTAAATCAAGTTATCTCTTTCTAGATGGAGAAATATCTCTCTTTTTTAATAAGGTATGATATAGTGGAAGGAGGAAACAGTAGGGCCTTTTCAGAAACAGGTGAGTTAGTTCTTTGTTAGATGGGAGGTGAGATTAGATGATAATTGCATTGTTTTTTCTAGTCCTTAACAGTGAAAGCATTTGTGGACTTGATTGAAACATCAGGACACTTTTGCTTTCACAGGCATCAGCAAATACTATTTTCTGTTGAATGATTTTTAATAGAAAATGAAAACAGAAAAACAACATTCCATTGTTATATGGATCAAACAGAAATAATGAGGTGAATTAAAAGTAGAAAGGTTTTGTGTATGTGAATGGGGAGATTATTAAGAAACCTGAAACAAATCAGAAAAGGTATGAAAAAATACATGCAAGCTGTTCTTGGATATTTTATTCTTTACTTTTAAATAACTAAAAAAAATTCAAATAAAATATACAGTTGGTAAAGAAGCACTACCACTTTCAAAGCTGACAATAAAGAAAGAGAGATTGGCGTGAGAGAAGAAGAAATTCATGGCAAGAATCATCTGATTTTGATTTTGCAGGGAAGAATGATGACTTTTTGGATCATTCTGGGTTTTTGTTTTGTTTTGGTTTGGTGTTTTTTTTGGGGGTTTTTTTTTTGTTTTGTTTTTGTTTTTGTTTTCCCTTGGGATGAGGTATTCACAACTGTGGAGACAACAGCAAAAATTCCCTTATGAATGTTTTAAAGCTGTAAATTTGACACGGTGTTCTGTCAAAGGAAATATTGCTGAGATCTTAGGGAAGTGGAAACAGAAAGAGATGTTTTCAGCAGAAGAGATGTTTTCAACAGAAAGATGTTTTCACAGACATTTTCAAAAGTTTACTCAGTTTAGGCAACATTCCTGAGGGCTGGTCACAAGAGCTACATAACCTTCAAAATTGTAGGAGTACATGAAATGTGATAAAGACTAGCTGATATGTACAAAAAGTGTAGGAAGCATTTTAAGGACCTCAAATGGAGAAATATTTGTAAAAGCAGTGTTTGAAGATGGACTGTCTACTTTCAAAAAGAGAACACTGCTTCATTAACTTGACAGAACACTTTGAAGCCCAAGGTGGTAAGTCACAAAAAGGATAACAGTTTCCATCAGAAAGGCCAGCCTTTAACCCATTTGAGGTTATCTTATAACATATAAAGCTGGAGAACAGACAGTAAACCAGTTGGAAATTTGACAAAACTAGAGGATGGCTGTACACAGACTGACTTCAAGATATAGTAAAAAAAAAAAAAAAAAAAGAATAAAGAGCCAACAAAAACACATCCACTTTAAAAATGACAAGAGTAAGCACAGTTAGAACCCAATAATAATGTGACAAACACCAGCTATTGTCATAAATCTTAAAAGAAGATCCAGTGAAGGAATGTTTCTGGTCTTTGCAGTGTTTCACTGGGAATATGGGACACTGGTTAGATAGCAGAGTCTTGCAAATAAGTACCTACTAAGAGGGAATCAAGATCCATATGGAAACAGCTTAGGCTGGTGAAGTATTGTGAAAAGCCCCTGACTGGGACTGTGAGATTCTGATTTTAGAGTTTTAAAGTTGTTATGAATATAAGCCTTGACTATTACCTGTCCAGAAGTCTAGCTGGTGTTCATTACTGGGGAAGATATTTGGCCAGGAATGGAAAATGTACTTGAAATATGCATTCCCTAAGATTGCATATATTTTGGGAACATAAAACAGGCAGAGTGCTGGCTGGCTCATGCTTCCCTGTCATTTGACTTTCCAGGCGTGCTCCAGTCAAATTTCTTTCTTGTATATGTCTAATATCTTATGCAATGAAGCTCAAGACTAATTTTTCTCTTTTCAGCCCTAGTGGTCTCTGAGAGACTCCAGAAAAATCTGGAAGGAGCAGTTAATTGCACACACTCTCAAATCTGGATGTTTTATTATTTGGGTTTTTTTTGACAAAGCTATGAGAAAACCTCCCCCAGACAGATGCCTATGTTTCATCTCTACTACCCATCTGGCAACCAGACATACCTGAAATGGTTTGGAAAGGTGGAAAGAAAAAAACGGGCTTAAAAAGATCTGAGCTCCTTAAAAATTTGGCTCAATATGCAGTACAAAGTGTCTGTCTGTTGTGTACCAACTTCTCACAGTGTTTTCCTTCAAATGTCAGACATATAAAGAATTGGTTGCATGGCTTACTAGAAAATGCGGTATGGATAAATACATTTCGTATTTGATTTGTCTGGCTGTATATAGTAAGCACTGTAATAATATAGCATTATCCTGTATTATATAGCATGCTCTCAACTGCACCCAGGGAGATCCACCCTGGGTGGAGTGCATGGAGCTTGGCTCAGCATGGTGGTTTTTCAAAAAAAATAAAGTAACATATGCTTGGGACCTTAGGTTTATCAGTAACCCAAAGTCACAAAACCAAATGCCTCTTAACCTCTCAGTGAATGAAGTTGTTCTGAGTGTATTTGGTCCTGAGTGGACCAATATGTATTTCTACTGGAATATGATTGACTGTGGGAGATTCCTGTGCTCTGTTCATGTTTAGGAGTTTAATTGATGCCATTATTGTAAAGCTTTCTCTTGTATGTTATTTTGGCTAAGCTTTCTTTTGCAAAATCTTTTATAAGGCTGGTGGCAGTGGAAAGATATTTTTATTCAGAAAGAAAAAAAATAACTTTGCTACTGTACTAACTCTTCTCCCTCCTGTCTGGGAGCAGTCCAAAAATAATGCATCACAGGATGAACTATGTGTTATGCACTTGTACTTACTTTTACTGAAACTCAAAGCAACACAGTATCTTCTAGTTGGTAAAACAACAGAGCTTAAAAGATAATTCCATAAATGATCAAGAACAAACAAGTTTTGGTTTTTGCCTTTGGGATCACCCACTAGCAGATTTGATTTACTTTTGAAATTTTCATGCCATATCTTCAAGGCAGTTGTGAAGTGAAGCAATCTAAACTAGCAGAGGTGGAGCATCAAAATCTTCAGTTCATATAAAGCCAACACTGATCTAAATTTGCCACAGTGTCAATATGCCATCACGGATGTAAATAGCATGTGGCTATTAAACAAAGGAAAGAAGCTTCCTTGGACCTATTTTCAGGCATAAAAAAAACCCCTAAATTTTCTGCCTTTTGTATTTGTTTTTCCCTTATGAAAATTACATGCAGGTCTTGGCATACTAAAAAAATCCAGCAAACATAGTCTTTGTGTACTTGTTTTTTGTTTGGTTTTGGCTTTGGTGGAGTGGTTTTTTTGTTGGTTTGTTTGGGTCTTTTTCCTTGTATGGCAGGAATATGCTAACTGGAGAAGTATTACAGATGAATTGTGCAAGGGAACTCTTAGTGGTCACAGACAGCCCTGGCCTCATGACAGACCCTGGCTGGAAGTATGGGAGTGGATTAAAGGTACTTGGGTGGCCCCTGTGCTCTCTATGGGTTCCTAGTGGCAAGAAAGCTATCCTTGCTTTCACCATAGTTTTGTTTTATCTTCTTGCAATTAATAATTATGCAATCAACAACTGCAAACCTGTATTGGGTGTTGGAGGGACAAGTTCTGCTCATTGTTTTTAGGAATTCAGAGTCAAGTAGTAGTTGGTGGTACAACTTTTTTCCATGAGAAAGCAAAGAAGGAAATCTTTCTTTTCCAGTCCAAACTGGTTTTCTGTTGAGATTTTTTTCCTGAGATGATAAAATATTTTGTTTATCAGAATTCCTTCCTGAGAAGTGAAACTGTGGCCTGGCTATATATATGCACTATACCACTAACATTTTAGAAGTCTTAGATTTCCTCAAGTTTTAGTATTGATGGTGTACTTTTTAAATGGGATTTTATATTGGACTTCAAAACTGTAAGCCGATGAGAATTCCTGTGGCAAAAAGTGCTGAAGGTTAAGGAGCTCTCTACTCCAATTTTCTGACAAAAATAGAAAATCACATCTAAACCCCAAATTTTATATGCATAATTTTTCCTCAAAATAATAAACAAATTATGTATTTGTTGGTAGTGAAAGTAAAATGAAAATAACATAACTCTTCTGTTCCTCTGGTAAGGTATAAATTTACAATTAAAATTCTAATTATTTTTTCAGCTTACTTCCCTCTCTTTTAATTTGACCAATCTGTGATGAAGAACTACAGCCAAATGGAGTGTAGGCTTGTGTAATGAGGAAATTAGATCTGATCATGCTACTCAGGAAATTCTTGAGCACTGTAGGACTCCAATATAAACTGAGTGGGGTTTAGTGAATGGAAAGATGATTTAGTAGTAGTAATTAAAAAGTCACACAGGTAAGCAGAGTTCATGGAGTCCTGCCAGAAGTTGCTTTGAGAAGATGCATTTTTAAATCATTAATATAGCTAGCCCATTCCAGTGTTTTCCCAAGTTCTCCTGTTCTCTACAAAATTGTATGTTTTTGTCTACTCAAATTTTATAGCTGTGTATTATACTTGTCATTTTACCCTCTTCCCCCTATACTTTTCCTTTCATTTTTTTTCCTTCTCTTTTAATCTACTGCAGGTGACAAATACAAATGCAAATGACAAGAAGCATAAACTGTCAGCAGCGCCCTGGTATAAATGGCAGACGTCCTGTTGACTGCAGTGGGTGTTACCTTTGCTCATGCCAGGACTAAATTAAGTTTATAAGTTAAGAAACTGGGGCAGCAGGGGAAGAATTCTGGCATTACTATGATTCTCTTTGCCATGCTTTTATTTTGCTCACTTCTGACATTACATTTAAATTTTTTTTCCTGTGTGTTGTAAATCAAGAGAGCTATCCCAGACCCCCTGCATTTGGAGAGCTGAACTTCTCCAGCCAGCAAAAAACTTGTCTTTTTCCGAAGCCCAGTCAACAACAATCATCTAAATTGATACAAAATCCATAAAAACCTTCTTCAAGGGTATCATGCTTTTATCTTGCAAATCCCAACTGGTTTGAAAAGAACTCTATCAGAATAGAATCAAATAGGGTATACATGTTTTAGAAAGCTGAAATGGACTAAAAAAACCTATCTCCTTCATATTTATTATTTTCAATGTCATAATGTGCAAATGAAGCCCACTATGTCCATAACCCTGTCTTTTATTTCCTGAAATTCTCCTTTATTCTTTTTTTGTAATGGTTAGGGTACACAGGAAGATATGTTATGCTGGCTGTAAAGGAGGCTGCTTCAAAACCCCAAACTAGTCTTGTGGGGAAAAAAATCTTTGAAGAATGCTCCTCCCACCACTGGAAATGGCTGTTTTTAAAAATTTAAGAATCACAGAACTGCCTGAGAGTAAAAGTTGTAGTGCTATTGGGATTTACAAATGAGGAGATTCACAGGCATGAGTGAGATAAGGAAGAATAGAAAACCAGCTGAGTGTTTTTTTGTCAGAGGATGCTGCTTTTCAAGACCAGCTTTGTTTCTTCTTGAAAACTTAAAAGAAATGGACAAACTGGTACTCCACTAAACACTTTTAGAAGAATAAACCTAGATGGTAAAACTACTAGTGATGTAGTGATGGGGTCAGAATATTTCCCTAATTAAAAAACAACACTGACTTTCTCAATGAGGCATTAATTCAGACTTTGCTATTTACTCTAGTGCGAAATGGTGAAATTTAGGGAAAGGAAGACATTTAGAAAGTGAAATGAGAGGAGCAGCTCAAGCCCAAATCTATTGGCCAGCCCATGCCTTTGCTCGAAAGGGTGAGGACAGAAGCCAGGAGCACACTTTAATTCTCCCAAAGTCCTCTTTTCCCAGCTACTCCAATCCTCAGCAGGATTTGGCCACAGACAATTATGAAGGAGGAATACAGGAATACCTGTGACTGCCTAGGGTTATCAGAGAAGCTGTAGCTCCTCAGCAGGGCAGGGGTAAAGCTGGGCTTCTGCCTGACTGCCCGCCAGTAAACAGTGGCAAACAGCAGCTGGGGTTGCCTGCAAACCTTCCTGGGACAATGAATACCCCAAAGGAAATTAGCATAGAGTCTGATTTTTGTCTTTCAATAAACTAGGCTTTAGTAGACCCTAAAACTGGGACTTTTCTGTTCAGATATTGTTAGAAACTATCTTTGTTTTTTGCCCATATTTTTGTGGGGGCTGTCATTATCTCTTTCAACACATTTTTAAGTTCTGTTACTAAATTATGATCTGCACAAAGCTTGATTTACTTTATTTTCACTACTTGAGACAGTTCACTTTTAATTTAGTATGGACTTGGTTGATAATGAAATACTTATTTCAAATTTCCACAGAAATTTCCTCCTTTATCAGCAAGAGAGAGGTTTGCAGGAAATCACCGTTAAGTTAGAGATCCCATCCCAGATACATCCACCTTTCATGAAATACTCCTTTACTGTGATTTTTACAATGGAATTACCTTGCTTCTTCCATTTGTCTTTTCTCTGTCTATTATCCTGGTAAACCTTAGCTTCCTCATTAAAGAGAGACATAATTACAGACTCAGATTTCTCCTTTTTCTGTTTGTATTACTGAAAAGCATGCTGTAAGCAAAAGTGGTGCTCTTTCTATATGATATAATGGTCTAACTGCCTGGGACAAGTTCCAGAGCTATACTTTCCTGTTTTGTGGTGAGACATCTAAATGAGACATAAGGAAACTTGGCTGCAGAAGGTATCAGTTTGTAACAGGACTAAAGTTTGTCCAGTGTGTTTTGTTTCTTGAGACCTGACTGAAAGCAAACCTAACTCCCTCTCCTTCCAAACTTTGGATATAGCTGGTGTTCTTGTGTGTTGTCTTGTTCACAGGGACTGCTCTTCCCTTTGTGAAAAGCTCTAGCAGAAGTTTCATTGCATAGATATTGCTGTTGCAATGGTATGCTAATACCTGCTGCTGTACTTCTCTGCCCTGCACTGACATGATGCATTTCCCAAAACAAGCATGTGAACTACAGATTTGCTTAAGGAAAGAAAAAAATAATGAAGAAAGAGACATCTTAAGCAAAATTGCTTCAGCTGGTGGTGTTGGGGGTATGATATAAAGACCAGACTGTGTATTTTTAAAATGTATGCAAGCACCTGAATTTTATGGGTGCTTTACTTGTGCCAATGCAGATCTTTTCAATTGCAGCAGAATGTACTTGTGTCAATCACTGGAAATTCTTCCTTGGTTTTTGAGACAGTGGTGCTGAAATCAAAGGCTGACTGAGAAATAAAACTGGTCACAATTTCCCACAATTTTAGTCTTCAGGACATGTAGACAGGGTTCCATTTTAGTACATATCTACCCTCCTCATTGTTTGAGTCTAGTTTTATTTCTGGTAGGAACCAGAATGCATTGAAGACAGAGGGTCCACTCAGCTCTTGTACTGATGTCAGTATCTAGTACAGGATGTAGAGTCATGAGTATTTTACAGCTGTGTGATTTAGATGTACCTCGGGAGACACTGAATTGTGTGACTCAAAAGAAGTTTAGAGACTGGGCTTCTATACAGCTATGAACCTAAGAAGCATCACTTCCAGATCTTCCACTTTTGTTTTGATGTTAGCTTAGGAAGAACCCAATTTATGGGTGTTAATAAACTTGCAAGATCATTTCACTGAGCATTTTAAGGGCAAGGATTATGGAGGAGAGGACTCCTCTTTTTAAGCCTGCTATGTGAAGTAAAATATTTATGTTCAAACACTAACAAAAAATATGAGTTTAGCCCATTGTCTGAGAATCTCTTAGAACTAATACAAGAATAACAGATTAAAAGAAGCAGACAAATATTACACTAGGCAGAATAATTAATAAATAAGAAGATTAGGTGGAATTCATTTGGAGTCATTTCCATAAAAGAAAAAACTAAAAAAACATGAGATAAGAAACTCATTGGAACACCCCAGGCTCTCAGGTAACATATTCTCATGTTTTAAGGCTAAAGAATGCTTTTTTTCCTTTGTGAGGATTTGATTAAGTTGCGGATTTAGTATTGCCTTGTTTTACCAACTGGTCAGGAGCCACTGGAAGGCAGGAGGTATTGAAAATCAGGAGTGAAGTTGAATCTGCCAAGAAGGAAGGAGTAGGGTGAAGGTGTTTTAAGATTTAATTTTAATTTTCCTCATTACCAATCAACTCAAAGTAAAAAATGAAACTAATTCCCCAAGTTGAGTCTGCTTGTGATGTGGCTGTAACCACCGAGTGATCACTCCCTGTCCTTATCTTGACCCACAAGCTGTGCATCATATCTCTCTCCCCTGTGCAGGTGAGAAGGGAGTGATAGAGCACCTTTGGTGGGCACCTGGAGACCAGTCATGGTCAAATCACCTCTTTGCTATGTTTGGGAGGAGCTCTCAATAAAAAGTGTGTGCATTTATTAATTTTTCTCATTTAAATATTTCTTTACATATCCCTTTTATCACAATACATGAAAATTACTGTTCTTTGTCAGCAGACAGAGTGATAACCACTATTGCTTTTAATACCAACAAACATCTGAATTTGCCAAATGTATTTTTCTTTTCTTTCATTAGGTAGTCTAGTCACAGCCTGCTTGTGGCCTGTGGCCTATGGCTATGAGTGTTTCTGAGCTATTTGCAAAGTAGGAAAGGACTAGTTTTATGTGGGAACTATCTGATTCTCCTCAGAAGATACATAAATAACTTATCTATGAAGATTAGTTTATGGATCTGTCTATTCTATATCTGCTTTTGTCCCAGTTCTCCCCATGTTGCTTGAACGTCCCAGTACTAAGATGAAACTGGTCTATTTAAACATGCTAGTAGCACAGACTCTTTGGAAAAAAAAATCTGGTTTTTTTTCCATATATAATTTCTACCTATCCCCATTAAATTAAATAATCTCTTCAATGAAAACATTACCACTGTGTTTTACGAGTTACCAGCCTATAGATTTCATGTTCTGTTGCAATGGAGAAACTGTTTTCATGATATCAGTAAGAATAAGCATAGCATATAATAGTATATACTTATAGATATGTTTCATGCTATAAATGAATACAGTCTTATGCTTTTTACATGCTAAATGGTGTCTACTCCTTGTTCAAATGTGATGGATTTTACTCCCAGCAATGCACTTTTGAGCAATTAGTACTGAATCTTTTCTGGTGGAGGGAAAATACAGTATTTCTTGACTACTCAGCAGGCAGGCTATTTTTAATGAAATGAAAACATCTTATGTAAAGCTAAAAGCATTTGTTTTATTAATTAATATGAATGCTCTTTCCCCAAACTATCAGCTGCTCTGTTTGAGAAAGTAGCCTACTAAGTCATATTGGATTACATGCTTATATCCATTTTTAATTACATTTGGAGGAAACAATAACAGCAAGAGGAAAAATAACATCTCTTGATTATGTGAGTTAGTCAGTGCTTGGCCACCTCCCCTAGAATAGCTAACTTTTATTCGGCTTTGTTTGGAAAGAGTCAGGGCCACGTGGTATAATAAAGAAGGAATAGCACTATTCTCTTTAATCCTGCCTGAATTTGTCATGTTTGGTATTAAGGAATGCACAAATTTATGTTCAAAGAGAAAGTACTAAATAAATGAATAAAATAAATCTGTGAATCATCTGTGAAGGAAAAAATGGGGACAGAGACATGAATGATGATTACTCATATAAAATTTTTCATTTACCTTTTTAGTGGCTCCAATTATTTTCCCTGTAAATTAATAGAATTTTTTTTTCAGTTGCCAAACTCTTCTCTCAGTATGCTGAAGCTTCTGCATCCTTTCAAATTAAGTGAATAAAATCAATAATATAGAGGGTGATACAGGTAATCCTAAAGCAGAGACACAATCAGCTGTAAAGGAAGCCTTGGGCTTCAGTTTCATGTGGTGATGTCTAAATTGGTAGATTAAATGTGCCATACCCCATTTTGTGATTTGGTCCTATAATCTAAGTGTAGATCCCAATTTCTCAGAACAATTGTCACAATCACAGGCCAAAATGTAAACCAGAGAGAGTTTAGATGATTGTGCAAAATTTATCTACTTTTACAAAGAGATTGAGAAATGGAAAAAAAGTAGTTTTTACTTTTGACTACTGTAGTTTCTAATCTATATCTTAATCCATTTTTCCATGCTAGAAGTAATTAGTAAACAACTCTTCTATGAGCACATCAGGTCTAGATTCAGACAGTTTCAGACAGATCTATTTTATTTCATAGACCTTAGATTTAGTGTTCCTGTGAATAAATGGTATTTTGACTGCATCATACTTTTTTTGTAGGTTCTGTTCTACATTTTTAGATAAGGATGAATTTTCAGATGCTTTTGGAATGACTAATTCAGCTGGAGATACAGAAGAACAATTCCACTGATTTGATTCTTTTTCTCCTGCTGGAGATTTCCTATTAAAGGAATGGCAGATTTCTTTCCTTTCAAAGCTACAAACCCAGGAATTATACCAAAGAAATTTCTGGAGTAGCTGAAATAGAAGATCTGTCACACTAGGCAAACTAAAAGTAGAAGAGTCTCTCAGACACACAATGGCAAAAACCAACAACCAGAATTTCATATGGCACCTCTAGGCAGTGGTCTGACTGCCTGCAACAGTTTTTAATATATATATGCATATACAATAAAAATTACTTATAGTGCTTGTATTGGTTTTTGGGGTTTTTTTTTTTTGTTTGAATTTTTGTTTGGTTTATTGCCTGTCACAGGTCACACTGTGTTAGTTAGAACACAGTTAGAAGCAGACTTCAGCCTACTTAGGAAACAGTATCAGCAATGAACATTTTTATTACCCCACCATTACATGTCTGAAATTTGATGGTGATGATGATGATGTCCCTAATGAGAACTAGTAGTTTGATCTACCTTGTCCAAGTGCACGGAGGATGTATGGAAGAACTATCTTAACAAAGACAGGTAGATGTCCATTTCAGCAGCCATTCAGCCTCCTGTTTGCCACTAAGAACTATTCAAAATTACTTCAGGTTACTTTTGTTGTTCTTATGGTTTCTCTGTTAGGGACAATCGTCTATGAAGAACCTGACTGAGACCATCTTTTCTTTCCTTAGGGACTGTCAAAGAGGTGCCAGGTAGTAGTGAGTTCCAGTCACTGGTGGCCTAGACCAGGTTTGAATGTAGAAATTAGGAACAAAAGACCTATATCCAGAATCTTTATGATTTATCTCATTTTCATCCTTGTTGCAAAACCCACAAATTTTAATCTTTTATTTCTGGACAAAGGGAAAGTAAGTGGTAGACCCTAATTTGTTAATAACAAATCAGCTAGACTCGGACCTGGAAGCAGTGAAGAGGAAAAACCAGAGTAAGACCACACTGTGTTTTTGGCTTTGACAACAAACTGTCTGACTTCACAACTGGTTTCTTTCACTGACTTGGAAAGGCAGCAGGTTTTTGGAAGCTCTGGGTAGAAGTGTGCTTAATTGCTCATTTCACTCTTGAATAGAGATGCTGCAATAGAAGGGGAGCTGGTTGAAGTGCCAGAGTAGGTTGTTTGAATATTGCTCTGTGATTTGGCCTAGAAACCTACTGGCTGTCACACTAACTGGACCTCTATCAGGATGAACATTTGTTTCCTGTCTAATATCTGGAAAGACAATGTTTCCCAGAAGGTCATGGTTTTTAAAGACCTCATTAGACAATTCTATAGTAGCATTGAAGTTTTCTGTGCAGGTAAGTGGATGGTGACTTCCATCCTTGAGGTTGACTAGTAGTAAGACCTTGCATAATTTCTTTAAGATTGATATGGGATTTTGAACAAAGCAATTCCTATTTTGCTCTGCTATCTCTTATAATCCTAGTCTTATTGTATCACCAACATCTATTGCTGTTTGTGACCTGTGCTTCTTTTTCATGCAAGCCCTTTATGTCCTTTAGTGCTGTGCTGCAATAGTGGCTGTTATTTCCCAGCTTCCCTCATTCTATTCCATCCCTTTTCATATTCTGTACCTGATGTTCAAGTTCTTCTGTTTCATTGTCTAGAGTCATTACCTTGTTATATAAATGTCCTGTTTGTTCCTGAGAGCAGGGTTACACTTATGTAACTTCTACCATTTAAAAGTTAGGTCTCTGAGCTGAGAGGGGTCTTCTGTGTTTCTCCTGTTCACAGCTGAGGGAAATGGGCAAATCCAGAGGTTGATCTGTCCCATCTGTTTCAGGCGCTTAATTTAGGATGAGATGAATAATCTGCTGAATGCTTTTTATCTTTCTGCTGTGACTATAAATGGAGGTGGATGATTATAGTAGGACAGATGCACAAATGTAACATAGTTGATGTTAGGTGAGATGAACCTGGAACCTAGACAAACCTAAATGTCTAAGTTCCCTCAATAATACACAAAAAAATTAGCAGAGCCAATTGGTCCTTATTCCCCTGTATATTTGGATGGCATGAATTGCTGTTTGGAGTGCCTCTAGAAATAAGGGCAGAAGTCTAGCCTTACTTAAATTCATTTCTGATAGCTAAAGCAGGAGACATGCATGTCACTCAAACTGGGACACCATAGATATACTATTGTTATTGCTAGTAATGCTTTCTTTCTCCTTAAAAAACAGACTTAAGCACACTGATACTCTTTCATCAACTATGACAACTTTGAATCTAATTTCTCATTTGGACTAAATCTAACCACAGAAATTACACAAACATATCCCAGAGTCTTTCCCATGTCACTGCAAATAAATACCATTTTTCTTTATCTCTCCCATCTGAGTTCTATATAAATTGTGCATATCCAAGAAGTCACATAGAAAATAATATTTCTCTTTTAACCATCCACAAAGATAATGTTAATTTTGTCTTAATTTTCTTGTTTTAATATCTTATATTTAGTAAGTGGCAAGATATTAAAAAAAAAAAGAAGAGACAGCATGAATTAAGAATAGAAAGTGAATGCACAATTCTCTGGGATAAAAATGAGCAACCCAAATACAATGAATGAGTCATAAAGCAGAGTCTGGAACCTGAAAAGCTCTGCTCTCTGTTAACCATGGTAAATTGGGCACAGTGGGCCACTGGGAAAGACAAGTGTGATGATTTTCTGAATGGAGAACAGCGAGTCTCATTAAGACTTCACTTTTGTGAGATAACTGTCACAACCAGTTTAGCATGAAAGTTTGACCTAATCAATAATTAAAAAAAAATTGCAAATTGGTCATTGAGAAATTGAACAGGCACCTGTTATTCTCACAATGTGCCTTATTTCAACCCTTATTCCTAACAAAAAAGGAAACTATATGTCACTGGTAACTCAGTTTAATCTGAGAAATCTTATGCTGTGAAAATACTGCTAAGGTTAATTAGCACTATATAGGGTCAATTTCTTGAAAACAAGACACATATCATCACTTACGTTATCCAATTCAAAAAATTGACATTCAGGCTTATTGACTTACAGCACCTCAGTTGCAGGATGTTAGTTCACTAATGGTCTTAGATTCTACCTAGAAGTTTTTCATATAAAAATATTATGGATATACCATGGGATTTGTTGTTTAATAATCAAAATGTGTGCAGTTCCAGTCTGCAGCCAGAATCCATTATTTACTGAAATAATCTGCAACTGAATGAGAATAATAGCCCAGAAACAAGTAGACTTTGTTAATGGATTATTCATGTTTCAATTAATGAAACCAATTTAAACTTTGTTTGTCAGCTGTCGAATTAATGGCAACCATTTTCCTTGGGTTAAAGAGAAGGTGAATGAAAATGGTATTGCAGAAGGATAGGTATCACCTCCTAGCATGCTGGTGTAGTATCCAAATGGTTGTACGGGTATAGAGAGGTTTTCAAACTTGAATTAAATATTCACATACCTTAGAAGTGTACTTGCTCAATGAGCTGCTGCAAATTTTAGAGTTTTTAAATGATTATATTAATCTCTCTAGGCCACTCATCCTATTTTCTGGGTTTTTCAAACATAAAAATGTTACAGTGATAAGTTCTGACTATAAATGACTTTCTCATAAGTGAAAATAGAGTAGTTTCTCATAGTCTTTTTGGTGGAACCAGAAGATGAATAAGGAGGGAGCTTTGATTTGGCAAACCATCTAAGCCAGAATTTAATGGGTATTAATGGAGAACAGCATGGCTGCAGAAAGTGGGGTATCAAGTCTAATGTTTGTTTAGTAGAGACATCCTCATCATGGCAGGCAGCAAAGCTGGGTAAATAGAGAGTGAAGGACTTGTGTGGGACCTGAAATAAGAGGAGAAGTTCAAATTAAATGCATCAGTGAAATGAGAGTCAAAGGACCTTCACTTATTATGTATGTTCTTCTTTAAAATGTCATTCTTTGAAGGAAAGTTGGAATGCTTTGTCCCATTTGCCTGGTATGATGAACTAGGCTACATGTCACAATGAAAGTATACTTTGTTCATTAAGTAACTAAAACTGTGAACTCTCTCTTGAATTATTTATTAGTCTAATGAAAAGGATTAAACATTTAATTGAAGTTTATATATCTATTAAATCTGGATTTCTATGTTATTATTAAATCTGTGTCTCTATAAGTGATGTAACAGTTCATTTGTTTAACTGTGGGATTAAATTTTCTTTTTGAAACAAGGGAACTCGTGGTTCTTTATATGCCTTGGACCTATCACGAGAATATGCCTGAGGAAGTGATGATCATTGGAAACAGTGGCAAACCTTGGCCCAGGTGTCAAATAGGTTCCACTGGGACATTTTGTGCAAGTCTCAGATGCGTTTCAGATCTACCTCCTTTTCCCTAATGAGCCTTGAAGTGCTCCTTACCCACTGTCTGTGGGATTGTGTTTCTCCCTGTGAGATGAGCCTCCTGTTGGGTCACTCTCTGAGGATGCTCCTGCCTTTAGGATGGATGTTTGCTGGGTCATAGGGGTGTGCTGCTGGCTGAGCACGTTGACTCCAACACCTTCCAAATAGCACTTTAAGTCTTCTTATGGGTGAAGGAAAGGGTTTCTGCTTTGCTTCTCTATTCCTTCATTAAGAGAGTGCTTTGATAACTCAGCTGTTACTATTACCTGCCTCTCACATGGATGCTGATGATCTCCAGAGTGAGAATGAGCTCCAAGAGGCTCTTTGAGACTGCTGCAAGAGGCGCTGCTGAGGTCTCTTTTGTGTCTGTGTAGGAGTGCTAGAATTTTTCTTGTGTTTTATGGGTATTTTCAGTGATTTGGGTCTCACAAAATGGTACATTATTTTTCTTCACTTCTTCCCTTCTGCTCCCCACATTGCCGTGGGACATGCCCCCTGAAACTCATCTGTAGAAGCTAAACAGCTTCCTACATTGGGGTGCCACTCGAAATTCCTTCTCTCTTTTTTTTTTTTTTTCTGTTTTGGTTTGAAGAACAAATGGCAAACCAAAATCCTCTTTGCTAAGCCTAAGTATAACCTTTCTCCATTTTCCTGGTATTACTGGAAAACTGCAAAGCTGTCATACCTTTTAAATGATGCACAATTAAGTGCTAAACCAGAGTTGCAATTTACCCTGGCTTATAAATTTCTGACAGATGCCAAGAAGAGGCAGGGTGCCCCATTTGACTAAACTGGAAAATATTGCATGGAAGACAAGTCTACCTCACTGTTTTATTTATCATTTCCGTAAGCTTGTCCACCTCTTCAGTCAATATCATAAATATCAAGAGCAAACAGTAAATGTCTGTAGTTTTACGCAGTAACACAGAAGATTGGCAGTGGATTCCCATGCTTTTAAAGGGCTGTCCTAGTCTCAGTCAGGGCTGTAGTTCACTGCAGGTGCTGGAAAAAAGAAACTGTGCTGTAGACATAGATTTCAGTCACTGAATTTCAGAGGCAGCCTCGCTGCTACTGCTTAGCCCAATGGGACATCTCAGCTGATATTATCAAACTCATAGGCAGCTGATTAATACAGTTCACAGCTTACATTCTAAATATTAGATTCAAGAAATCTCTTCAGATTTTTGGTGTCGCATTAAGTTTTACCTGTAGGCAAGCTTTCAATGACTTCGCAAGATACAAAGTAGAAGAATCATGGCTCTAATTCTGTGCATCCCAGAAGGCTAGAACTGATCTTGGAACTTAAAATTCACATTTGAAAAAGTAGAACTTCTGATCACAGTCTGAAAAAGAATTCTAGGGGAATCACTTGGTAGGCAACAGAGCTCATCAGACATTCTGTAGCGGGACCTGCCACTCTGTTTCAGACATCTGTATGACAAGATTATCTGCTTCCTAGAAATGTCTATTCATCCATTAGTGAAAAAAAAAACCATGGAAAAAGCTTACTTGTGTGGGTGCTGACTATCAAACTGACTCTGATAGTTTTGCCAGTGTGACATTTACAATGTCCTGACAAAAGCATTTGGCAGTGAAAGAAACTTAATGGAAGTCCTTGACTGACACCTTAGAAAATGGAGGACTTTTGTAGAACAATCTCCATTAATCACGACTTTAAAAAACCTAATCATCAAATTTTGTAATAAATTTTAGTTGCATTGATGATTTTTACTCCAGGGTTTGCCCTGAGCTGCAAAGCAGAGGGATGCTCCAGGTAAGGATTGGTGTTTTTTGGCAGAGTTTTGTGTGGGCAAGGAATGTTTAAACAGAACCTGTCTAGGCTAAACCTGATTCAAATCAATGCCACAAGAACATGAAATTGTGTGATATATTACTAATGAAATGAATAAAGAAAGAGATGTATCAGCTCAGAGGAGAAAAAGAGAAAAACTCCTCTTTTTTTCCTTTCCTTTTTTTTTTTTTTTTTTCATCTGCACTTGTATAGACAATTTCACTTTGAAAGCAGTATGCTTCCAGAAGTTAAGTACTGATGCAGATTCAGAGGGAAGTATTTCCATATTAAGACAGGTGGGTAAAGAACACTTCATTTTTTTATTATTACTGGTGAAAAAAATTGATGAGTAAATGTTAAATTCCTTCATGTCTCTTTTAAAATTTATATTTAAAATAGACACTTAAAAAGGGGTTAAAACTGAACATCCTGGAGAGAAAAACTAGAATTTTAGGATTTTAGCAATTAGTACTGCCATCCTACTATCAAAATTCAGTGTTTTCTACTGATTTGGCACATGATTCTTCAGCTGTGTAAGAAGTCGTTGGATTGAGATAATGGGGCTCCAGTAGTGTGGATAGGATGCAACAAAGCAAAAATTTTGGGGCGTGAAATTAGTCCAGAATTTCTCCTGTCTTATGTTTATGTGGTAAGAATAATCTTCTGGAATAAGACAAGAATGGTAATAGCTTTTAAAAACGGCACATCAGTATGTTGAAGATTGGTTAAGTTGCACAAGGAAGGGCGCTGTGTTGCCTTCAATGATTAGCTATGGATCTGTTGTAGCTGTTAAGGCAAGTGTGTAGCAATTCCTACACAGGCTGGAAAAGAAGCAGAATGAACTTTCAGATGAATAATTGGTTCCCTTTCCAAGCAAATATTTTTTCATTTTTTCAGTAGCTAGAGAATGCTGCTGTTTCTGTTGACTCTGCTCTCTAGTAAGAGAACAGTCTTGCTTTCCAGGCCATTGGTATTTGCTTGAAGCTGAAATCTCTTTGGAGATGTTTTCTGTTCTGAAAATGCAGCCTGGGGGAGATGAGCTTAGAAGTTGCTGTCACCCAGAAGAAAACTGTGGTACGACAGTTTCACTGGGGCACAAATGCATAACTGCATTATACCAGGAATCTGTGCTGCCAGGACACGTGCACAGAGAGTACATCATAAAGCAAGCTGGGGGGGAAGCAAGACCTGTGGAAAATGTATTGTAACATATCCTGTGATACTGAAACAAGAAGGGAGGAACACATAGCTGAGGGTCTGCTAAAGCCATGTTTATTCACTGAGTTTCTCTGTATTTGAACTAGTAAAAAGAACAATGTGTGAATGTCCCGCTTGGTTTCTAGCAACTTGGCTAATCCTAGGGGAAATTGTCCCTCAGTGGAGGCAAGTCTGTAAAAGACAAGGGGAGAAAGTCAACAAGGTTCAAAGATTGCCATATCTGCAAAGCCTGAGCGCTGGCAAAATTGTACAGTGATGGAGGTAGAGCTTACCTTGTCTGTCTGAGACAGAACCAGATTCATTTAGACTGTCTCTCACCAGATATTTGGCTTTATTTTCTTAAAACTACACAAAAGTAAGGGATTTTTAGCACTTCTGCTACCAAAACCTTCCCATGCAAACTCCATGAAAACATAAACATCCTTTGGAGCCATTATTACCTGCTTTTTACACAAGCCGTTCAACTTTGTTTCTTTCGTTCTTTCCTTATGTTTCTTTCGTTCACTTTCATCGTCCACCTTGCAGAAGGCAGATTTTATCCAAAGGGTTGGGGCACTTTGAATTCCATTCTTGACAAAAATACATTGAGGTCCTCCCAAGTTGCTTTGATGTGCTGATTTTATATGTTAATTGTACAAATGGCTTCAGTTTCAGCATCTAACTGAGAAGATTGCTTAGCAGTGTATTTACTATAGTGGACTCCTCTAGGACACTACATCTGCACAGCCAGTTTCATAGCATGTTACTGACACATGTTCTTTGAGCTCGACTGAAGCCTCCTCTTGGAGTTTTCAAAGAGTTTCTGGCACACATTGCCTTACCCAAGCTGGACTGACTGCATTTGTCTTTTCCCTGTAAGAGTACATATTGTACTCATTCACCTTCAGGGATGCCATTTGTTCTCTATTAGCAGAAGTTTCATAATCACTTCATATGGTTGTTTAAGTTTTAATTACTTTAGGGTAAATTGTATCAGGTCATGATACTAGTTTATGCAAATATTCTTTGAGGTCTTACGTTACTATCCTTCCTGTGTTTTCACTTCTGTACCAGGTCAGTTATCCTACATGTACAGTCAGAACTTTCCTCTTCTTTGTGTGTGTTAGGAAAGAATCAAACAGGATATGGAATATTTTGATTTCATCAATGGCACTTGACTGTTTCTTCACATTTGTTTCAGCATCTGCTTTTTGTTTTTAAATGACCGTGCAACCGTTTTGGAAGGAATATTAAATGTGTCAAACAGTGGAGTATTCATGATGTGAGTTCTTGTATATATATACCTTTTGTGCACTTGGCTCATCCTCTGCCTTTGGACTACAGTGGTTTTTTTCTCCTGCTACCTAGTATAATGCACTCCTTTTTGCTCCCTGCAGTGACATCACTGTTTTTAAAGCTGAGGAAACAACTTGAGGCTAGGAAAACCGTATGAGAGCATAATAAAGATCACTGTGCACCTTGAACTACATACTGACTTTGTTATTGCTCCTGGTATGACAAAATCAATAATGCTAACTGTAATGTAAACCTCTGCTTTTTTTGAGAATGCTTGTAAACTTGCTGCCCTGGTTGTGTATGGCTCCTGGTGTGCACAAAGGGACACTTCAAAGGTTTTCTGATCTTGCCTTTGACATCTCCCCCTCTGAGCTTCAGGCTTCCTCCCGTGCCCCTCACTACATATTTTATGTGTGTTTTCATGTGCTGCATGCTCAGCAGGAACCTGAGGCTATGGACATGTATTTTGGTCACTGGAATGCCCTAATGGAGTGTTTTGAATAGGGGAAATTATCATCCTTGTTGCATCAGTCCAGTTCATACAAACAGATTGTGGATGCTGTTCAGGACTCCAGCTGAAGAAAGACAGAAAAAATATTTGCCTTTAAGAGGCTTTTCAAGAGCTAGAATCTGTCAGAAACCAGAACTCATTCACTGCTGAACACTATGACCAGTTCATCTAAGGGGAGTTCTTGACAAAGAATGAGCTACACCTTCAGATGATTTTTTTTTTGGTGTATCTTTGGGAGGAAGAGAATGATTTTTTTCCCAGTTTTTTGTCTCAAACACAAAGAGAAGACCTGGGCATAAAATGATTTGAGATTTCTGTGTTGAACAGGTGATACAAAAATAGTGTCTCTTCCAGTGTCTTTTAAAAAAAGCTAAAAAAGAAATGAACCAAGCACAGTATAGCAAAATTACAGCGCCAAGTGTGTTCTGTATTCAGGTTTATAACAACCATGATATTCAGAGAGCTCAGTTGTGAAGCAATGACAAGAATCAGTGTATAAAGATATAACTTTCCCTCAGTCTAGAGATCGTTCTCCTTTCTTTTCTGGTGAGGCACATGAGCTGTGCACAGGTGAGAGGTGGCAGGTACCAGCCATGGTGGGGCTCCTGGCATGGGAAGCAGTGGTGCTCATCCGCTGGGTCATGACCTGCTGTCCAGCCACAAGCCCACTTTGTCACCAGTGAAATCCTTCCTCACCTTCACTTCTGTTGTCACATTAAATATTCATGAAAAAAAGCCAACTACCTACTGAGTATCCATTAGCCACTACTGCTGGTGTTAATGAGCAAACTGTGAATGCACCAAAGAGCAAATTGAAATGAGTCACAAAATACACTTAGGATGTGCTTCCTGCCAGTATTGGTGCGTCATTGGGAAAATGCTGGTTCCTTAACAACAGGCATATAAAGAGCAGAAATACAGCTGATTGAAAAAAGGCATTATTTAAAGGCGTTCCATTAGAAGAGATTAACTGATTTATGAGCAAATGAATCATATCTGCACATTAGCTCTTTATTTGTCATGCCAACGTGTTTTCTATTGCATTAAAGCAGTTTTAAATTAAAATACAGCATTAAATTAAGACCTGCTACAGAAAAAAAAAGTATTTCAAAACAGACATAATTTAATTATAGTTAACCTGTGTAAATAAGAGTAAATAATTAATGGCAGTAAAAAAGTGTTTCCTTACATACATTGTTCAATTAAAGACATATTCAGGCCTACAAGTACAGTGCTTTCCTGTCTTTATTCATTCCTTTCAGCTTTACACCTCTTTGAATATTTAATGTGAAACAGACTGCTGTTAAAAACATATTGACATGCATCACTTGGCTGGATGGGAGGAAATTCTTTCTGCATTGCACAGGATGACAGCTGGTACTGATCACAATTTCAGGTGACAAGTGAATCCTCAAAAAATGGCTTAAAAAAGAGTATAATCTGTGTTCATCTCAGCAGGAAAGGGAAGGGACATGTGCATTTGCAGTGAGGTGCTGGCCAGTGCCCGTGTCAGAGCATTGTGGCCACAGCTCCATGTCTGGGGACAGGCACTGTATGGCCTGCAGGAGCCACACCAGGCTCCAGAGACCTGCTTAGTGCAGAACTTCTCTCTGGGATGGTAGCGAGGTGCCATTGCTTAAAGCTGGAAAAACCAGCTTGGAGTCATTTCATGAGGCTGGGGTGAGTGGGTGGGCAGGAGGGGAGGTATGGGAGGCCTGGGGGCAGCGTGGACAGCCAGCACCTGGAGGCTGCAGATGGGTGCCAGGGAGCTGCTGGTGGAATCCTTTCTGGGAGCCCATTGCTTCTCCTCCTCCACGAACAGGGTGAAAGACCCAACTGTGCTAGGGTGGCTACAGCTGGGCAAATTCAAATTCTAATATCTGGATGCGGAATTATCCAATGCAAAGGAGAAACAGCTGCCTCAGAGGTGAGCTGCAACCCACTGGCAATTCAGCTACATGATATATCAAAAACTGAGAGATGAAGAGGTAAAGACTTAGACAAAAGCCCTCAAGAAAAATGTACATGACCTCCTGAGATTTTACAGTGTTTGCTGTGACTAGACTCATATAATCCACTTCAGTTCCCCCTGAAGTCCATGGAAAGCCACCAGCTGAGCACAGGGGGGATTGAAATTGGTGTAGAGTAAGAACATTACTTATGGTTGGTTGAAAAGCTACTTCGGAAATCTCCACTTTGACCATTCTTTGATATAAACATCTTTTCTTTTGAAGAACTTTCATAAAAATATTTGTATGACTGCTTATGAAGTTAAGCTTGTGAGCAAGCATTGGTTAATCTGAAAATCAAATTTACTTCATGAGAAAAATAAATTAGTTCTGGGCAGAAGTGGAAGTGGTTTATTTATTAAAAGAGGGATTTTAGGCCATCTGTCAGGAAACTGAAATTAAACAATCTGCTCAGTTCTCAGCAGATGTAAATCTGTGAAGCTCTGTGGATTTTGAGCAACCAAAAGCACAGTTCAGGTGAATGTGAAAAAATTACAGACAGTTTATTCACAACTGATAGGCTGAAATTTGATCACAGAAATATTTTTAAGAAAATACTCTAAACCAGTGGAAAAAAATCAGTTAGAAAGAGAGATTAAATTGGCTACATTTTTTCAACCATGTATTTAATTATTTTATTATTGTTATTATTTATTATTATTATTATTATTATTATTATTATTATTATTATTATTATTATTATTATTATTATTATTATTATTATTATTATTATTATTATTATTATTATTATTA
>QUSF01000002.1:28581835-28653442 GCA_003676055.1 Chloebia gouldiae
TATCTGTCTTGATGTAATAACCCAGAATATTTTCCCTGGAAGTCTTTTTTTTTTTTTGTTTTGCTTCTTGAAGATCTATGACACACAGCAAAGTAGTCCAATTACATGTACAGCCTTGCTAAATATAAACTACCCTATTACAGGATGGTGCTATCAAGTTTTCTTAAGAGGTTATACTGGCAGAAATCATATTTTTTTCATGAAGGGGTCTAGAGAAGACAGTAATTCTGAGTTTACAGAGGACTTTCTGCTTTTGATTAGTGCTTTTTAACATTCTTTATTCCTATTAAGGGGTACTGCAAAGAGGAGAAAATCCAGATTGAAATATTTGAGGATGTTGTGATATACTTTAGGGAGGATGTGCTTGCTGGGAGTTAAGTTGCAGCTTTCAGAACAGGGGTGAACACAGAGAACTGACAGAATGTTGAAACTTATGAATCTTGTGGAAGACAGTGAGTAAATCTCTGGGTTGAAGTTTCACACCAGGGCTTAAACAAGCACCACTGTCCATAGCACACCATGTCCTGGCATGTTTGAAGCACAGCTCTGAGCTTCATTGCAGAGGTCTATTAATGTTTGAGTAAAACAAGGTCAGTTTTCTAAGCCAAAAATGGCATGATGAATTTTCCAATGATTTATCTGAGTTGTGACACTCCTGTACATTACCAGTATCAGCTCTGGAGTCATAAGAGAATCTAAACTCTGCAAAAATACAGAGCTTTTTCTAACATGAATCCCTGTCTGTCCAAGCCCTGAAATTAGCAAAGCATGTTTGCAATACATGAATAAAAAAACTTAAAGGGGTCACACTGTATGAATTCTCAGTGCATTTGTTGTGTTTTTGTTAATTAGTCCTATATTTGATTCCCTTTGAAATTTGTAGATTCCAGAATCTTAAGATTTACTTCAAACTGAACTATAAAATAACTGCAGAAAGAGGCAAATGAGAAATGACTGGAGGTGAGAGAGAGAAAAAGAACATGACCTAAATTTCTAATGCTTCATAATTACCAAAATTGGAGTAAAAGTTTATTCCATTGCAATTTTGTCTGGCTGTCTGTTTCGTTCGGTCCTTACAGTCTGTGGTGGTGCTGGTGTCACAGGGGGGTGGCTGACAAACTCCATCTCCAGTAATTCTCCATCCAGCCACCATTTGTTTCTTCTGCCTGGATCCCCTGAGTGGGGTCAGGTCAGGTCATGGGGAGGAGGGAGAATCTGGCTGCATGTCTGAGCTGTCAATGTGCTACTGCTTTCTTTGGGCCTGAATTTGAAGCCACTCCCTCTGAGAATTCCTCTTGATGGTTGTGGTAGTTTCAGACTTGTGCAGCTGCAAAACCAAGCCCTAAATCAAGTCTACGTCTCTCCTTGTCAATATTGTGCTACTGCTTATAACAGCATTGGCAGAGAGGTTTATGTATCCATGGCACTTATGTTTAGGTCATGAAAAGAGGAAGGAAATTATTCTAGCGCAGAGTGAGTAGGTTCTGGGAGCAGGGGAGCACAGGGAAAAAAATCCCTGCTGAGTTTTTGGCTTTTTCAAGTTTCCAGAAACTCTCAGTACAAGATTTAATGATGACCTGGAATATATGAAACTTCACAGTTGATTAACAGCTACAAGTACTTTGGAAGGGATTTCTGAATTTTTTCCCCATCAAATCTTTCATGTAAAATAAGGTGCATTGTGGAAATCAAGAACTGAATCTTTCTAAGAAGGAAGCTGAATGGATCAGAGAGAAGAATCTTGCAGAAGCCTTTGACAAGGCATTTGGGGCTAGAAACAAGTACCTCCTAGCACTAGAAAAGGTGGAAAAAAGTCACCTTGAGTCATATATGTTAATTCTAAACCTGGGCTTGGATTTCTATCCTTTTAAAATGTTCCTGCTATAGTTCTGTCAGCATCAATTTTCTCATTTTAAGGATGTTTAAGACAGTGGGGTGCAAAGGAAAACATTACTAAAATAATGCCTCTTTTTTGCTGGCATTGCATTTATTTCATTTAACAAGCAAACAAAATGTACATAGCTCCCAGTAGAGCTACTAGAACAGCTCTCTGGCTCCCAATGGGCTTAATTACAATATTAGATTACAAACATAAAGGGACTCAGGTCCTGAATATATTCAACTCTTCCTCTGGTCCAGTGCTTAAAAATATCACTCGAGACGTTGGTGACAGGTCTGTTCCTTTTGAATCAAGAAGCTATGCTTGTCTGCTGTGGGTATATACTGTCATGTTTCTTTCAGAAAATCCAAGCAGGTGTTGCTCTTTTGTTTAAAGTGTGACAGGAGAGAGGGGAATGCCAAGGCCTGGCTTAGCCAGGCAGTGGGATGAGGAGCAGAGGTGCCAGAAGCACAGGTCTCACCTTTGCACTCAATGCTTGCCTGCACTTCCAGGTGTGTCTCCTCCTCCCCCTGAGTGGAGGAGGCAAAGGGGCTGCTATTTCCTACAAGTCTGTGGGCAACCTGGGAGGGGACAGGGGGCATATATTGAGCTACTGTGACTTCTCAACCAACACACCTGCAATTGAAGTGGTATCTCTGACATCTGTTGTTTCCTTGCATCAAAGGATTCATGTCCATGTCTCCCAGGAGAGAGATTTCTAGTCTCTGAAAACTTGGATCCAAACTAGATGTTAGCTCTCTGTCTGTAATTACATTTAATAGATTTCACTGATATACATTTGTTTTCTAATGAGCTTTAGTTTATCCAAGGCTGTCTTCACTGAAAGCAGGTCACGTTCTATCACGAGCGAGAGAGAAAAAAGAAAAAGAAAGAAAAAGTCTAATACAGTATTAATAAACGTAATATCCAGCAGCAGTCTGTTCCAACAGCGTTAAGCATTCAGACATGTACATTTTTAATCAGCTGCTGATTCTTATTGAAAAATGTACAAATACAACTTTCAAGAGAGGATTACACAGCAAGTTTCAACTTGTTTCATTAATTACCTTTCTTTTTCCAAAGGAACAGCAGAAAATTGCTGGCAGGAACCTCAGTGAACCATGTCCATGGGCCATTAAGTGTGGATTAAATTTACTTTTATAACCTCATTGATTTAAAACTTTTTATTTCTTTCTTTTCTGAGGCAAGCTCATTCACTTGAAAATGTTATTCAAGAATTGTGCTTTTCCTGCAGTGAAAGTGCTAAGAAGAAAGAACACATTACTGGAATTTATTGTTCTTTAATATTGAAAATGACAAAGGGAAACAAAACTGACAAAAGCTAAGCCGGTGTATTATATACCATCAGGCACAACACCTCTAGTTATGCTTTTGTCTAGTGATGAATAAATTCTACTTGCTTTGACCATTATTATGAGCATTTAATTAAGAGATGATGGTCAAAATGAACTATGACACCAGATTTAGTGTCCCACAGGAGGAGTTCTGCTGAGGCATTTAGAGAAATGTTGATTTTATTATTCTACCTAATTTCAAACATGTGGAAAATGTTTTCCACTTGCAGTGTTAGTGGCATTAAGATTTTTGTTACCCTACTCAAGGCAAAGGCACAAGCCAGTTTGTGTCTCCTTGAAAGGGCCAACAGAATAGCAGTTCCACTCATGTTTAAGAAAGAAATGTACATCTACCACCCACTATCATGGTTTTCCATTGTTTAGTTGGAATGCATGATGTAATATGGAGGCAACACACTACAGTTAATATTTTTGTCCAGCAATTAATTTAATTACTGACTTACATACAACCCTTTAACATAAAATCATATATAGTTCCACTAACTGCTATCTTGGTGATGTTCCAGAACATCGAAGCATGCAAGCATGAATCTCGTATTACATACATGAATTGTCTTTTGTATAAAGGGGATTATTTGCATTATAAAACTGAGCTCATGCTTAAATATGTTGCAGGATGACAGGTAATTCCAGGGACATTTCTCAGTTGTTCTATTTGTTTATGATTGTACCTGAAAGCATATTCCAATGCAAATAGAGAAATTTTCCAAATTTCAATGCTGTTGGTGGGATTCTGCAGCCTAACATGGGGTGTATGGTTGCATCTACTGGAGCCACTCAATTACTGTTCTTATATATTCAAAGTTCAGGATAAAATGTGTGTCTTGATTACACAGATTTAGAGCAATGTTTTCAGTTGGAGGCACAGTGATGTCTAAATATGTCTTTTTGGCATGTCATTGAAAATGGTGGCTTATAACATTGGCTCTCCTTAAGATTAAATAGTCCACTGGTGATCCTTTTTAGGGGTAGGAATAGTTTTGGCACATGTTAGAAAAGTGCTTTCGCAAAGACTGGTGTGGTATAACCGCAAAATGTGACAATAATTTATGGTTCGAAGAATGCATGACATTAACTGAACTAATAGAATTTAAAATTGCAATAGTAATACTGTGGGAATGTAAAACACAGTAAATTTATTTTGTGGAAATTATTATGTATGGAATGGATATTTCATTTTTAGGACAGAAGACAAACAACCATCCTATAGTAGTTTTCCATTTTGGCATTTTAACAATCTTGACATAATTTTTAAGACAGATGATGAAACACAATCAAATACACAATAATATTCATTAGAAAAATTACCTTATAAATGCACTGAGGGTGAAAATTACATTCACATGTACAATATAGGAAAAAGGCAATGTGACAAACTGTACTGTTGAATAAATAATTCTGTGATGAGGAAGGGTTTTGTTTAAAAATGAAAGCTGCAATAGAATTTAACCTGTTTGTTTCCAGTCTTTTCTGAAAGCAGATTTACATATTCTTCTTTGTTGCTATATCCAGCTACTTTCTGGAAGTGCTGAGGCACGTGGAACATAAGGCCCTAAGTACTGCCTGCTCAGATCACACCAAAGATAATTGAGCCTGCAAAATCAGCTCCATCGGGGAAGGAGAATAAAATCTGTGACAAGACTAAGTAAAATCCACCATCCATTCTTTCCATTTCTTTTGTTCCTCCTTTCTCTTACTACACAACAATCTCAGCGAGCAATCAGTGGGCCAGATGTGACCATGAGAAGTAATGAGTCATGATTCTCCAGTCACCTGCCTTCCTTCCCTTTGTGACTGCATTGCACTCCTCCTCTGCTCCAAATTGTTGCTTTTCCAGTCTGAGTACTAATCTCGGTTTTATCACTTTGTACAGGAATTGCTTTATTCCTCCATTGCTTTATTGACACCATTTTAACATTTTTTCTATTGTGTTAGACTCCTTTTGAAACTGGACCACTATAACTGCATGCATTTCTCAGAGGTTGGCCAGACATGGATATGTAGAGAGCATCATCTGCTTTGTTATTAATTCCTCCCCTGTAATCACACTTTTCTTTTTACCTTTCTGATCACTGTTGAGCCAGGATGTTCAGAGAGCTGTTGAAGGTGTCTCAAAGATACTTTTGCTGACTAGAGCTGTTAAATAAGGGTCCATTAATGTGTATGTAATCTGAGGTGACTCTTCTCCCTTATCCATGACTCCACGTACACCAGCAGTGAATTTCATCCACAATTTATCATTTAGGTCTGAAATACTGTACATTTTTCAGTGTTTTGCAAAATGCTTCAGGTTTGATTCCCCCAACTAACTGTGACTCAGCAGCAGTAGTAGCACCTCACTATACCCACAAGTAGTATCACTACAGATACCTCTGCAGATTTGCCTGCACTATGAAATTACTTGTTCCCAATACATTTTTTAATTTTGGACTCACTTTAGCTCTTATCCAATGGCAGCTGCATATTTTTAATAGTTTAATGAAGGTCCTTACAGATAATTTTATGTTATCCAAGGGGTTTTATCAACAGAGTTTTTCTTTTGGCTCCTTCGAAGATGTCCTAATAGGTATTTTCTTCTAGAGGTTAAAGAATGAATAGATCTAATGAGCTACTATTGCTATTATTTATTGGTTTGTAATTATTTTTTTCCAGTTTACCTAACTTATCTATCAGGCTGACTCATAATTTCCAGGATCATACCTGAAGTTTTTTAAAGAATTGTTGTGACTGTTGCTGCTTTGATTCTTTTAGTGATTTAAGCTATAGGTTACATGCTTACTAATTCACCAGTTCCACATACAAGGTCACAAAAAGGTGTTTTCCCAAATTTTTGGATAAATTCCAACTGGTGTCTCGGTTTGATACCATTCACTTCATTACTCTGCTCCAAAGTTTCTTTTATTAGATCATTAGTTCTTTTCCTTTATCTTTCATAGTGCTACCTGCAGAGCCTAGGTCTAATACAATTTCTTGCTTTATATAGTGTACCCTATTCCATTTAGCCTTCAGAAAATTGGACCCTCACAATATGAAATTATTCCATTATTTGCGGTGTGAGTTTTTAACACAGGCTCAGTGTGACAGATAAAAGTTACTCCATGATAATGGACTATTTTATGGAATATCTACAGGTTTCTGTGTTTTTAACAGCTTATGATTACAATTTTGGATCAAACACATTACAAGGTAACAAGGAGACAATATAGCTTGGGGAAAATAGACAACTTTTGCTTTCCATTTAGTAAATAATTTTCCTACTATTATTCAGACATATTCTCCTGGACTGATCCATATTTTGGCACTCAATTTCACATGTGCATTTTAATCAGCTTTCTCATGAAACTAATATTTTTCAACAGAATGTTGCTTTAACTTGAATATCAAAAAGCTTGGAATAAGGAAAGAGACTATATTAAACCCAAATGGACTAATTATACACAGCTGTAGGTATTTCAAAGCATTAAAAAATTTTATAGTTTTGGATTTGTATTGACAGAAAGAGTCACAAGGGGAAAAAATTCAGAAGTCTTTGCTCTACTTCCCTCAAATTTTGCAGCTGGGGTTTTTGTATCAAAATGTGTTGTGTTCCAGACTGGAACATGTGGGAAGGCTTGTGTTCTCTGCATGCCTGATTCTCCAAGAGAACCTTATTGTCATATCATTGCAAAGTTTTAAAAGAAACAGGAAAAAGAACAAACTCAATAAATGTAATGCCAACTGCAATAATGAAGTGTTACTTTTGGCTAGCGTGGTTATGTAGTTACACATATTTCAGTTTACTCTGATTCATTGTATTGCCTTGCCTTCTTTTTCTTTTAGGAATATATAACAGATCCTGCTCCATTTTAAATCATAGTTATATGGCCTGAAATACCACTGGATTAGAAAATAAGCTTGTGTGAATCAATAGAACATCGACTTTCTCTGATTTATGCAGATTGGGGATCTGACTCAGTGTGTCGAATTTTCCTCTATGAGACGTAGTTTCACAGGACCTAAGCTGGTATTTTCTTGCAGAATGTATTTTTGGAAGGAAAAAACTTCTTTGTTTCCTTACTTCCATCTACATGCAGCTCGCCTCCTTGCACAGGTGAGGAGGCCCATAATGGGAGAAGACTTTGTAGGCATCTTTCCCCTTCCTAACACTGCAATTTGTGATGTAATACAATGCAATTCCTGTCAGTTTCCCATGCAGGCCAGATACTTAGGTCTGCTCCTTCCCTTTTCAGTGATTGAAATGATTGGTTTGTTTTCTTTGTAAAAATGTTCTTTTGGTTTTGACCTAGATGTCAGTTCATATAATGTTTTGCTCTTTCAAAGGTGGCCTTGAATGTATTTTAATGTAGCCCTTATAGTAGGAACCTCAAGAGAGGATAATCATAGGAATAATACTGATCTATCTACATAAATGAATGTTTCAATATTTATAATTGTTTGTGTAGGAATATCAAAGATTAAGCATAATAAACTGAAATGCTTAACTAATAGATTATATGCTTCTTAGAATGTATATAATCGTAATTACATTTGACTTGTTTTACCACTGGCTCTGAAGGCTCTGATCTAAGTTATCTTCCAATTAATCTTCCAAAAATAAAGAGGAAATATCATTAATAAGATAGTAAACACCACACGTGGCATTCAGCTCAAAGATGGATTTTTGTTCTTCTTTTTAAATTTTTACATGTAATTTCTAATTTTATCAAGGTACTTCCTTTAGTAAATTTTAATTCAGAAGTGGAATGTGGGTCTTGAATTTTGTATCTCTTCATAATTCTTTGAATGTATCCTGCAGTAGTTTCTGCTGGACTGCTGTCATAGATAAGAAACCATGCACAAATGAACAATTATGCTTTGTCACTTCAGCTTCACAGTGGAGATCAGCTAGCCATCAGATGATATTGCCAAAGGAAAGATGAATTTCTGCCTTTGAGCTGTGTTTAAGAGACTGTGCCTTTTGGAACACTTTTTTTTTTTTTTTTAATATGTTTTTACAGCTATGTATTACAGTACAATCAGCTTAAACTGAATAATCTGTTGGTGTAATGGAACTTATCCCTGACCCTAATGGAATAAACCCATGGTCGTAGAGATGGTATAGCATGCCTTGTATTTTGTTTATTTTTTTTATTTAGTGATAACAACAGCCAAATATTTGCAATGTAAGTTAAAGCCATCTTGCACCTGCTCATAATATATCAAAAGGACAAGCTGCTCATCAGCCACAATGCAACAGGAAAGGCCATTTGTAGACAATAGGATTTATGACTGTACTGGGTACCTCAGATGAGACTTTTTGTGATGCTTCTGGTTATATGTTTGTGGTTTCTGTCCTCTGAGTTCTTACTCAGTTGGAATAAGACAGACTAAAATGCATCTTCAATCTTAACATCAGACTTGAATTTTTTTCTGGCTCTCTTTCTTTAGTCAATGAAGTAAACCACTCATTGTGGTTACAAGTATGCTTCAAGCCTTTTAGGAGTAGAAAAAAAAATATGATATAAATCTAAAAATCTGTCCCATATAGTTAGTGTTATTTTGGTTCTGTGCATAATTCCAGTGAACATACAACAAAAGTTTAAAAGCAAAATAATGCCCACTTGGGAAGACTCAGCTCCAGAGAGAGTGCTGGAGACATTTAAGACATCATCATCTTGAGCACAAAGCTTTCTGAAATCATCCAATGGGGAACCCAGGTACAGGTGCTGTGGTCAAATATGGATCAAGTATCTCACTGAGGGCTGTGGGGAGGTGCTGGCACCTCCTGGGGACACAGAGCTGCAGGCTGCAGGAGTGGATAGCCACCACCTGCCTGCCCCAAAAGAGCAGGCATCCTTTTTCTATTTAGGAACTTGATTCCTGAGGTAGGAGTTGATGGAAACAGAAATAAAGACATGGGGAGAGCTTTGGGAGACGCATCAAGAAGAGGGACACTGACTTTTTCAGATATGTCCATCTGTGACATTCTCCCACAGCTGCTTTGAACTTTACACCCTTGGAAAGCAGAGAGATTTCAGACACCTCAAATGTCTGCTTTTTCCAAGAGTCTATTTTACCCAGTCTAGGCTACAGAAACTATAGGACAATCCTGAGTGTGTAAGGCACAAAGGTGGATGGCATGGTAGCAGATGTATATGTAGGAGCAGTCTATGCATTTGAAAAGCAAAAGCAAAAAAAAAAGGAGGACATGATTTGATAAGAAGGAATTTGACTGCTCTGATTTACCAGGGGAAATTTGCTTTTTTTGTGATGTATCTAAATACACTTCAGTGTTTAAATCATTGGTCTGAGGCTATTTATAATCATGCCATCTTGACATATTAATCATGCCTTGACAGATTAATCAGGTCTAAAGTCTCAGTGAGACTTTAATAGTCAGACATCAAAACAAAGCAACTTTATTTTAATGTGCTTTAGCACCCGCAATGGAAGCACCAGGCAGAGAGACGTCAGTAGCTTTTCAAGTAAATGAGTCAGTGTGAACAGCAGCAGCTTGAGAGAGGTTGAAAAGACCATTCCTCATTTGGACATCCTACAGGTCTTCATATGTGATCAAGATGTGTGATCCAACACAGAAAACTGATGAAAAGCTAGATATGGATATTTGGGCATGACCTCTCTCATATTTGATGTTTAGAAAGCGTCAAGTGTTATTTTTCTCCATCTGCATTTGGTGATACTCATTGAAGGTGCTTTTCAGGTGTTATTAATACTGAGATTCTTTGGAGGTCAGTTTTTCAGTTTCAAATAGCAAGCAGCTTATTTCTGATTTTCACTAAGTGATAGGCATTAACATTTGCATAGGATTTCTTGTTTCAATGGATCAATGAAAACAAGTCTCTGTCCTGGTTACTGGGAAAGGGGGTAGAATTTTTAGGGCTGTGTGGGTGTGACCAAGTTGTTTGTTCCATACCATCATTGCTGGGGATGGGGATTCGTCAGGAAACAAGGAGTGCCAGGACTGGAAGTTCTCAATTTTCTCAATACTGGGGGGTGTAGTTAGAGGAACAGCCACCATATTGCCTTTATCTGGAGACCACGTGGGTGCGACCTTCAGGAAGTGTTTGGTTTTGCTCCCACTGGTGAATACCCTTCTGTTGGTAAAACACCTTATCTTTTGTATGCTTTTACTATTAATATTCCTGTCGTTCTTGTGTGCATTTTGTTCCACTGCTCTGTGCTTTTAGGAAATGGTTATTTCGACTCATAATCTCTCAGTTACTGTCCCTCCCTTACTGGAAAGGATGGGAAGGAGAGTGTCTTGTTGGAGTTTAATTTCCCTGATGGTCTCAAAACCAGCATAGTCCCTTATGAATCTGATTTCAGAATCTATTCAAAACACAAGATTATTCTGCTTAACCTTGCAAAATTCACTTTGTGCACTGGTTAGATTTAAAGAAACAGTTAATGTAAACAAATTTATTCATTCATGTATACATTTAAAAAACCACAAATTTTATATTTCTGGATCCTAGTTCTGCAGATCATGACATATTTTAAATATAATTTCACATCCAAATGAATACTTTGAATCCAAATGAATACTTTGAAATCTAGATTTTTTTTTTTTAAATCTACAAAAAATAAGTTTTAAAAATGTGGTGGAGAAAATAAATAAAGCCACTTATTAATAATAAACATACAATTTTTCATAGAGAAAATTAGCAGGCCCATACCGCTTCAGTAACTGGGCAGGTAGCTCAGTACATATCTCCAGCAGCAGACTCCAGCTGTGCAAGTGGAGGGTAAAGAAAAGTACTGAATTGTTCTCTCCTAAACTTCCGTTATTTTTGGTTCTGTGAATTTCCTGAGCTATATGTGGTTTTTGGGGCTTCAGTTGCCATCAGTGAATGTCTTTTCCGTCTGTTTCTTCAGACTGTCCTTAGCTGCCCATAAACTTTGCACCCACAGCATCATTTGTCAGAGTTCTTATTGCCAGGTGTCTGGTGTCAGACATATTTTTCTCCTTGAATCTCACTTCTTCTTTTCTTTCCTATCCTATATTTTTTTCCTATTGCAAAACAGAAGGAACAGTCATGCCCTATCCACCCTGCCTACGTCATCATAATTTTTGAGAGTTCTCTCCATCCCCCACCTCCCCAGCTCTCTCTTTTCCAGACTAAATCCAGTTTACTCAGTCATTCATACTCCTAGAAGGTATTTTATTCATTTAGCAGAGCTGAAAGATATGAGGACCATAATTAGTTATAAAAAGTGTACTAAAACACATTGGATCAAAAAACAGTAATTGGGATATGGGAAGATAATTCAGTGAAAAACAGTTTAGGAGACAATGACAGGTGTGTCCCTGTTAGCTACATTTTCAACTCCAATTGCCTCAGAATTTGCCTCTGACACTGGTTTAATGAGGGACTCTTCCCAATATTACCCTCTTTGGAAGAGTATTTTCTTCATCTTGAAAAGAGAGAAGAGGGATGGTGCTCTTCATCAACAGTCCTGATATTAAAGTATGTTGAGTATTTAGAACAGTACTATATCTAAGTAGTAAAAACATGTATTTCATTTTTTTTCTTTCAATTGCTGTAACCATTGAACAGTGAAAATGAGTAGAACAGAAATTAAAATAATATTCTTTTTGTGACTAAAAGACAGAAGAATATTATATTCTCTTTGCTGTTTATCCAAATCTTTCCTAGGAGAGATCCAGTTGCCTGTGGTTTTGCCTGTGATTTCAAAAATAGTAGAAACAAGAGCTGGTCTGGTGCCAAATAGAAATGACTATGGCATTGAACTAACATTTGGATTTGCAGAAATCCCCTGCCTAAATCTGAGATGTCAGTCCAGATTTAAGGTTTTGTCTTATTAAAAATAAACTGGTTTAAACAAGAGTTTATATCAAGCTTCTATTTCAGTTTAATGCAAGAGGGATTCCTTCTAGCTGACATTTAACTCAACGTTTATAGATATTTATATTGCACAGGGAAGTATAGCTGGGTTTGACCATATTCAAGAAGCAAATGAATAATTTTTAAGATTAACTGCTTCTAAAGAATCTAGCTTTGTTTTATGTGAAAAGATTTTTCTCTAAATTATCTGTAAATCAAGTCTAGTCTGTAATGATCCCTGCTATGTTACTCTACTGATGGACCATAACTTTACAAACTGAAAGATGCTGCTTAAATTACCTGGCAATGCTGATAAGACACAAGGTATTTGTCCTGTTCCCTGATTACACAAATAGGCACAGACTTCCAGTCTCAATACCTTCTAACCTTACAGTTAAATGTGGCTTTTGAAATTACTTTGAAATCCATTTTCCATGAACATGAAATACAATCACATGCATATTGTAAAAAAAAAAAATCCAAAACGAACATGAACATAAATAAAGCTAAATTAAATTGCTCTTAAAAATGGCACTAGAAAATCTCAGGTATTATTTTCTCAGCTTTTAGTTAAAGATGTTAAGGGATTTTATGTAAATATTATTGGAAGGTGATATCCTCTCTTTTTGCAATGTAGACACACTGCTCATTGTGTCCTATTCCAGCTGCCGCGGTGTTCAGTATTTCTGTGGCAATTTCTTTATGGGAAAACACATATATTTCACTTTTATATCCCTAAAGATTAACAGCAGCCCAAAATTGTGTTGCATGTAGAACTGTGTTATACTTTCATGAACAAATTGTATTTGTACATTGCTCACTTCAGGCAGAACTCAGCAAAACTAGATTCATGCTTCCAGAAATTTGTGAAGCTTTTATCACCTGATGAGAGTGGCTTTTTGTACTTACTGACACATTGTTTTGAAGGTAAAGTTCACACAGAAGCAGTTTCCCTGCCCCAACATCTTTCCCCTCTAAATTATCATTTTACATCTTCCTTGTCAGTTTAGTGTGTTTCTTCTAACTCTTCATCTGTGAAAAGCACAAATAGTCCTGCACTTTGTGGTGAGTCCTTGGGTGATTGAGTGAGTGCTTCCTGGCACCCTCCTGTTTTCTGACTGTGGGCTGGAGACCACAGTGCAGTTTTGGAAAGTTATGTTTCCTCTGTTGTGTTCTTGAATGGACACTAGTCTGTTTTATTCTTTTGCACTAATTAATTCATTCAGGAACCTATAATATTCCAAATATTAGGTTTAGTGGAAGCCAGTGATGTGGAAGAAGTAAGAAACTCATATATTTCAAAATACAGACAGACCTGGCTGCAGCAATCGGCTAAAGAGATGGTGAGGGGCCAGAGACAACCGTGAAGAGATAGAGATTGCAATTTGTTTGGGAAGGAGTAAGGGATAGAAAGAAACCCGCTTGAAAACAGGAAATGAATGTGCTTTCTGTGTCCAGGAGGAGGTCTGTCTGTCAGGCTTCCTTGGCCAGGTGTTACGTGCAGGATCTGCAGTTGCACTAAAACCTCTGTGGCTACAAAGACTTTTTTGGGCAGAGGAACATGACAGTGCCAGCGAAGGGTGTCTTGCAGAAACAGATTCATGGAAAAGGGACACTGTGTACCATGCAGTAAGTATGCACCCTCTAGGTGCAGCCATGGCAAACACAACCTGTCTTGTTGTCTAGGGGTGTCTAGAGGATGTCATGTATACTGTTTGTGTCCTATGACTCTAGGTTTCTGTCCATTGACCCTAGGAAAGAATTAACTGGCTAATCCAGGGCAACTGAATAATGCAGTTTGGGAAAGCCTGTAGTTACACCATGGGTGCTTAATTTAGGGGTGAGAAAGATGGGTCTGAGAGAGGGAAAACCCATCTTTTCCCCTAGCAGTTTGAATGACTTTATTATGGCTCCCACTTAGAGTGAACCCTGCTCTTTGAACATCTGCTCTTTGATGAAAGCCATTCATTCCATGAATCTCCCATAGAGACAGCTTCCTAAATGCTTTACATAAACTCTGTTGATTGTTTCATAGCACTGGAGTTCTAGAGTCAAACAGTGGCACAGGGCATGACAACATACGCCATGCCATAGTTCCTGGAATATGAAAACAGGAGAATCTTGACTTAGAAGGCATGTGCCTCTGCTAGCTTTTAGAAAGAAGGACACAGCTCTTGAGAGATTAAAAAATGAAAATATCATTCAAAATTGCAAAGAGAAATATGAAATAACATGTTCTTACAATGACCATGATATGTTGCTTCTCTCATTAGTAAATGATTTGATTCTTTTCTGGAAAGCTGCTGAAAATGTCTTTTTGAAAAGTTTTGCAGTGTGCTCGCTCTTGAATGGTGTAATTTTTCCAACCACACAGACTAAAGAAAAGTGTAGAGAAAAATTAAAAAAATCCCACCAGTGTCTATTCAGTTTGGGATTTCTTTGGCAAAATATCCACATAATTCCTTCTCAAATGGAAGATTCAGTTCAGGTTAAGACACCTAAGCATTGTTGTTTTCACCTAGAGTACCTAAGCTTGCACAGAAGTCAATAACCCTGTTGTATTTGTGGGCTCTCAAGAGACTTGCAGCTGACCAGCTGCCCGAGGCAGGAATTCAGGCACCTCAGCTCTCACATCTAGTGCTGTTTTAGGTGTCTGACAGTATTTAAGGCATCTGCAAGAAGCATAGAAATGCAGCTAAAAGGAAATCCTTTTCTGGAGCTCCATCTGGAAGTTCAGTGTGATTTCTTATGGTATTATTTTCATAAGGCATTCAGCACGTTTATGCAACAGAGCTGACAAACACATCAGGGAGATTTTTTTTCTCTGTTGTATTTACGAAACATATACAATTAATTTGTTCCATTAAGAACTAAAGAGCTCAGAATCTGGTTGCTGACTTTTTTGTTTTGTTTTGTGGTGTTTTTTTTTTGTTTGTTTTGATTTGTTTTGTTTTGATTTTTTTGTTGTTTTTTTTTTTAGTATAATGTTTGTTTTATGAAGGTCTGTAGAGATGCTGTATAGAGGTACTAAAAAACATTCTTATATTGATGAGAAGCTTAGGATGCTTCTCTTTTTTTTCCAAAATAAAGAATTTGGATCATCATGGGTTTTGGGGGGTTTTTTAGCTCTTGTGGCAGGAATACACTCCATGTCTTCCATATACAGGTTTAGAAATTATGTATGGAAAAATCTATTTACAATCATTATGATCACTATTACATTTAATAGTAATACAAAGAGAATTAGCCTTCGCACATCTCAATGCAGCATTAGGGTACCATAAATGTCCAGACATATTCAGTGACAATATAGTCATGTGTGAAAATGAATCTGTACCATTCAATGCAGTTTTTTGTGTGTCGACATTGTTTCCATAAAAATAATTTTTAGTCTGCAAGCATTTTTTCATGCCTAGAAATCACAGAAACTGTGTACAGTATGCATTGATGTTTCATATCCATGAGTATCTACAGTTAATTATCACACTTTTTATATTAGTAATAACTGAAATGATTTAAAGATTTAAAAGCCTGAAATGAGGACAAACAATATGATGCAGACTTGAAAACAAGGGGATCAGTCAAAAAAAAATCTGTTAGTCAGCTATTTATGAAAGCTAATTTCTGCCCTTCTCTGTTGTAGCAAGTACATCTTTGGCCTTTTCCAAGCTCTCCCACTTCCCAAACAGATGGTTTTTTAGCAGCTCTGGAAGGTCCCCAAATTCAGGCTATTTTGGAATGAGAGAAGGAGTAAGCTCTAAGTCCTGGAGTGCTCACAGAGAAGGCGCTGCCAGACACAGCTTCCTTTGTGCAGGAGAGGATCGATCTCCAGCACCCTGCTGAACACTTGCTGAGAAATCTGGCACGGGAAAAGGATTCTCCCCTGGATAAAGCCAACATTAGCAATTTAAGCTTATGTGTGTTTTAATTAACTTCTTTAAACAAACCAAACTAAGTAAAACTGTGTTTCTGAGTACCCATGTGGGGTATTAATAGTAGATTTATTTGCAGTATTGTGCATCTCTAACAAGTCTATGCTTGACACAAGCCTAAAATGTGTTGTATACACTTATGGACCAAATAATTTCCCAGTTCCTCATTTGTTGTAGAAGAGTTTGGTAAAATATATTCCACATTTTTCTTTCTTCTTCTTCTTCTCCTTTTTTATTTTTTAACAGTAGAAAGAAAAATTTCCTTTGAGGAAGATGATTGCACAAATCCCCCCTTCTTCCTTTTTGATTATTTATTGGGAAAAGTTCAGCATATTTTTCATCTCTTTCATTTTATGAGACGGACACAGCAGAGAATGGCCTCGGTGAACACAGTTTTTGCTTATGAGCCCTGGTCCTGAATTATCTTGTCATAGTTACAAATATCTTTATAAAAATAGTTTTTCTTTGCTGCATTGCAGAGAATAGATAAAAGCTTGGTTAAGTTTATGCATGCTCAAGTAAATAGTTACATTTTTGTTTTGCAAAACAAAAGCATAAGACAAAGGTGGCCTGAAAACACTCTGAAGTGTTGCCAGGTTTCTTTCCCTTTTATAGATCACCAAGTATTTGCAAGTAGTTTAAGAAAGGAGAATAAGTCATATAATTTCTACATAGCTCTAGGTCACTTATTCAGTTTTACAACAGACTTTGGGAAACTCTTTTGATTGAATGCCATTAAGGTAATTTGGGCAGGAAACTATAGTCTCTGCCAGTGGAACAAATAAAGTATTTTATTAGAAAAACTGAGATCTGTTTAGTGTATTTCTAATTGATATTTCCAGATCTTTCCATATGCACTATGCCTATTTTGTTAGAGGTTGCCTGTGGAAAAGAATACTTCACATCCAGAAAGGCTAATGAACTGGGCCATTTCAGGGTACCTTATAATCTTTTCTGTCAAACTTTCTTGGCAATATCACCAGAACATTAAAAATCCACTAATGCAAAAGGGAAAAGTTGACGTTTGGGATAAGAGCCTTCCAAGCCAAATACAAAATTAATTAAAAACATGCAAGATAGTCTAGTTCTTACTAGATAGTAAACACTTGGCTTCAGAAGGTAGAAATTAACTATTTTACTTTTAATTACCAGTGATACAAAGAAAAAAAAAATTATGACACAACGATTATTTTTTGTATTTTTCTTCTTCCCTCCCTCCCCTCTCTCCCCAGTTGATGATATATTTTCAGGATAGCTGGACCATGAGCTCTACTGACTGGAAATCCTAAAGGGAGTTTAAATGTAAGGAATATTTTTTGTTTCTTTAGACTGCTTGTTTTTGTTGCAAGGATCTAAAGCCTGCAAAAATACTCTACCTCTGTCAAAGTTGGCCAGAATAGATATTTTCTATATGAAAATTCATTAGGATTTTGAATTAGCACAGAGTGCATTGTGGCATGGAACTGCCATGTTCCTAAATACCTATAACAACATTAATTTCTGACTGAATGTAGTTTTGGCTATTTTTAGGTAATCTTGGTGCTCAGTATTTTAAGGAAACAGTTATACCAGTGATTTTATACAGAAATGCTGGGCAGGAGATCATAGCCACTCAAAACAGGTCTCTGCAGTGCATATTGTGAAATTGTCTGGAAAGTACTTTCCCATAATTTATATTAAAATCATATCTGAGTGAAACAGAAATGA
This sequence comes from Chloebia gouldiae, assembly GCA_003676055.1. NCBI lineage: Eukaryota > Metazoa > Chordata > Aves > Passeriformes > Passeridae > Chloebia > Chloebia gouldiae. Next base: position 28,599,576 of record QUSF01000002.1, read on the forward strand.
AGCACAAATACTTGTGTTGGTTTAATTAGCTTTCAGAGAAAGCAAGCCTGAAATTACATCAGAGTAAGGTAAACATATTTCTTTTATCATGTTGATAAAATCATACCATGGTATTTGTCTCTTGAACAAATGCATAAAGTACCTTGTTTTAAAGCCAGAGGACGCTCTGCTGTAGTACAGTATATAATATTCTAAAAATCAAAATCACCTGAGATGAAGGTTGCTGTATCTTGTTTAAGTCTGGGTTTTTTTTTTTGTTTTGTTTTGTTTTTGTTTTGTTTTGGTTTTTTTCCCCCCAAATAGAATTAGCTTTTGGCTAGTCCTTGTAACACTAGTTTTAAGTTCTGTAAGCCAACGGGAGTAAAAATCAAAGTAAGGCAAATCCAGCTCTTTCACTAGCTGTACTTCTTGAACCTCAGCCTGAAACATCTCTCATTTGTATAAGATTCAGTTAATTTGTGTGCAGGAAGTTTTATACTCTTATCAGAAGTGTGGGAGGAAGTACACACTCTGCTTTTTTTTTGCAGAAAACCAGACATTGTTGGTGGGTGATTTACTGAGGCAAATAAAAATACTACTTTGTAAGGGATCCCAGGATGCAATGTAAACTACCACAGCAAAGAGGGCCCAGCTCTTTTCAAAACTGCAGGCTGGATGCTAATTCTGGCAGTCACTCACCGGTCCTGTGAGAGTGAGTCACGCATCGCCTGCAGACACAGCAGCAGCACGGGGCGCTGAGAGCCCCTCGCCCCCGCCGCAGCTCCCTGCACTTGTGCACCCCAAGAACAAGGCAGGACCCCCTCCTTTCCTCATTTCTCTTTAAAAGGTGCATTCCCTTGCTTCACAACACTTCTAGAACCAGCTTAGTAAGGAAACGTTGTGCAAATTGAGGCAAATAGGCATTTCTGTACAAAGAAAATAGCATAAATATTTTACGCAGGAATCACACACCCACTTAAATCTAGTGCATAGAGTTACACTATGTACTGTAGAATTATGCTTTAAAGTTATGACTCATTCCAGGATAGTAGCAGATGTTCATGAAGCTCAGCACAAAAAAAAAAAAAAAAAGAAAAAAAAAGGGAAAAAAATGTCCCCATACACTCTTAATTTTCTCCCCACATCATTATAGAGATGCAAGACACCTCTCTGTAACACTTTGAATGAGTCACTCCATACAATATGAATAAATGCAGAGAAATACAAGATTGCATGAGAATCAAGTATGCAGGCAGAGTCAAGAGTTTAGAGACTTTCTCCTGGGAACCAAAGATTTATACTTTAGGTAAATGACTCCGTCCAATGCTGGGACAGATACAACTGCTCAACTGCTACAATTTTCTGGACATATGAAAAAGAATATAGAAATACATGTTCATGCACCATGTTCTTGCCTGTAAACACAGCATTAGCAAGATGCTGCTAGACTCATCCTGATAACCAGATCTGTTGAAGGACATGGCACCCCATCAGAGTTGGGGAAAAGGCTAAAAAGTAATCAAGAATCTGGAAGAAAAGCCCTTCTGCTGTGAAGCTTAAGTGATTTAAAGTGGTTCTTTTTGGTATAATCAAAAAGGATATTGAAAGGCAAAGCAGACACTGCATGGAGTCACTAACAGGTAGAAGACAAGCCTTACATCTGTTCAGTCTAGTTTGCAAAACCTTCCAGATCTTGTGGCTGAAAGTTGACCTTTGACCAGTTTACCCTAAGAATTTCCTATTCATAAAGGCAGGAAAACCTCAAAACAACTTTCAGAGGTGTTGGTAGAAGGACATTGTTTGGATTATTTAAAACTAAATGTGATCTCTCTAAATATTGGTTTAATACACTGTATTAAATAGTATCTGAATGATAGTATCTGAATAACTTTAGTGAATTTTCTGGTTTTGTCTTGTCTTTTAGAGACAGCTGGTAGCCATTTTCCTTTCCTTTTCTCAGGCTCAGCTTCACTTACCATTCCAGATGCCTGTAATCCCTCCTCCCTCAGCAGTGCAGATGGCTGGGGAATAAGATTTGTTGTCAGTCCATAATAGCTTCTCTCTGCTGCTCCTTGCTCCATACAGTTTTTCCTTGCTGAAGTGTGGGACTCTCACAGGTTCACCATTCTTACCAGAAAACTTCTCCCTGTGTGAGCTCTTCCCCACAGGCCACAGTTTCCACCAGGAGCCTGATCCTGTGGTGGGTCTCCACAGGATCCTTCCTTCCTTCAAGTGTGCAACCACCTGCTCCTGCATGGCATCTGCCATAAATATCTGGTCTGCTGTGAACTTTCATGGGTTTCATGGGAGCAATCTGCATCATTTGTGGTCTTCTCCAAGAGTTTGAGAGCCCTTGAGGTCCAGCAGCTGGAGCACCCCCATCCTCTCCTTTTCCATGGACCTTGCTATCTTCAAGGCTGTTTCTCTCACAGCTTTCCTCACCCTTCTCTGCCAAGCAGTATTTTGCCCTTTTCTAAGTACACTTTCCCCAGGTCACCACCACTGTGGCTGCTGGGCTTGGCCGGGCCCTGCAATGGATCTGCTGGAGCTGACTGGAACAGGCTGTGTCCAACATGGGGCAGACACAGCCTCTCCTGGATCACTGAACTCAATACAAGGATAACTTACTGCAATGCAATCACCTGTGACAGAGAGGGGGTCAGTGCACGTCCTTTATTTGCTTCTTCTGGAGTTAAACTCCATGAAAAAGTATTTTGAAATGGTTTCATGATCACCAGGGCACAAGTGCTGAAAGAATGGGATCAAGTAGCATGAAGTTTTCACACCACATCACTAAAAATATGTGACAGCATGCAATTAGTTTTATATAAGCTAGTGAGAGACGGCAGCTAGATGCCTGCTTTATTTGCTAGCAGTTTATGTTGCATTCAGAAAGGGGCCTTGGAGACAAAGGGCTCTTTTTCACGTTGCCGACATGCGAGATCAGGCTGCTAAGGGTGAAATCATATCGTGGTGGCTCAGGTGTGCAAATTTGATAGCACTATTACTTTCAAGTCACCTGCAATATACAGGTACAGCTCCACAGTGCCGTGCGCTACCACCTCTGCAACAGGCACATAATCCAGTGTGCATTCAATTATAGACAAATTTTTATATCCAATAAATATTATATTGTATATCATTGTAACTCACAAATGAATCTGCCCAAATCCTCTAAAAAGTCACTTGTCATCCTAAACAAGTCCAAAGAAAAAATGTTTAGCATGTCTTCAAACTACAATAAACTGAGATAGAGGAATACTTTGTAAAAAACACTCTGACAATAAAAATGTACATGTGTGTATGTCAAAACCTTCCCTGACATGAACAGAGCAATACAGATTTATTGGTGCAGATAAGTTCATTCCTAAATCTTAAGTCACTATCAAAATAATTTCTCTGAGCTGAAACAGTCGTCAACCTGTGCAGGTTTGAGTTTATTATGTGTAACTCAAGGGGGCACACATGCTCCCTGAGGCAGTGAGGAAGTGAGTTGAAATCCAACACTAAACAGCTACACACCTCCAAAAAACTCTAGCTTTTGCTGTTGCAAGAACTCCAACTTACTGTCCAGGAGAACAAACTTTGAGCTTTCAAATAATGAAATGAATAATGAGTATGTAGAAGTCATGGTTAAATATTTTGCCGGGAGGCCAAAAGTATACAAAATAAGTGTAACAAAACCAAAAAGAGTTGACATAATATTGGTGATTGACTCTTTGGTCAACATCTGCTTGTGGAAACCCCTGTTCTATGGAGTGTCCAAGACAGGGGAGACAGAGAGTAGATAAGGAAGATGTCAGGGAACAGATGAGCAGACTCCCCTCTGCACACTGGTTAGCCCTGGTTATCAGCAATGCTTCCTGCCACACGGTCCTCTGGACTGGCAGACCCATGCTCACATCTTTGTGACAATTTCTTTCAGTATTGTTTTAATTTTTATTTTATTTTAATTTTTATTTTATTTTAATTTTTATTTTATTTTCTAATTGATTTAATATTTATTTGCGCACCTCAGTTTGCATGTAAATATTTTGTCTGAAATAATTATTCCAGACATGTAGATCACTGTAGAAAAAATATGCATTTAAGATGATCCTCTTCAAAGTTTGGTTCCCCAAGAACACATCCCAGCCAAGAAATGACTGTTTCTCTCCCTGTATTTTAAAGAGAGTCTAAATAAAGAGCTCTGTCATGAACACTTGAATCCTGAAGATGTCTAATGGCAGGTCAGTATCCGCATCCTAGACAACATATTGGAGAGCCTGGAGTTGAGAGCAGAGAGAGTTGAATGTCTTGGAGTAAGTGATCCTTGAATATTAACCAACTTTCTCAGGCCTGTCTTCCCTCCAGGACTTTATCCCCTGGTATGTGACCAAGCAGATCCTTGAAGAGGCCAAAGTCTGCTCTACTGAAGTTCAGGGTAGTGATCTTGCAGTGTACCCTCCTCACTGCCCTTAATCTTGAATTCCAACATTTTGTGGTTGCTGTCCAAAGCCTCATATTTGCCACCAGCCCCTCCTCGTGGACAAGAACAAGGTCCAGCATAGCACTTTTCCTTGTTGGCTCCTCTATCACTTGGAGAAGAAATTATCCTCAGCATATTCCAGGAACCTCCTGGATTGCTTATGCCTTCATCTTCTTTGTCTTCCTGGTCAGGTAGCTTGTGTCAAACCCCTGCTGCAACATCACCTATCCCTGCCCTCCCTTTAATCCTCACACATAAACTCTCAGTCATCTCCTCCTCCATTCCACACCAAACATCATGTGCTCCAGCACAGAGAGAGTGCCAATGTTCTCATCTCCTCTGCTTGTCCTTCCTAAAGAGCCTGTATCCTTCCATCCCAACACTCCAGTCACAGGATTCATCCAGCTATGTCTCCATGATGTCACTAAGATCATAGCCCTGCTGGCATGGTCATACCTTTGACTCCTCTTGCTTATTCCCCATTCTCTGTCTGTTTGCATTGAGACATTTAAATTGGGCCCCCAGTGAGGCTGACTTCCTGGCTGGAATGGCTGGAATTCCTCTGGGCTGCTCTGCAGGTGCTTCTGCTGACCTGTGATCCCTCTCCAGGCTCTGGGCATCTATTGCTGACACAGGCATCAAACTGGTAGGACTGAGGTTTCCCTCCCCTGGCAAGTTTAACTTAAATCCATCTCAACCAGCTTGGCAACCCTATGACCTAGGTGTGTACCACAGATACTTCACTCTTGATTCCAAGGTTGTGCAGAGTCCCCTTCCACCAGGACAGATCCACACAAGGGTGCATGTGCACCAAGTCAAGAGCAGGTGTCTGTTTCAGCAGCAGTTGTGAATTCTGAGGATCTTGGAAAGTTAGGGTTCAAGTCCTAACCTTGAAAAAGGCACTGCAAGATAGGAATGAGATTCATGTTATCTTAGTGCTATTTTTTACTTTCTGAAAAGCTTTATTAAACTGAGAAGCTATATTAAAAAGTATATCATAAATCACTGAACAGTTAATTGTCAGCCTGAGTCTGAACAATTAGCAGAAGTTAATTATAAAAGTGTCTAAAATGAAAGACAACCAGTTGATTAAAGGTGTCAAAAGGCAAAGTCAAATATTGATCTATTTATTTTGCTTTGTTTATTAATTGCTCCTTCTCCTAAGTAAGTGGGAAAAAAAGACTATTTTTTTGTCTCTCTCTTTTTTTCCTTTCTCTTTTTTTTTTTTTTTTTTTTAAGTACAGCCCTGGATTTCAGATTATTTCACAGGGGTATATGACCTGGGCAGCAACTATGAGAGATTTTTGCTTGAAAAAAGGGACAGAAGAATTAATTTTTAAATTAAAAATTTAATATATAGCAAATGTCAAAATGTATTCTAGGCCAGGTTCTCACTTGGTCCTGCTGGAGCTTAGAGTCTTTGACGTCAATGGAATGGTTCTCATTTCCAACAGGTGCACTCCCAGCCCACTAGCCCAGTGTTTGCACCATATACACCACAGGGGAAACAAAGGAATACTGAGAGAGCTTTATCTATTTGCCTAAAGTAAAAAAGCTGTTTTCTTATGGGTGAGCCCTATAAACTTGCTGGTTGAGTGCATGTGCTCAAATAAAAGGCTACATTGTTTTCCCTGTTCAGTATAGTCAGATTTTCAGAGCTGGTTTGCTGTTTACCACAAACACAGAGGGCTTTGTACTCACTCTGACCTTTGGATAAGAATTCATCCTTTGAAGCATTCATGATTTCTCTAGATTTGGCTAAAACACATTTTTAATTTGTCATCTGGCCAAAATTCTTCCTTCAATAATTGCTTGATGGTCAGAATATGGGCCCTTCACTTCAAGAATGACGTTGAAATACTGAGGCATGTCCAGAAAAAGGCAACAAATCTAGTGAAGGGTCTAGAGATTAAATCCTATGAGAGGCTGAGGGAACCAGGGTTTAGCCTGGAGAAAAGGCAGCTCCAGGGAGAATTTATTACTCTCTAGAACTACCAGTAAGGAGGTGGAGGTTGACCTGTTCTCCCAGGCAACCTGTGGCAGGACAAGAGGAAATGGCCTGAAGCTGCACCAGAGGAGGTTCTGTTTGGACATCAGGAAGCATTTGTTTGCTGAAAGGGTGGTTAAGCATTGGAATAGGCTGCCCAGGGAGATGGTGTAGTCACCATCCCTAGAGGTGTTCAAGAAGCGACTTCATGTAGCACCGAGTGCTGTGGTTTAGGTGATATGGTGGTGTTCAGTTTAAAGGTTGGATGTGATGATCTTGGAGGTCTCTTTCAACCTTAATGATTCTATCATTCTATGTCCTTGGGAAATTTTATGGTTTTAAATGAATGAAGAAAACTTACATATCTACATGTTTATTTCTTAAGACATCCCCAAGGCCATCCTACTGCATCTTACTGTTATTGTGGCAGTATGAGGCTCAAAGTGGCTGAGGTGATTTCCTTTTTCTCTCAAGCAGACCTGTACTGGAGAAGATTAAATTCAATGAAATGGCTCAAGTAATCCAGGAGACTTTCAGATGACAAATATATGGAAGTAAAATTACCCCTCTGTGTCTTTCTGTAATGAATTCTGTGTCTCTCTTTACCCTCCTCTGCCTCATAAAACAGTTATTGAAATACTCCTGTGACTGTCAAAGCTCACTGTGATTTCTCTTACAAAACTCATCTCTGACACCCTCTTATCCTTCACCTCTTGCTGTAGGACACTAAATTGGGAGGACCTTTCCACTGCCTTGAGGGCAGAGATGTCCTGCTGAGAGACTTCAACAAATTAGAGAAATGGGCAATCACCAACTCTATGAAGTGACATCATGTAAGATGCAGTTTTCTAGAACACTGATTTTCATCAGGATTAGTTTTATAAATAATCCTTTGAGTTTACTGTTTCATTTTTGAAAACAACATGTAGTTTCTGTGGTCACATGTGCCAGGGCAATGAAGAGTTAAATAACAGACACTGTCAGAGCATTACTTCCAACATTATAGCAACAGTTTACATCCTCTAAAATTCCCATAGCTGTAAGTGAGACAATTCACTATTGCTTCCCAATGTGTGCCTACAGACTTAGGGCCTGTCTCTCGTATCTTGGTGCAGTGTGGTACTTTAGTCTGCCTTATTCCAACTGCTTATTTGCTATCTTTCACAGAGATAGAAAACCAAAATCTTTCCAGTAGTAATACATTCTTTGCTCAACTGATTTGTACTGTTTGGGCCTTCCTAGTGCTTAGATAAACAAAACCTTTGTTTCAAATGTCTCAAATGATTGCTTGTGGTTTCTACAGTCAGGTGAATGACCAGAAAACAGAAAGAAACTATCCTTGTTGATCCAAGGAAACCTTTAAGGAGACTTAGAACAGCCTAAATCTCTTTGGGGTGAAAGTGAAAATAGGAACAACAAGAAAAGTGTGTATGTTTGTGTCTCAAATAGTTGTTTGTTTGTTCTTTAGACTTTTAGATTTTTAAAAATATCCTGGTCTGATAATATTTCTGTTTATATTTAAGATTTCTGATATATACCATATCATCAGTTTATAACTGCTTGCTGCTGAATTTAAAATCTACAAGAAATTGCAGCAGACTTTCACTACATTGTCTTTGTATATCCTACACTTTATCCTGTCTTTGGCTGGGAAAGAGATAATTTTTTGTGTTTTGGATTTAGGATGAGAATAATGTTGTTAACACACTGATGTTTTAGTTGTGGCTTAGCAGTACTTGCACTAAACCAAAGCCTTTTCATCTTTTCATGCTGCCCTGCAAGCAAGGAGCCTGGTGGGCCACAAGAACCTGGGAGGGAACACAGGCAAGACAACAGACTCAAACTGCTCAAAGGGATATTTTATGCCATAAAATGTCAAGTTGAATGAAAATACTGGGGGTAGTTGACTGGGGGATGGTGGATTGCTGCTTGACAACTGATAGATCAGTGAGTGATGAGCAACTGCAATGTGCACCACTTACTTTGCATATTCTGTCATCATTATTACTATTTTACTTTCCTTTTCTGTCCTATTAAACTGTCTTTATCTCAACCCATGAATTTTACCATTTTTTTCCAATTTTCTTTCCTATCCCATTGCAGGGCAGTGAGGTGTTTATCCTGCTAGGTTAAATCACAACATTCCTTTATGAGGCCCAGTTTGGGGCTTGAAGTGTTGAGATAATGACACATGTGACCAGAACATGTTAAAACAAATTTGTTACAAGCATTCATTGTATGAATTTAATAGTCATTGGTCACAATGATTATTTATTTACTGTCAGAGTTAGTGCACTTGCTCTCAGGATTATGTATGCAACACCGTGCTTGCTGCATGTGTTTCCTGTTGTGCTGGGGGCTGGATTAAGATTATAATTTTGCTGCTCATTTTGTGTAATGCTGGTTTATGATTGCTTCTTCAGTTTCCAGTGAGCAGGTTCCAAAGAGGGTAGAAAGGCTGATCTTAGTTCTGATATTAATAAAGATACTTTTTATTTGTATGTACAAGAAGGGAATAACAAACACTGTGTCAAGGACTAGAGGGGCCCTGCCTTCAGCCAGGTGGGACAATATAGTTTATTGGACTGTGTGGATCCTGTTGGTCTGGCACATTAGATCCACAGGCTCTGGCAGACACTGATGTGGTGCCATCAAAGCCTAAAGGGGCAGAACCTGTCTGGGTTCTGTGACAGCGAGGATTTGGATTTATCATTATCTAGGTTATTCATGAAAACATGAAGCGGTATTGACTCTTGAGGAGTGCTGCTTGTCTCACAGTGACAAAACTGATCTGTGTGGTGTCAGGCCCAGTGTGTGGTTCCATGGTTTTTGGCCTAGATGTTTTTATCTCCTAAGATATGTTGTTAAAATCATTGGAGGAACTTAATCTGTGGTTCTTTAAGTAAGATCTGAATCATCTTTTAATTTACACTTACTAAGCAGAATATGCCTGGCCATTCTAAGGTGCACTGAGCTCTGGGATCTGGTTAAAATTTGGTTAGAATTTATTTTTGACAGTGAAAAGGCAAAGTTTTTAATGCAACCAAATCCAGTATAAGGGAATAATTTTACAATATCATTTTTCCCATCTAGAGCACATATTTCTTCTGACTACTTGGGCACATTCAGAAGTTTTCCCAGGTTCTAGGGCTACTTATTCCAGTAAGCTATTTTTCCACTTAACAATAATTTAAAAAAAAATTTTCTTTTATACAAATCTAACACATTAGCATATTGTTTTTTTAAATATATATAAAATCCTTCTGGAATCTCACAGAAGTTATATACATTACAAGTGATGCTAGATATAGTTTTGAATCTATAATGGCTACATTGCACTTACATATTACATGTCTTCCTCTCAACACAAGGCTGCTTCCACATCCTTCAGAAGCACCAAATTATTGTTTTGGGGCAAATCTATTTTTCCCTGCTGACAAGATCTGTTGACAAACAAGTGCTCACATTTGAGACTGTTACTTTTTCTTTTTTTCTCTTTTAAATTAGAAACAGCTATTCTGTGAGATTTTCATGGCACATTTACTGTTTGTTTCAACAAATGGAAAATGATTATAAATTATATTGTTTCTTAATGAGCTTCAGTGGGTATAATCAAATGACAGGACTAAATAAATCCATTGCTATACTCTTTGGCTGCCAGCAGCCTAACACATTCATCAATTGATCCTTTTTAAGCTACAAGGAACCATTTTCTGCCTTGCTTCAGTCTCTTTCCTGTCCCAGACCACCATTGTAACATATTTCATACACATCTTTTTGTTTTAGGACCTTTTCTCAACTTACTGGGGATGGGAGTGGAGGAAAGCAGACTATATTTTGCTTGTGTCTTTTCACAAAACAATAAAATCAAAGCTTCTTATCCCACTATTTATCATATGTGAACAGCTGATCCTTTTTTAACACAATGTTGTACAGGCTTATCACTGGACAGATCGTCACATTTGTTTATAATGACAACAGTATTGCCTTTTTCTAGGCAGGAGTGAATGTTACCTGCAGCAAAGAGTTTTTGTGCTGCAGTATGTGAGCCCTTTTCCCCAGTATTTTAATTTCCAGACCAAAATTCTGTCATGCTCTTTTCCTAATGTTGTGATATTATGCTTCTAGACTGACAAAAAGGTCTTGAATGTTTCTAGGTTGATTAATTCCTAATTTTTATTCTTACAAAATTTTATTTTTGCATTTTTGGATATACTGAAGTCTGTCACCTTACCCTAACTATGTGGCAACCTGCCATAGAAATTAATGATCCATTACATTCCTTTCTTTTTCTGACTTTATATTTCCAGTTTTCATATTTTTATATCTGTGTGGGAGGTTGATGCAATGGCTGATGCATTTCTAAATGAGAAATTACCTCTCATCAACGACATAGCTAGAGTATATTTTGAGGAATTAAGCTAGGAGCTTTCTGGTGTTGAAGATCAAAATGAAGCATCTCTTGAGAAAGAGAGAAAAAGCACAGTATTTTATCTTTGAAAATTTTTGAAAAAGTCCTCAGCTTGTTTCTAAGTATTTTTTTCAAAATGTTGATTCTGTTTTACCTCCTCCACTCTTCCCAGTAAATGCAATGCACAATCAGCAAATTATTTGAACTAAACTTATTGTACATCAAGGGACAGACACACTCAGCTGGTCTGAACTCCACTGAAGATGGAGCTAGAGTAAAGGCAATTCCCACCGCATTTCGTTTATGCAAATGATCACGGAAGCTTAGCATTCCTGGGCTTGTCCTGTACTTGGATAAGAGACCATCTGGAAGTCCCAGATAAAGTAGGCAGAAGCCAAGACATCGTGGTTGAACACTAGACCACAGAAGGTGAATGAGTTAGAAGGCAACGTTCTCCCCCTCATCACTGGTGGATGAGTCAGAGAGCTAAAGTTACCAGTACTATTTTCATTCCATCAGTGAGAAATGTCTCAGGCTTATACTGTAACTTGAAAACATTAAAATAAGTGAGGTTATATGAAACTTTAGCTTCACAGGGACCTTTAACCAGGGTTAAACAATCCTACCCTCTATGATGCCTACGCTTCTGGAAAATTATACAAATGTACCAAAACTTGTTTTTCTATATTGGGAATGAACATAGGGTAAGAAAATAGCTGTTCTCTTGTTGCTGCTTTTACCTATCAGGCAAGTCCTGTGTAGTGTGACTGGCATGACAGCTTTTTTTAATGCACCTCTCATTTATTCAGAAGTGAAGAGCTTATTTTGGCCCCCATTTCAGCAGACAGTGAAAAGTTTTCTGTGCTTTTGAAAGAAACCTCCTGCAACCATTCAATGAACAGTATGATGTGGGACATCGATTACTGTACTGCCCTGTGCAGGACAGTAACCAGCATTTTTGAAAGCAGAAGCTTTATGTGAAATATTCAGTATTGTAAGAAGGGTTCCTGCTTTGTATGAGGTGAACTGGATTGTACGAATCACTGAGAGAATGTAGCAAGGATGGGGGGAAGAGGAAAGGGAGCATGCAGAAAAACTCACCTAGGAAAAACGAGAGACTAAACTACTAACTTTTCCTTTTAGGTTAAATTGTCAGTTCTCTTTTTGTAATGGACTAACACTATAACCTGGTAACATCTATACCATTCTTGTGGTTTAAATCCAGATGGAAAAGATCATCAGTTACAACACAGGAGGATTTAAATGCATTTAAAATTTGTGAAGCTGAAAGTAATATTTGGTCTGATAATAACAAAGATTAAAGATATTCTTATGGCATACTAGAAGATGTGCAAATTTTAAGACAACTGGTTAAATCCCATTAAACCAGAAAAATGAAGTCAAGAAGAAAAGCTACAGTAAATATTTTCGTCACTACTTCTCACCATCCAAATTCTGAATATGGAAGCTGTTCCAGCTTTGTGTTGCAGAATTTCTCTTCACTGAGTAGCTCTTTTCACTCTTTCATTCTCTCCTCCTTTTCTGGCAGTGAAGCACATTCTTTTCCCCTGTAATGTAATTATACACAAACTTAACCATATTGCTATGATCTAGCATCACCCACAATCTGGCAGATGTCACTGACTGAAAACACAGCTCTACTTTAAAGTAAGTCATACAGATGTACTCTTTCTATATTTAAAAACACAGTTTCCATGGCATGACAGCACTGTCTGTACATACAGGGGACTGACACTAAAGCCTCTTTGTGTGGTGATTCTTTCTTCATCTCTCAGAATCATCATTAATTCAGAATTAAATATGTGCAAGGCTTCTTATTTAAAGATTCTGAATTTTGAATAGTTTTGTAATTACAGTAATTTTTACTTTCATATCATTGCTACTTACGTTTGAATTGTGGTTTTAATTTGAAACAGCTATTGATTCTGTTTACTTGGGAAGCAGGGTCAGTATAATACTTGAAGATCCTCCTACTCACTGAATTAATCTTTTCATTCCCATACTTTTTGTACATATAAGCAGAGTACACAGACAGAATCTTCTATCTGATACAGTGGGTTTACTGTAGTCCAGTGACAGCTATTGCAACTCTAGTGAAGTTGCTTGGATTATAATGTCTAAGAGTAATATCACGGAGCATGAGCCTGAGACCTTGTGAACATCAAAACACAATTAGCTTTACCTAATATAATCTTTACAAACAAGTCACAGAAGAGACAAACAAATAAATTTTAATTTTTTTCATTTTTTTTCTTTCTTGGACATAGAAATAATTTAAAACTGCCTTACAAATAAGTATAAAGATGGGTGCTACAACCTCACTATTTTAATGTAATTTATCAAAGTCATAAAAACAGAGAATACAGATCCAGCAGTGCCTAATACTTTGCAAAGGTAGGAAGCTGGATGTCAGTGTTAAATCTAAAATTTCATGTAAGTTATGGTTCAGCTAGCTCTTGCAAAGAAGACATTTCCACTGTCCCTGTTGTTGCCTGAGATACCTAATTTTTTATCTTTACCCCATTTGTAGAAAAGTAGGAGTTATGGAAAATAGAAGACTACATCAGGGCTGTAAATAAGCTATCCAGTTGTTCAGTTACTTAATTCAAAGGGTTAAGCATAAAGTAATCTTAGATGAAAAAGTAAGTATTCATACTCTACAAGGGCAAATCAAAGTATTTAAATATTAAAGAAAGAAAATACAATGAAAAGAAGAGAGCACTAATTGGTCTTTTCAAACTCATTTTTGCAAATTTCTCTAGGCAGAGTTTCTTGGAAAGAAATTCTTGAAAATTCTTCTTTGAATGGGATTCTAAAAGCACTGTCAATGATGATGATTATTTATAGGTGAGAGAATATTTTCATTTAAGGACTGATGAACCTTGCTTGTTTTGAATCACAGCTTATCACACTACCTTATAAATAAACAAATGTCAAATTAATAACTTATTTTCCTGAAACCAAACACTTCAATCAGTGTTTCACATAAAGTTTTTGTTCAAGGTATTTTTTAAAACAGCCAGACTAATCGAGTTCAAGAATCTTAAAATTTAGCCAGATCACCTTTTTATCCTTTCTGCTTACAAAAGTTAGTCTCTCCTACAGCCTATAAAGGGGACAGAGAGATTTAGAAAAAAAGTTCTTAAATTACACTCATTCTAGTATCTCATCCAATAATTAAATTTAATCTTTCAACATTGTTTTTGTTTTGTTTTGACATCCCACTAATGGCTTTCCAAAAGCTCTGGGACACTATAATCTCTACTGGAAAATCACTTCCTCATGGGAATATTCTTTTGTTTCTTTTGTTCTCTTCTCTCCTTGATGGGCTGCTTGCTGCTTGTCTCCAGAAATTAATGGAATGGGCTGTAGTGCATGTTGTAAAGTCAGGGATGTGAGTCAAGAGACAGACAGGGGTGCTTGTTCAAAGTCATTCATCCAGTTACTTCACTGAAAGTGGGAAATGCATTTCTCATTGTAGAAAAATGGTTGCCTTTTAAATTATTTGCTCTTACATTCACACCATAAAGTATGTGAATGCTACTGGGAACACAGAGAACTGGGATGAAACACCAGAGTTACTGTGAAAGCCATTCTAGAAATTAGTTCTGTATTGCTGTAAGTTGTTAAAAGAAAAAAACATTTTGTGTTCTTGGCTATGTCTAAATATTGGGAAGCCATAAGAACTAAGTTTTGATTCTGCTTGATAACTAGACAGGAGCAGGAGGGAATACTTTCCACCATCTTGCCATCAATGACAAGCAACATATGTCCTATAGAAAAAACTCTGCAGTATTAGATCATCTAAAAGTAGCATATTATATATAGTTTTGAATACACAAGGATATATAGTAAACTCATAAACTCCAGCTTTTTCAACATGTTGGCATATTGGTTTTTGACCGACACAAACAGGTCAGAATTATCTCTATTTACTTTTATTTCTTATTCTCAGCCTGGATGAAGAGATTGAGTATACCCTCAATAAATTCATGGATGAGACAGCCAATTTCCTGGAGGGTAGGAAGGCTCTGCTGAGGGATTTGCACAGGCTTGAGAGATGGACTGAAACCAGTGGTATGAGGTTCAGCAAGCCCTGGTGCTGGGTCCCACACTTTGACTACAGCAGGTCCATGCAGCGGTGCTGTGGCAATAAGTAGGGGGGAAAAGTTCCTAGAACTCTGCCTGGTGGAAAAGGGCCTGAGGCACGCTGGTCAGCAGCTGAATGAGAGCCAGCATGTGCCCAGGTGACCAAGAAAACCAATGTCATCCAGGCTTGTATCAAGAATAGTGTGACCAACAGGACTAGGGGAGTGATTGTGCCCCTTAACTCAGCACTGGTGAGGCCATACCTTGAGTGCTGTTCCATTTCTGGGTCCCTCACTACAAGAAGGACATTGAGGTGCTGGAATGAGTCCCGAGAAGGGCAACGGAGCTGTTGAAGGGTCTGGAACACAAGTATGATGAGGAGCAGGTGAGGAAGCTGAGGGTGTTTAGTCTGGAGAAAAGGAGGCTCAAGAATGACCTTACTGCCCTCTACAATTTACCTGAAAGGAGGTTTTAGCCAGCTGGGGGTCAGTCTCTTCTCCCAGATAAAGTGTGACAGGATAAGAGAACGCAGCCTCAAGCTACATCTGGGGAGGTTCAGGCTTGACATCAGGAGAATTGCTTCACAGAAAGGGTTGCTAAACATTGGAATGGGCTGCCTAGGAAGCTGGTGTAATAGCCATCCCTGGAGGTGTTAAAGAAACTATTGGCCATGGCACTCGGTGTCATGGTCTAATTGACATGGTGGTGTTTGGCCAAGAGGTTCTTAGAGATTTTTTCCAATGTAATTGATACTGTGATTCTCTAGTTTTCCACTTGCTTCTGGATAAAATTCAAGTCATTAATATTATCTGAAGTCCTAGAACTTTGCTGTTTAGTTTTTGAAGGTTTTGCTGTGGTGAGGCTCTTTTAGGACTGTGTGCTATTTCCTGAGGGCATGAAACCACATTCACACACTTCACACAGTGGTGACATCATAAACTGTAATTACAGTCAATTCCCAAACTCCCTAAAATTTTATATCTCTTCCTTGTTACAAATTATTTAGGTCCAAGGAAGAATTCAAAGACTTATTACCTCTCTGATATGCTGTGAATGTTTTAGCATAATTAGGAAATAAAAAAATCAGGAAATGCTATCTGCTCTGAGGAGTGGTACACCAGCAGAGTCAATACATGACCGAATACATTTGTAATGCTGCAAAAAATGTTCTGTTTCTCTTAAATACTAAAAATTATATTTTTAATATAATTAAATTTCTGTCAAAATTATATTTAGAAGACAAACCACTAGGGTAGTAAATATAGAGAAAATCTTTCAAGGACAAAGGACCATTGTTGCTGATATGCTGATGCAACATGGGATTTTGGCTGTGGACACCACTAGATGTGACTGAGTGTTTTTAAACTAATGTTGTCATTACTGATACCTGTTGTATCATAGCTGCTCTGGGACTCGAAGATAATCTGTGGTTTATTTAATTAATATGTTTGAATATGTATTTGTAAATATATTTGTGTATATGTGATGGCACATTGACACCTTCTTTCCTATCCATCCATCCATGGATAAAACTCTTAAAACATAATCATACAAGTCAAGAAAAAGGAGGAAGGGGATAAAATAGGAAGCTGGATTGATTAATCTAGTGTCAGAGTTTAAGAATGAATAACAAAGTTCTGCCACATTAAAAATGCTTTGGGGAAGATTTATGACATTTACTTTTAAAGACTGGAGTATTAATAATTGTAAAGGCAAAGGAAAGGTTATCACTGACAGTAATAGTGCTTTTATAGAGTCAGAAGATTAAAGTTCTATTTCTCCTACAAAGAAATCCATTCTTCTTTGGGGAAAAAAAAGGGATCACATGGGGCTATGTTGTCAAGCACAACCAGTCATGCTTTATTCAGCCCTATATGAAGGAAAGTTTGGAAGAGATGAAGCTGGTGTCCAAGAATGTACAGGTGGCACAGAAATTTACTGTGCCTTGAAATGTGCTCTCTGACAGAGGAACCTGATATACTCTGAAAGTCCATTGCTTGGAAGTGCTGGGAAGAGCTGGGACCCTAATTTTGGGATTTATTTGCTGTCAGAAAATGGGCAAAGCAAGACCTGATTTCACACATTGGATGAGAATGCCTGTCAAGGTTACTGGTGCTGAGTGGAAGTTATGTAAGAATGTGGGAAGAGACTGTCGGTACAAGATGTGGCATGAGAACAAACATTTTTTCAAGGACTTACTAGAAAATGGCTTGGCAGAGAACATAAAGGCAAGATTAGGAGAAAGCCTTGGTAACATAAAAGCACCCGGTCCAATAGCGTCATGGAAAAGAAAAAGAAGGAAGAGATGTGGTGAAAAGTAGGTCTCTATAGGGGTTGAGGCCTTTGTATTTAAAGCATAGGAAGTAGAAAATAAATTGTTGTAAATTATAGGAATTTGAAAGTAGGCACTTATCTTCAGCAAATAATCTTTATCATTATGGCCTTGCCCCTTCTGTTTGGCAAGACTATCTTGGTGGCACTTACTTGATTAGATAGTCTTATGACCAGCTGTAAAAACGTCTGTTTCTGAGAAATCTTTATTACCTGATTTACAGGTCAATATTCCCTAATCTGTCCTGAGTAGACAATTTCATCCGTGGCAGGTGCACCTGCTCCAGCAGGGATCAAGGCCCTGCAGTCCGTGACTTGTGTCTGACCTCAGCCATGTGATATTTGGCTTCAGCCTGTTAGTACAGACTGGCCCTGGCTAACGTGACCATATCTGACCACAGATCAGACTCAATGAGGGTATGAATGGAGACTCACCAGAGTGGGTCTGTTGAGTCTGTCCTGCTCAGAGCAGAGGATCTGCAGCTGGAGCCTCTCCCCTTGGATGGGATTGCTGCCCAAGGTAACCCCTTGACCCTGAGAGCTCTGCCGGATTGGGTGTATGATTGCACATTCTGGGTTATCCCTCTAAAACCTCGTGAATTCTTAAATCACTCATGTACTACCAATTCCATTTCACATCACAAATTGATATTTAAATGCAAATAGAGCTTTATTTGCTTTAATTTATTTTATCTGGTTTAACTGGTTTAGAAAGCAAGCCTCATTTGAATAGACCATATCTCTCAATTTTGTAAGCTTCCCTGACATCAACTTGCAAGTCTATGCAGAAAGAACTATATATTTGGAAAGTGTTAAAACTTGCAATAAGCAGTGCAGGAAGTGCATTCTGCATTCACCATCTAAAAATCAACAAATATCATTGTCATCATCCAAGCTTGAACCCAAAGAAAATAGGGAAAGACATGAATCTGAAGAAAATAAGGGAAAAGAGACTTCATATTACATATTTTTTCACCAATTCTTTCAACCTTAACACTTGTGAATCAGTAGGACAATATAATTAATATGAGAGCAGATATAAAACATTCATATCCAAACTACCCTCTTTTCTCTACCCTTATAAGTGCTGGGGAAAATACAATAATCATATTTCTTTGTCTGATGAGACAGACACATGGCCTATTTTGGTTTTGCTGCAAGTATTCCTGATGTGTATTTTTCCTAGCTCCTAGGAACTACAACTAAAATGTTCCAAAACTAATTGGCCTGTGCTTCAAGTTAAGATGAGCAGTTTTTTTGCCCACACAATTTCACTCAGCAAAACCATTACACAGTTGCAAAAACAATAACAGCATTAAAACTATAACCTCAAATTAGGTCTACTGGGAACTGACCATGTTTAACAGTCATGTGAAAATTAAAATGCTGAATAAATACAACAAACTATTTAGAAGATCTCTCAGAAAATATTAGTAAAAACCTTTCATATCAGACAAAAGAAAATATCACAAACTATGTTTGAAGCTGCTGGAAAATTAGTATGAATTATTTCCTTATCATTCTACAGTAGTCAAATTTTATCACATTAGTGATCTGAAAAGGAGTAAGACACTGTTGTGAAAGCATTGAATACGATTTGTAATGAAGCCTTTGCAAGTTTGGGGTTGCAGGCAAAAAGTTTGGCCTTTGCAGGACAAACTCATTAGAGTCAGTGAGTAACCAGGATCAAGAAACAGGATCTTGATAAGGACAAGATGCTGCAAAAGAAGAAATAGTTAATCCCTTCTTTCTTCTCAAGGAGACTCACAAATTGGGCTGCTCTCTCTGATAAAGTTTTCTGGAAAGAAAAAGACAGTAAAACTGCATACACATGAAGAAAGATGTCCTTTCATACACTGTTTATGTATTTGGCTACATTTGTTTTGAAAGAAAATAGCAGCCCAAAGAAGTTTTGGAATAGTCACTGGTGATTTGCACTCCCAGTACCTAATTTGGGTGAAATTTGGTCTTGACATCACTTGATTGCAAACAATTCTTTGTGGAATTATCTGTTTATGGAGTAGTCTTATCATGAAGCTCTGACATGTCTTTAGCTTTATTCTACCTATTTAACATTTATGCCTCTGTGTATCAATTCCACTGGATTTTTTCATCTAAGATAAAATTCAGTTTTGCCATGTACATCCAACCTAGTCCTACCAAGTTCTTAATTTGATGTGATGCCAAGCAATGTTTTAAAATCACAATTAAAAATCCCCTGGTATAAAATACCTTGGTGGCACTGGTTTTATATATATTTTTTTATTAATTTTTTTTTACATTTACATTTACTTTTACATTTACATTTATATATGATGTGGATATATTAACTGGCATTTATTTGCTAGAAATTTAATATATAAAGGTAGGTGGTTTTAGTACGTGTATGTTGACTATCTATTGACTACCTATATTACCTAAAGTACTCAAATTTGGGAGTAATAATCTTTTGGGGCATCCCCAAAAGGAGGCCTGAAAATGATCCTATGATATAAAAATGTGAGATAAAATGCAGACATGAACACAAACACAGAACTAGTTTATTTAAATGTCTTCCTATTTTAAGAGATTTGGAGAACTGAGCAACTATGTAATAAACAAATTTAGACATGAAATGTGCAGAGACTTTGCCATGTACCAATTTTATCTATTGCAAACTTTTTTTGCTTCTTTCATTTGGGACTGATTTGCTTCAATGGAAAGGTCGTCATATACAGCCAGCAGAGAGGAAGATGCAGCATTTACATTACAATTAATAAGGTTCTTAGAGAATGCAGGCTTTCTAAACTCAGCTAATGTAACTTTATTGTGTCAAATCAACTTCACTATGGAATGTCATAAAATGCCTTGTTTTAAAGCAATTCCTCACTATATAAATTTTATTGACGTACCAATTAAAGAAGTCAAACCCACACATTTTCTACTGGCCTCATTTTAATGATTTTAATTTCTTTTTCTTCCCCAGACTTGAGCTGCTGTGACTTACTTTTTTTTTCTATAACAGTTTGCTGCTCATTTTGTATGAAGTGAATCTGTGTGGATCTGACATAGCAAGTACAGCCCTCCCAAGCAGTAGCTAAATTTTGCATTGTCCTTCTCCCTCAGACAGTGGAGTGGCTGCTGTTCCCCTTGGAAATCCTCTTCCACCATCCTCAGTTGGAGGGTAAGGATGTCTTTGATCCAACATTATCAGTGGTGGGTGCCCCTTGCCTTTGAGGGAAGTGCCACTCCTCCTGACTGTTCCACAACCTACTTGCCCTGGAAGTCTCAGGCTTCCTCTGGTTATGTATTCTTTTTACTCCACATCCTTCCATTGCCTTTGGTAAAATGACATTCACATGTACTGGCAAGCAGCTCTCTGGCTAGCCCCTTCCAGTTTACCCTGAAATACATCAGATAGTCCTTGACTACTACATACACCAAAGTCATTATCATGGAAAATGTCATAACTTCACATGCTTTCATGTGGCAAGTTTGACATTTTTGAACCTGTCACTGCCATGTGATCACAAAGCATCCTCTGACTGGCTGCTTGTTTCCTTTGGGCATGCATATGCTGTTATATAACATTTACCTTTACATTTTTTTCCTCTGTTTATAAAAGGGGAGTACAGATATGAATAAATATTGGGTTTAATTTATTTATATAATAATATATCCAAATATAAATATAAAGACTAAAAAAATCAAATATATATGGACAAGTGTTTAGGTATGTAATGCATCAGACACTCTTTATTTAAAGCAAATGAAACTGTTAATTAAGTTTAAATGAAAATATTATCTCATGAAATAAAAATGAAAAGCAAGCTTGGGTTCTACCACTTTACAAGCCTACTGAATCAGCCCTAGCTTTTTTAGAGCAGAGAGTCCACAGAGGTGTGGGACCATGAGCAAGTTACAACAGGCATACAGCTAGTCGCTCAGCTGCTGTTCTTAGGAGCCAGGTAGCTGCAAGACAAGTAGACCTGTCTGGCATGATGGTGCTGGCCAGCTCTGACTGCAGGTTTGAGTCTGGAAGGAGAGAAGAGATCAACAGTATGGCCCCAGAACCCAGGGCTGTGGTGTCACTCAAGGCAGAGCAGCATCAATGGGTATCCTTGGCAGCACAAGAGGATCAGCTGTCATGGCCTAGGAAAGCAAAGAGATTGGTGGCTAATATTGGCAGTGATGCCGTGCAGGTGTTCAGGACAAAGGGACCTCAGCAAGGGACCCTTTCCTTGTCCAGGCTGAACAGTTATTATCCTCTTCCCATATCTAAGATGCTACAGACCATCATCTCTTTGTCCCTGTGCTGGACTTGCTCCAGTAAGTCCATATTTCTCTTGCACTGGGAGGCACAAAATTGGATGCAGTGGATGTGGTCTCACTAGGGATTAGTAGACAGGAGGGATAAACCAGATAGTAATGTTCTTCCTAATGCAGCCCAGGATACCCGTGGCTGAAGAGGATATTCATTATATTTACAAGTAATATGACCTCGTGATGAAGTGAAATTGGAACAAGCTGCAAGACTGATGCAGGACATAAAATTCACAATGATTTTCACCAGTTTGAGAAATGATCTGAAAAGTATTAGGATTAAAGGCTAGAAGGATGAATAAAAGGATCCATGATTAGGAGGAAAAAACTGTAGAAAGAGATACAGAACACCAGTGAAAGAGAAAATAGTGCTTATAGGAGATGACAAGCTGAAAAAAAGTTAACAATATCATGTGCTTGCAAAAAGAGACAGCTGTCATACTTGGATAGATGAAAAAAACCAAGAGATGTATAAAGAGAAGTTTCAATTCAACAAAAGATAAAATTATCATAGCATTCTTCTCAATTTTTAGAGGTCAGAGGACAGAAGCCTTTTTTATTCACCACATTTGGAAAACACGAGGACTTAGAGAGATCAAAGGAGAACCTCTAGAAATCAGTGTGAAGAGCTTACTCCTGCAAAGGCTGGCTTGAACTTCTGGATTGTATCCTGAGTTCATTGACAAACCAACCTATCACTTTTTTCTGCCTTGCTCTTACAAGACCTTCATCCCATCACAATGAAAAAGTCTATAGGTCTTGAGAAATATAAAAATAAAACAACAAAAAAAATGACCTGTCAACCTGGCTTAAAACTAACTGGATAGTCTAAGAAATATGATGGAAGAGAGAAGTAAAGGCAGTCGTCAAGTTTATAAATCTCTCATAGAGAGAGTGGGATCTGTTCTTTGGATTGCTGTTAGACAGGATGGGGAGATTAAATTGCAGTAGGAAAATTCAGCTTGAATATTATGGAAACTTTCCAGATAAGTACTGGTCTGATTGGCTCTGGCTTTCATGCTTTGGGATATTGGGGAGATTCTTGTCACCAAAGGTTTTTAAGAGATGTTTTGATATATGTTTGTGACAGCTTACATGGGATAGCAGATCCTGCTGGTGTCAGAGAAACGTCTTTTCTCTCCAACCTTTTGCTCCCCAGTGTCATTTTCTGTAACTCTCTTACAGCATAATAAAACAGAAATGCTTCAAGGATTTTCTTTTGGAAAGGGTAGAGTTTAGGATGGGCAGATTGATTTGCGAGATCAAAACAATATCTCAATATTCAAATGAAATTCAAAATAAGAGATACGTTAGAATGCAAGGTCTTTCTTTCTTTCTTTCTTTCTCTCTCTCTCTCTCTCTCTCTTTTTTTATCTCTCTTTCTATCCTTCTCTTTTTTTTTTTTTTTTTTTTCTTTAGCAACTAATGAAATTTCTTTCACTTTTGGCAAGTACAAAAGAAGAAAAATATGCTCCGACAGATACAATTTCCTATGCCAGTTCCTCTGGATTTTGAGTTTACAAGGATTATATTATGTCAGCAAACTCAGACACAAACTAAAAAGTGACATTAAACATATATAAAAAGAAATGTTCACTGAGACCTGCTAACTCAATTAAAAAACTCACTGAAATATGTATAATGACATTCATTTTAGCATAGGAAGCACAGAAAGTACAGTCAACATAGAAAAATTTATTCAAGAATATTTCCTTAGCCAGAGCTTCTGTTTCAAAGGTGGAGTGATCTTTCCTAAACCAGTCTGGAATGGCAGGATGAGAATGCCAGGTCTGCTGGGGAAGATGAACATCAGTCTTTGGCCTGTTGCAAGTCTCGTAAGGTTTACTTTGGATTTCCTGTTAACGGCACATCTTTTCCTTTCATAAATAATTCCTGAAGATAAGGGTAAAAGATTTTGTACATTGTTGAAGACTGGAGATTTTACAACCTATTCTACAGCTTCCTGATGGCAATATTAACTATTTATCAACCTGGATGAATTTCAGGGCTTAGAGGGAGATCCCAAGAGGCAACATAGTTGCCTCCAGTTACTTTGTCTGCATAAAGTAAAACAAATTCTACCACTTCCTCACTCTTCTTATATGGTCAGTGAGAGATATAATTTCTCCCAGAGATGAGCTACAGATTTTAACAAGCAGCATAGAAAACCACTAACAAAATCAGAGCTTGGGAGTTCTAAGATTCTTGCTCTCTCTTCAGAGGAAATTTTGAGTAACGTGTTCCCTGGGGAGCCAGAATAATTTCTTGAAACTTCCCTCACCTCTGGGCCCCTGAGCTCCTGTGTGTGGCCTGGCAGTGCTGTCACACTACACCAGGCTGAGCATCCCTTGTAATGGGCAGGCTGCAGCTGGTAGGGAGTGACTGGGGACTCTGCACTGGAACTACAGGGCACATCTAAATGACCCTGACTTTCCCGTAACTTTTCAAAGCCTTATTAAAAGGATGAGGGATTAAAAATGCACCTCGCCTTTCTTTCACATGGACAAATACAACAAGTGTACTTTAAAATGAGCAGCAAAAAACACAGTAAAATAATCAAAGAGTTTGTTATTATTGTAGCAGGATGTGAATTTGTTTAATGAACACTTAAGCAGAGAGAATGGAAAGGTCTTGATATGTCTGCTGTTAAGGGCTGTTTTTCCAGGTATTTAGTGGCAGAACAGATGAGTCTCTAATCCCATGTGAGGTATTATTTATGCTTATACTTGGAACCTGACCCTTCGATTAAAACTGGAATTAGATAACTCATATGACTGAATCTCACACTGATTATATTTTACTGACTGGAAGGGTATCTAGATATTGCAACATTGTCACTTAAGCTTACTGCAATTCAAGCCTTTTAAGACAAGTGATAAAAATGTAAACTAGTTTCCATGTTTTAAAGAAATATTTTTTATTAATATTGTTAAATAAAAGCCAGCTTTAATGGTATATTTTAAATAGTTAATGTTTAATTGTTTATCAAACACAGAAAGCGCTGTCCTTTTTTGCATGCGAAAACTTAAAACATTTTGTAACTGACCTTCCATTAATCTACTTATGTTGCACTGTCTTACAGAAGCAAGCTGTTTTGTCTATATTTGTCTTATTCCAGCAGATGATAATGTAAGATAAGACAGTTGGTTATACAAGAATCCTGTTTTTAAAAATTCAGCTAAATGGAGCCAAAAGTTTCTAAGGTCAAGATGGAAGAAGAATCTATTTGTACTTTTTCATTTATCAGTCTCTTACAGCTATTTCCACAAGCAATAATGTATGCTAATAGGACATGAAAAATAAATGCAAGACAATTAAAATTGCACAATAATGTTTTCTATGCTAAATTCTAAACTAAACAATTCCTTAATTTCTTCTGTTCTCTGCAGATGTTCCCACTGATTTAAATATGATGTCTGGAAGCACAGAAGACAGCATGAAACAAGCAAGTAAACTAGTCTAGTGCTAAGATAACTAGTTCTTAGTCCAGTTTTGGAGGTGAAGAGATCCACAGGAAGGCCACATGCTTCAGATGTTCTCCAGAGTTGTGGGTCTGTAGTTACAGGAAATAAAGGCAGTTTGGATGCCCCATAGTTGTTGCGTAGCCATGGCCAGGTTTTCCTGCTATATTTTGCATTCTCCTTAAAGACTTTTATTTATCAGAATTACCTTGAAAAATGTATAGTGTCAGTTGTTTCATTCCATGCTCAGGATGAAACAAGGCTGTTCCATCTGTCTGTTTCAGCTATTATTTAAATACTTTGGGAGGGCTAAGAAAAGTCTTAGGAATCAAAATTACCAACTTGTGAGCAGAAAAAAAATATTCAAAATACAGGGGAGAAGGAACTTAATCCACAAATAGCTGAGGATAAAAGAGAGCACAGCCGACTGAGCTGACCTTAAGAATAGATATCAGTAGATATGAAAAGGGTTAACTGGAAATTCATATAGTGATAATGAAATTATATCTACAACATTTCTCTAATGCTAGGAAAAATTTAGGCTACAGCCACAGAATTTCTCAATTAAAGAGTTGAAGAAATTAATCACTTTGCAGTTCTGTTTTTAAATGAGAAATATCCTAAGAGGAACTTTGCATAAAACTAGGGTTTAGAAGCCTGTCTGATACTGTCTGATATACCAACTTTAAGGGCCTCTAGAATCAATGATTTGCAGCTAGGAGAAGGTTATTAGAGCTCCAAAGGAGCTAAGGATCTAAGGATCTCATGGGATAAAATCCCATCTCATCTCAGAAGGAAATACTTATGGATAGGACTAAGGGCATTCCCATGCAGCCATGACCTGGCTGTGCAAATAGGCAGGGAATCATTCCTGAATGCTTGGTCACAAGATGGGGGACCCTCTTAGTTTGTTAAGTTTCTTCAAGCTTCTGGGGCCCATCTGCAGCCACTGCTTCAGTCTAACAACTGGTAAGTTGGTAAATTCAGGCAAAATGGAAACCAGCAAAACTAGATATTGAAAATATGTAAATGTACAGAGGCAATCTAACATATTAAAATTAAAGGTATAGAGCTAGAAGAACAGTTTTGGCTTTTTTTCAGCTAAGGAAATCACCTAAAGCATCTTAACTTTTCTCATTCTCCAGAAAATTTTTGGCCCCAAGTAACTAAATAGGTACTTTTAGTTTTATAATTTGACTTCTAATTTGCCTTTCAAATTTTTTTTTTTAGTTATAAGTAGCTTCCATTTTGGAACAAATCATCATTTCAAACTGGAAGAGAATCCAGATTATTTTCATTGAACTAAGATTTTTTTTATGTAACAGTACTTTCTCAGAAGTGAAAAAAAAAAAAATTATATAATACTGGTTTGACCAAATATACTTATTTTCCTTAACCGTAACTAATATTGTGGGTTTTTCTTTTTTTCCTTTTTGTTTTGTTTCCATCCTTTTTTTTTTTTTTTTCCTAAGACACATGGAGGACACCAGTTTCTGACTAAGTATCTTGGATTCTTTCTCAGGAAATCTGCATGAATAGTTTGGTTGGATTCTCCCTCAAAACTCAGTGGAAGAGGCTGTAGTTGATTAACTTAGATTTCTTCCAATTAATTTTTAAACTAAAGGTTGCTTTGCTGGTGAAATTTGGTGAAAATTTAACAATTTTGGTAAATATTTAACTTCTAAAAATGGTTATGAACAACCAGTATGATTAGTGCCAAGATTCCTTTTTGATTAGACTTGAGAACTGCTGGCTGCAAAAAAATCTTTTTGATGGGGCACTATTTTTAGATGCAGTTCACTCCTCTAGACTGTTCCTTAACACTCAGTGTTGTAGAGTAAAATAGGGAAGATACCATTTGGTTATTTCAAACTGGGGTAGTACAGCATTTATCTTCTCAAATGTGTACTAAGCACAAGGAAATTTACCCACTTTCCCATTAACTGTTGGTCAAATTCCTTAGTGCAAGAAGTTTTCCTTCTGTTTTATTGTCCTGAGTGGGCATTCAAAGTTGTAAGTACTCCACAGTGGTCATGATATTAAAATCCTTCATCAGTATCAACTGCATTATCAAACAAAAATAATACAGAGTTTAAAATTGAAGTGTGTGGGATTTCTTGCCATTTTCTCACTTTGTTAAACTGGGTTTCCTTCCAGCTCCTCTCAGCAGCCATAATAAGCATATGTTCATAGCTGGTACCTTTGACTTTCTTGGCTGGGCTATGTAAATTTCTAATTCTATGTTCTGCTTTATATTTCCAAACAGACTCAAAGTTCAGGATGAACTTCCAGATTTCAGTGCTGTTCCTGTTCTTTCTGGTCATTGTAGGTGTTCCTGTACCTGACATACGTAGATTGGTTTCCTCAGGCAGAATTCACTGAGACAAACAGATTTTCATGGATCCCAAGAGGCTGGCAACATGCATATAAATACTTAATTGCTGCATTGTGTAATGATGATAGAATTAAGCCTTCTTTACAAAAGATTTTTCCCCTGGTTTTAATTAGCACCTAGATTATCAAAAGGAAAAATATTAAACAAGAAGAGGCCTTTATGGGATACTGTATAATTTTACTGAGAACTGAATTTAAGCATAATTAGTGACAGCTGAAAACCGTGCAAAACATTGTTTACTTGAATCTCATTGGGGGTAAAAAGGTTTTTTGCAGGAGATTTCCTTTTCCTAGAGCCTGTAAGGACTGGTGTTGCTATAGGACACGTGAAAGCATAATGTGAGCCACTGCTATTGCAAGGTAAAGAAGAAGAGTTTTATTCTCTGACTCTAATTTTTATACTTTTTTAAAGGTGGCAGCATGGCCCCATGTTGGGCCACCTCTCCAAAGACATTGGACAAACTACTAGTACATTAAATTTCTCTACCCCTGTGAAGGAATGCAAAATAATATGTTGTTTACAGAAATTGTGTGGGAAAGTTTTCTAACAGAATGGAAACTCAGAAGGCTTTAGAAAATCTTAAAAATCAGGGTAACAGACTGGAATACTAATATTTTTTTTAATAATACTGCATACTTTGGAATTTGCTTTCAAAAAGCTGTTGATTGATGGTAAATTTGTATAGTTGTCCACCCTTCCAAAAACTCCCTGGTTTTGATAGCAATTTGGAAGATTAAACTAGTTACATTGCATGAGATGATAGCTAACTAATATGAAATTTCTACATACCTATACTTAAAGCTCTTCAGTCTTTCCTTAACTTATCTTGATTTATCTTTGAAACTTAGCAATGCAAATGAGAGTGATACAAGCAGAGGTTAGCTCATTCAGTGGAAACTAAATGCACTGAAGTTGAAATGAATCTTACACATGCAATTTGTTTAAACTTTTGCAACTTTTCTAATAAACTGAATTTTAAGATTCATGTTTTCTGAATCTAGACTGATTGACTCAGCCATGTTGTGTGGGAAGAGAATTCTCTGCAAACATATTGTGGAGGAATAATATGTTATTGTATTACTCTATTTAATAATGGTTTGTGAAAATTACCTGGTATAATAAAATACAAAAAAAAATGAGAATAGAAGAGAAAGTTCAGCAAAGGCATTTCAGCAAAGGCACTTCCACTCAAAAGTTTCCAGCTTTTGGTGTCCAGTCAGAGCAACGCAGAACTCGAGTTGGGTCTTAAGCTCCCCTTGCATTTTATCTGATGGAGTGATCCTCAGAAACCTCCTCTCCAATAAATGTCTAGGCTATGTTGAGGTGAAATGCAGAGGGAAAGGGTGAGTTGGGCCACCTCACGTTGAGCCACACAGGAGAGATGGATGGGGACTCAATACAGGTCTTTTTTCTGAATCCTCAGCTCTGGACCTTCCTTTGGAATGCAATGCCAAAGGAAAGGGATGATTATACTGAATGTCACACAGGTCTGTGTTATGAAAAGTTAAGGTCTAATTCCCTGATTGAAGGACGGTTTTGACGTTGTGTCTGTCATATTAGAAGGGAGCAGACACACTGAACTTTGGGTCTTGTTTGCTAACTTCATTGTTTCCAGAGACTGGTAATTTTGCTTTGTAGTATCTTGAGATGTGGACCAAAAATGAGCTCCCACCAGCTGAAAAACCCTTCTCTGTTTCCAATATCTGTGTAACTTCCATGCATTTATTTACAGAAATTTAGGCATTTAAAGGCTTTAACGATTAGGCAGCTGGTCTGAAACTGTCAACGAGACTGAACTGAAAGACTTGAACAGACTTGGCCTAAGTCCAAGGTAGTTTCTTTGAACTCTTTTCTTACTTAATTTTCAAAATTTCTCTCACAGTTCATTGCAAAAGAAGAAGCTTTTTGTAAAAAAACCAACCCAAAGCAAACAAACCTAAAACAAAAAGTCAGGCTTGATTATCTTTCCACTTCAAGATGATTCTATAAACCTGGCACATTATTGTTTGCTTTTTTTCCCCCCTCTGACTCAAAAAGACATGGCAGACATTTAGGAAATAACAAGCTCACAGAGATTTTGTTGTTGTCAAGGAACACATAAAACTCAGAGTGAGATAAGAATTGAACAAACAATTGTCATTTCCTAGAGCAACTTTTGTCACAATTAGTCAAACAGAGAAAGTGCAAGACTGAAATACAAGATTAAAGAAACTATTTGGATAGTTCTAGTACATGTCAAAGTTACTGCTACAATTAAATAGAAAAAGAAAAAAAATCACAGTTTAATCAAAACAAAAACATCAGCAAATCTGCAGGTTGTAGCGTTATGGGGCTCTTTCTGTTAGAATCAGAGAATATGCTGAGTTGGAAGGGACCCACAAAGATCATCAAGTCCAGCTCCTGGCCTGCACAGCACCTTCCCCAAGACTCACACCAGGTGCCTGAGAGCGTTGTCCAAATGCTTCTTGAAATCCGTCAGGCTCGGTGCTGTGACCCCTTCCCTGGGGAGCCTGTTCCAGTGCCCAGCCACCTTCTGGGTGAAGAATCTTTCTCTAATATCCCATCTAAACCTCCCCTGACACAACTTCAGACCATAGCCTCAGGTCCTGCCACTGGTCACCACAAAGAGATCAGTGCCTTCCTTTTTTTGTCCCCTCTTGAGTAACCTGTAAGTGAAGTGAAGTCTCCCCTTCAGTCTTCTCCAAGAGCCCTCAGTCACTCCTCACACAGCTCCCCTCAGGGCCCTTCACCATCTTTGTTGCCTTCACCTTCACCTCATTTGGACACTCTCTAACAGTTTAATGTCTTTCTTATATTGTGGTGCCCAAAACTGCCCCCAGCACTCGAGGTGAGGCTGCCCCAGTGCAGAGCAGAGCAGGACAATCCCCTGCCTTGCCCAGCTGGTGATGCTGAGCCTGATGCCTCCCAGGACAGGGTCAGCCCTCCTGGCTCCAGGGCACTGCTGACTCATGTTCAACTTGCCACTGACCAGGACTCCCAGGTGCTGCTTTCCAGCATCTCATTTCCCAGTCTCTCCATACATCCAGGGCTACCCTTCTCCAGGGGCAGAATCTGGCACTTTCCCTTGTTGAACTTCAGGTGGTTGGTGGTTGCCCAGCCTTTCAGTTGTCAAGGTCTTTGCAGTGCCTCCCTGCCCTGGAGGAGTCAGCAGCTCCTCCCAGTTTTGTATCATCTGTGAACTTGCTCAGTATCTCTTCCAGTCCTGCCTCCAAGTCATTTATGAAGATGTTGAAGAGCACAGGGCTGAGGAGCCCTGTGGAACACCCCCAGTAAGTGACAGGTCACCAGTCTGATGTCACCCCATTCACTGTAACCCTTTTTGTCCAGTTCATGGGCCAGTTGCTCACCCATCCCATGGTGTGTTTATCCAGCTGTGTGCTGGACATTTTGTCCAGAAGGATCCTGTGAGAAGCAGTATCAAAAGCTGTGCTGAAATCCAAAAAGATAATGTCAACTGGCTTCCCTTGGTCAGCTAGGTGGGTTTCCTTGTCATCAAAGGAAATCAGGTTTGATAAGCAGGACTTTCCCCTCATGAAGCCATGCTGGCTGTGACCAATAACTGCGTTGTCTTTCAGGTGTTTTTCAACACCTCCCGGAATAATCCCCTCCACAACTTTACCAGGCACAGAAGCGACACTGACATGCCTGTAGCTTCCAGGGTTCTCCTGAAACAGAGTAGAAATTTAACAAGGTAGAAATCCATTTTGGATTTAAGTGAAATGTACCACTTTGAATTATTAAGTCTGCAGCTTGCTAGCATAGGTGAAATATGCTGTTTTAATTTGTTTAGTCTGTTACCTCTGTTACGCTCGTAAAAAATGCCTTAGCCAAGAAAAAGAATGCAAACTTCCAAATTGAAGAGATAAGAGGAGTCCCTTGAACTTTGAAACAAAAGCAAAGAGCCAAAGCTGAGACTAAAAGAGATGGACAGTGACTAGAGAGTTCTCTGTACAAGGACTAATTGCAAGTTGTAAGGTGAAACCAGTAAAATCAACATGCATGAACCTATTGTGAAACTCTATGCATAGGTACTAGTAAGAGGGAATAAAAAAGGACTGAGAGTTCTCAGGGACAGGCATGTCCTTTGAGGGGAATGATCCCCACATGTGCCTGGCCCTGAAATAAACATACCAACTTTACAACTTTTACAAGTTGTGGAGTAAGTTTTTTCCACAAATCACTCCTTCTTGTCCTTCTTGAAAACTGGGACAATGTTAACCAGTATCTGGGACCTCTCTGGATTTCCAAGGCTGCTCAAAAATCACATAGGGAGGCTTTGGGATCACATCAGCCAGCTCTTTAAGGATTCTGAGATGAATCCCACCAGACCTCATAGCTTTGTAGGGATCCAGCTGCAGCAGTGGATTGTACATTGTTTCAGGGTTGGCTGGGAGTGAATCATTCTCACAGTCATGGTCCTTCAAATCAGGGCACTGAGACTCCATTGTTGAAGACAGAGGCAAAGAATGTGTTAAACACCTGTGCCTTTTCTTTGTCCCTGTTTGTGAAGTGACCATCCTCACCCTGTATTATTTTTACACAGCCTATTGACATTAATATAATGGAAAAAAATTATTGTCCCCCATGGTTCTGTCGAGCTTCAACTCCAGCTTTGGCAGCATAAATTTTCTCCATTCAGAGTCAAGCAGCATTTCTGTATTCTTCCCATGTCACCTGACATTGCTTGCATTGGGTCCTCACCTTCATTTTTTCCCTTTATTTCCAAGAGAAGATTCTTTTTCAACTAAGCCAGCCTTCTGCCTCACCTGATTGACTTCCAACACCTGGGAATTTTCTGTTCCTGTGCCTATAAGGGATGATGTTTGAGAAGTGACCAACACTGCAAAAACATTTTCCCAGGGGCCTTTACTTACTAACTTACTGAGAAACCTGAAGTCTGCTTTCCTCTTGTTCAGAGTTGAGGTTTTTCTCTCAGGTTTTCTCCTGTCAACAGAGATTTTGAACTTGATTGCTTTGTGATCACTGTGCCCAGGATGGCTGCCATTCTCCACTTTGCTCATGAGATCCCCTCTGTTGACAAGCAGCAGATCAAGGCAAGATTAAGCAGGTCAAGTCAACTCTTATTTGTGTGCAAATTCACAAAGCCAAATTGTATCTAATACCATACCATCATAATCAGTACAGGACTGATTTAATTTGTGCCTAATCAGAGAGCAATAGTCCCAGTAAACATTTTCTGATATCTAGATTGAGGTACTTTTGTATAGGTTACAGTGTAGTAAAAGTCAAGGGAACTATTTCTGTGAAACAAGTTTTGTATCTGTTTTTTCCTGGCAGAATACTTATTATGCAAGACAATGCTGTTATTCCTGTTGCATTTAATGCAGCAGACTTTCTCCTGAACAGATGAAAAGACCCAGAAACTTAAAAATGTACTTGTATAAATGCAGTTGAAATTGGTAAAATAATGTTGTGCTATGATTGGCAAAAGCATGATAAAAAGAATCCATCATGCAAAACCAAACATAGATCTCTATTGGTGGCACTCTGGTGACAGCAGTGTCTTGGTGCTCTATTCTAGCCAGCACTACCCTTGGAACTTGAAAATGGCTTTGTGAATTTATGGGACCTATATTTAAAACAGTTTCCTGGACTGATATTTGAACATTGAGTAACACAAGTAAACACAAACATTGACTATTTAATAAGAAATAGACACTCTATGTGAAGTTCAAGAGAAATCAATAAAGGACCTTCATAAGTTAATAGGACTTACATGTAAATAAACGTGGATACACTTATTTGACAAGAGTAAAGGCTGGGGAGTATTTTAGCCTTTTAAAAACCTAACTTTTACAGAATTATCATTACTGTAGGGATTTTTAAATGCATAAGCTGCAGAAAAGTACTGGGCAAAAACACTAGCTCTGAGAGATTTATGTCAAGTGTTTTTTTCTCCTTTTTTCCTTTTTTTTGTTTGTTTGTTTTTCTTCTTCTTTCTACCCAGTGGGATTTTCCTAGGAAAAAAAGAAGAATCAGAAAACTTGAAATGAGTTCTTTGCACTCATTTAGGCAGAGTTAATCAATATTCACATTTACAGGTATACATCTGATATTGTGATCACAGAACTTTGATATTTTTACTTAGTTTTCATAAGCTGTACCCTAAACCAGACATAAATACAAAACCATTCACAGCTATTATACTTTAACCCATGTTATTGTCTCATAAAATCTGTGGATAACAAATATTTTGCTCATTCTCTTTTATTTGGTTTCAAAATGTTTTTGTTTTTCTACTCACCCTAGATTTGGATTGTAATCCATGAAATCCATGTAAAGACTGCATTTTCTGTCTATGCTGATGTCAAAAGCCAGAAATTCAAATAAAACCTTCTGTCAAAATCACCGAGTTTCACCTAATCTTGAGAAAAATCCAGAGATTTTGCATGGTGTCCATTCAAAACCACAAATCAGGACAGCTTTCCTCAGTACTATGTTTCATAATACAAGAATGCTTGTGAAGTTCAGAAAAACTTTCGAAGAACTTGGGCTAACTTTTGGATTTTAACAGAATTAAAAACCAGATGTTTCAAACTATTTGGAGTTTTACACTGAAAGCTTTGCCCAGCTCTTATTCACAGCTAAAATGAGACAACATTCACTAAGACAACAGTATTTTATTAAGAATTTTTCCCCTTTTCTCTTAACAAGGTGGACTTTGAAGAATCTTTATGAGAAAATTGATTTTTCTGAGCCCCTAAAATGAAGAAAAAATGACAAAGGTTGACTAGTCTCATGTAATCCTAATTTTATGACATTCTGAATGCATAGTATGTTGAAAGAGAAATACAAGATTGCAGTAGGGATATGTCCTGGGATCCAGTAGTTTGCAAAAGATTTTCTAGCCACCTACCTAACTCCAGACTGACCAGATTCCATTGCAGCTTCTACTTTTATCATTTGAGTTGCTCATTTTCTCTCCTTTCAAATTTGTGATTTACAAATACTATTGCCACATTCAGCTTATGTTATTTTGCATGTGGCTGCCTAAACAGAACAAAAGACAATTTTTATATATCTGGCACATATTCTTTGAACATTGCTAAAGTCTTACTACACCAATCATTCACAGACAACTGTTGGCACTACTAATTCATAACACCTCCCACAATGCAAACTGCAACATGGTGAGTTCCTTAATATATCCTGTGGATTGTGTTGTGTTAAGGGAAACACTCCAGAAAATATTTTTCCAAAGGCATGTATCACATTGTTGAAACAGAGCCCACTTTTTCTTGAATGTCTGTAGGGTGGAATGGGTCGAGAGTTTCTCTATTTTATATGTGGGCTAAGGTACTCTAGATAGAAAAATGCAAAGCCCACTTATTTTATAGTTACTTTGAAGTTCAGTTTTCACATGTTGCCATTTATTTTTGTCCAGTCTCCCCCCGAATTTGCCATCTAGGCCCTGAAATTCTGCTTCCTACAGTCCAAACAATCCAAGAAATCCAAAGAACTAAATCAGGGGAAAAAGAAAGATCTGCAGAGGCAGCAATGTTTCAGTGATAGAGCAAGGCACTTTAAGGTCACATTCTTGATGCTGAGCATGGTAGTTGTAGATATACACCAGAAGAATGTTCACAGAGATTTTAAGATGTAATAGGCAGGCTACAAGGGGAAAGGGTGTGGGGAGAAAATCGAAAGTTCTCTGAGAGTTTTAAAGAAAGTATAATTTAATTCCCTGAAACTCAGAGTTAATAAGACTATCTCCAAAATTATTCTGACACCTTGAGATTCTAGATAACTAAAAGAAATTTAAAAAAGAATTAAAGAACAACATGAAGCTCAAAGAAACCACAGCAGCCTTCTAATCCATAGCTTTTAAGACACCAGAAACAAGCATATATCTAAGAGAAAAATACAGGTTCAGCTGAAACAGAAGACAGAGGAACTTAGAAGTGCTTATCAGGTAGCACATAGCAAGTAAATACTTGGTTTCAACCCAGCATATGAAATTTAAATGACAAAATAAGTAAAAAGGTTAAAGGAACATCAGTCCTGAGACACTACAATAAATTCCTTTAGCATTTAACATTTGTGGACTAGTACTTAAATGCCAGACAACATTTAGGTAAGTCCCATTTTGAATATACTGATCCTTCTACTGCAAAGACAGATAAAAATAAGAAGTTGTCTCATGGAAAAAGTAAAGGCAAAAAGATATTTTACAGCATTGCCCAAGTAACTTTAATAGTTATGAAAGGTACACAGAACGCCCATGATCTCATAGTAAAAATATATGTTTTTTACACTGGGCAATGGCGTTACATAAAAAACATCTGCCAGCCAAGCTCTGTCTACCAGACACTTATGCCAGCCCTTTTCAGCAGAGAAAGTGTAAAAAAAAACCCAAAACCCAACCCCAAAAAATCAAAAAGAAAACAAAATTCTGCAGTTAGTGCAAAGAGTTCAAGATAGAAGCCCTTCACAGAAAATCTCTATTGAACAAATACATAAGCTCACCTAACTGGCTTTGCTCAAAAAGAGATTTTTTTTTTTTTTACCTGATCTGAAAGGAAAATAACTACTTGGCAGCCTTTTGAAATATGGCTTATGGCTAAATGTCCTCACACTTAAACAGAAAGAAGCTTTTGGTAACAGCTGCAGCTCTACTTACCAATGATGTGACTGACCCTTCTAAAGTACTTTGCTTGCCTTTTTCTAAAGCTACATTTTAAAAATGTAATCTTGGAAATCCAGTGATTTGAATACTGGTCTTAAACTATAGACAAAATATATATTTTGTCTTTAGGGCAATACCCACAGGATAAAGGTATTTTTCCAAAATAAAAGCTGTGGAGGGAGTAGTTTGATTTTTTTTTGTTTGTTTTGGGAGTTTTGTATGTTTGTTTTGCTTTGTTATTTGGGTTTTTTTTGTTAGTTTCCAGTAAGCAAGTTTTTCTCTGTGAAGAAAAAAATGGGAAAAACAAATATTGCTTTAGAAAATATAATTTTGTATTTTGTGTACTTTATGTGATATTGTATCGTCTGCTTTTCTGTTCACATGGATTTTTCTCCTTTTTTTTCCCTAATAAATTAGCTTCTTTGATTTATGTTTTTGAGTCTTTTTCCTTTAAGTGCTTTGGAATGCCTAAGCTTTAAAGGCAAGATACTGACAACTAGGCTCTACAAGCAAGACACCAAAATGAAAAAACTGAAGAATGTAGTCATTATGAAAATTTTGCTGCTTTTGAAAATTCTATTTTATGCAAATTTATTTTTTTAAAATAGAGTATTATTAAGATTTATTATTTAATGATCATAAGGTTGATGTAAGTTACTCATGTCTCTATGGGTTCTTTTGAGTTTTAATGAACTTTGGCATTGGAGATACAGATTTTGTAATTTTAAATCTATTAGTAAATTTGCGTAGGAATTTGCCAACAATCTTTGAAGGGAGTTGGAGTGCAGGCTCAGAGACATTCTAAACAAGAATTTACTGTTTCTTTTTCTAACAGTTCAGTTATTGCAACAGCTATTTAATATACAAACTCAACTACTAGAGCTTAATAATGGCAATGATAGGATTAACTTTTTATGGGTAAGAGTTGGGCGGAAGGCCAACAAGGCAGATGTCATGGGGCAAACCTGCTTTAGATCTCACAACTAGGATTAAGAGGTAGATTCTACAAGCAGCTGGGAGAATCACAGTTGTGATGACATTCAAGAGCATCTACTCCATAACCTTCTCCAGCACCAAGGTCACACTGACTGGTCTTGCTTTTAAAGACTAGTCTTGCTATTAAAGACTTCTTCCAGAACAGTTAAGGGATTAGGCCCAAACAGCATGGGTTTATGAAAGGTAAAGCCTGCTTGACCAATTTGATCTTCTACTTTGACAAAGTGAAAGGCTTAGTGGATGAAGAAAAGGCTGTGGAAGTCGTCTACCTGGACTTTAATAAAGCCTTTGACTTTGACCTTTTCTCATAGCATTCTGCTGGAAAAAACTGTCTTCTTATGGTTTGGATAAGTGGTGGCTTAGTGGTATACTTGGCAGTGCTGGCTTAAAGGCTGTACTTCATGATCTTAAAGGTCTTTTACATTAGAAAATTATTATATGATTCCATTCCTTTTACCTTAGTAGATCTGACCTCTCACTTAGAGTATGGCTCAGAATCAAGCCAGACTAAAACAGTGTACCTGCTGTCTTCACTTTGTGTAATTAAGGAAGTGCTTTCTGGATCAGGGATTGGAAGCCAGGTGTCACACCTCCCTGGCAATGTCTCAGCCTTTAGGCTAACAGCCAGGTGGGGCTTATGGACTGATGTAGTACCCCTGTCGAAAGTGGATCAGTTTCAGGTAGAGAATCTCATATAAGGATATTTACCTTAAAAATGAGAATCTTGTGTACATTCTCCTCAAAAAAATGCATCTGACTTAAATGTCCCCTCCATTCCTTCACTTAAATCTTAGTACTTTGGTAAAATTCTGAGGTATTAATTTAATAAATAATCTGAAAAAGATTTGGCAAGCTCAATACTGAAGACGTGGGATACCCAAGCTCAGGCATAAGGCAGATTGATAGCAATAGCAAATAACAAGAGAACCACAGTCCAGAATTTTAAGGTGTTTTAAGGATTTTACATCAGTAGGTATTCATTTCAGGGCTTGGGGTGAGGGGGAAATCAAAGTGTTTAAAACCGAAGAGTAGAAACAAAGAACTTCAGAAAAGTGAGGTTCTTTTCAGCTGTTCAAACTACAAGCCTGCAATACTTCCTCTTTTACAAATACTACTATCACAGTTCTCTCATTTAGGAGAGTGAAAAGTGTGTTGTATAACTAATAATTTCACAATCCATTCCTGGTATCAATTGACCCCTGTGACCATGGAAACATCTTGGCACCTCTCACAGATGTGGTGTTTGTTTGAGACCAAGAACTTATTGTTACACCTGGTCTGAGCTCAGTGACCAAAAGCACTTGGAGCAAGTTCCTCTCTATGGTGGCTCTGGCCAGGTTATGTGCTGCAGCTAATGTTGCTGACATGGCTGTGCAAGCAGTCTGTATCACCTGGTATTTTGTTAGAAGAAGAAAATGCTGTTTCTATTTCTAGTTACATTTCTGTAATTAGACAAAATTTCATTATAAGTCTAATAATTTTTAATTGTTTTATCCTCTCCTCTAACCTGTCTCAATAACTACTTTTGTAAGTAAAAAGGAGTCGTACCAGCTAATGTATTGGCCACAGACATGAATATTTCTAGGAATTGAGTAGGAGATTGGGTAAGAAGTGGCTAAAAATATGATGATTGTACTACAGGACTGCTTCCAGCCTTCTAAAACAAATATTCATTGCAACAACTAGTTTTAGATTAGGTCAGGAAGATTTCAGGGAAGTACAAGGTGACAGTTTGCTAAAGTTGAAGGGTTATACTCTTACTGCTCATCAAATCTTCAGTAATATAGGAAAGGTTTTTAGGGAGCTCTTCTTGTTTTCTCTCCTTGCTCCCCCAGTTCCCAGGCTGCCAAATAAACAAGACCCAGGACCCCAGCACTACTTGAGAGGGTGGCTTCATGCAGGCTGCTCTGAGTTCAAGTTTTCCTAAGTCCTCTTTTTTCTCATGTGGTCCCACAGCCTTTCCCATAAAACTGGGGCAAGTTTCACCAAAAATTTCAGAAATTTGGGACTGTGCTCTGAAACAGAATATTTGGAGATATCAGAAACCTCTGTTCACGAGGGCCAGTATAAGTGCACAAGTTACTTGTGTTTCTTGCCTCTGGCCAGTCATTTAGGAATCTACTTCCAAGAGTACTCCAACCTCATAATTTCAAATGAAGTTATGTGAAACTCAAGGTGTTTGAATATCAGGCTCAAAGAAGAATAACCCATGTTGAAAATGGCTTTGATCTGCTCAGAATCCCATTATTTTTTTAGGAATAATGAAACAAGTGTAAGACAGGATGTGGAATAAGTATTTATCATGTATTTGGAAAAATGTTCCACACAAATTTTGCATTTAAGAAATACTCTAGCAAATCTTTTGGGAGACACTAGAGAATCAGTCAGTAGAAGGTTTAAGTGGTGTGATCACCTTTTCATGCAGGTATTAGGAAGAAATCCTGACCAAACAACTGACAATATTCCCCAGAAAGACACTTGTTACAAGGCATGTAGAAATTGGCTTACCCTAGAATGTGGTAGGTGTTAAAATTAGGTAATTATCCAAGAAGTTTTAATAATTGCTTTCACAAAATGGGTCACTTAACTATGTCTTGTGAGCAACTCAAAGGTGACCACAGGGATTTAATGTTTGCTGATAGTCAGCAGCTCAGCGCCTCTGGCAGGGAAGGCCTCAAAACCAGCTGAAGGGATCGAATCAGGAAGAGAAAATCTGCTGTTAAATGCTTGTAATGGCTCACAGCAGCTTGGTCCCTCCAGGGCTGGAAGTGACTGATTGCACCTTCGGCCAGAGTGCACAGCTGCTCCTGCCTCACCCAGCCTGGGGCAGCTGAACAGCTGCTGGATGAGGTCTGGATGAAGGCAGATGTGCCTAAACAGAGCTGGTTTTGACACAGTTCAAAAATGCTAAAGGTCTTAATTTAGACCTTCAGTAGCTCTGGCTGTGGTCTCCAAATTCTCTGTCCTGTCTGGAAATCAGTAATTCCCAAAGTAAATTGTTGTGAGTGGGCTTTTCAGCTAGTTGGAAATGCAGAAATGTAGGGCAACCTTGTCATGGGACTGGTCTGGAAGTGAGATTGCCAGAAGCTTGCAGCCTCACTCCTTAGCTAGTAGCAGCAGTCCTTGAAGGAGCTGAGAGCTCACACAGTTGGGATTTTTTTCTCTCTCTTTTTATGATTTGGGTTAAATATTTTTCTTTCTTTTTTTTTAACCCCATCCAAATTACAACAATTTCAAAAAGCTTAACTGCCTTCTCAGCAGTTCTCAGGTAAGTCTTCTGCCTGCATGCCCTTCACATAAAATGACATTGCCCTGCAGATGCTTGAGGTGAAATTTTCTGAGTGATATGTTTATCTGTGCACAAACATTCCCCCCCTGCCCGAGTCCCTGCCTTCAGTAAGTATTAACTTTCATTTTAGCCTGAGAGAAAAAGGCAGTCTAGAGCTTCCCCAGAGAGCACGTGTCTGTTTTTCTGCTTTCCAACAGTTTGCAGTGAAGAGTATCTGGATATCTTCATTTCTGTTCTAGTTCTTTTTCACAGCTGCTTGTGTTTGATGACAACAGTACTTTCAGAAGTAGAGGTGCAATTCACAGGAAACTAAACCACAGCAGTTTTATAGATACACATGGAAACACAGTGTTTTTTTGATTGACTAAAAAAAGTAATGAGACCGTTTTCATCATCTAAGTTAAAAACCAGAGTAAGTGGTCCTTTGAGGATGTAAAATAATTGAAACACTCTATTTGTTTCTTATGTTCTATTTTTGCTAGAAAGATAAGTTGAAGTAAATGAAGTAAATATCAAGGGATTTTTTTTTTGTTGAATTATTTCTCATTCATTTACTGCCTCAAATTAGCTAATTTAAATAGGATTGGCAAGAGTGGAGATTTCGTTCTGCCTCAGTTCTCAAGGTCCTCATGCAGTACTTGCATTAATATGTGGTGGACCCTGTAGAAAAAAAATACTGCCAAGTGTTGAAATTAAAGGGTTGAACTCACTTGTCAGGAAAAGTATTTGTCCTTCAAACAGAGTGGTTTCTCCTGCCTGAGCAGAAGGGTCCATACAAAAGAGCTTTGAAAATGATGGCCAGTGCAGAAAGAGTAGAAAAACAGCTCTTGGTACTGGGAGTTGGAACTTGGAATTTGAATGATGAGATTTTTTCTTCCAAAGTCTAGGGGAATGAGGCTGAATATATTCATGGTAAAGTTGTGTCAGTAAGTCACTGCTTCCATTAGAACTTGCAGGGCCCACTGAAGTCATCTGGACATTGAGAATAACACGAAATGTT
Source organism: Chloebia gouldiae (assembly GCA_003676055.1). NCBI lineage: Eukaryota > Metazoa > Chordata > Aves > Passeriformes > Passeridae > Chloebia > Chloebia gouldiae. The sequence goes on from QUSF01000002.1 coordinate 28,640,973, forward strand.
AAGATGCAACATTGCATGGAGACAGCAACCACCAAAGCAACAAAGAGACACTTACAGAGGTGGACACAGGGCGGAATGAAGCTGGAGCTGTGACAGCCCAGCCAGAGAGGTGTTGAAGTGAGCTCCTGGTACACTCCAGGGAACGGACTCAGCCCTGCCAGTGGAGGTCATGCTTGCTTGAGGCCCTGGGGCCATCAGTGACCAATGAACAGGAGTCAGAAAGGTGTCTGCTTCAGCACCCAACGAGACTGGCTTTGTTAAAGTCCAGGTCTCTTTAAAGATAAGGGCAGCTTTGTCATCTACTTTACATAGGCTTTCAATTGTATGTGATAAGTAAAAGATAAACTTTAAACAATAAGCATGAGTTGAGTTTGTTATCCTACCTTGATTTTGTGCAGGAAAGGAACAGATATTTAGGACTCAGGTTGTGTGGTTTTTATGTCTTCTGGAAGCAACAAACTGTTTATTGCCTCTTTGCTTCTGGTTCAGTGATCTCAGATATGCTTAATTTTACAAATTAAAGCTTCTGTTGTATGCATTATTGCAAGAAAACCATTTATACCAAGGTGTCATTTCTGAACTTTTAAGTTTCCAAATAATAATTCCAGCACAGTCTCTAGCCACAAATTGAGAAATAATTTTCATTGACACATCTTGGCTTCACAGTAAGGCCCTTCAGCTTTTCAAAGGGAGCTGTTTCTGGCATTGACTATTGTTTAAGGAAGTGAAAAGTTACTCTTTGTGGAGATTGTTGATGTGACTTGGCTGGTTTTCTGTGAATTCAAAGCCGACTCGTTTAACAGATCTTTTACTTCTGAATTCTGTCTTTTGAATGTCATATTCAAAATACTGGATTTTGAATGTCAATATAGTATCAAATGAACTATTTTTAAAAAGATCCATAGTAGGTGCTAGCCCATTTGAAATTATTTTTATTATTTGCATGTTAACACCTGCTGTATGTGAAACTACAGTTACTGATAAACCACAGGACTGCATGATAACCTGACATCAATCTTTAAGTGGGGTTACATCCTTCTTAATTCTCCAAACCAACTTCACTATGTGCACACTTTAAAGAGGTGTTATGGCACATACACAAGGGAATGATCTCAATTTTACACAGTGGTTGTCACCAACACCCATCTGGAGGCAGGTGGAGATATTACATCTCTAACTGTGGACTGCTGATTATGCAGTGTTTTTGAACAACCATAGTCACAGGAAAAAGGGGAGCTATTCGTGGTCAGGAACCAAGCATTGTCACTTCAGTGCCTTCATGGGCAACGTGCTGTGGTAACTTACTAGCTAAGAAGTGAGTGGTGGATGGGTATGCAGTCCCATCATGAAGTCATATGGCAGTCACTGTAACAAGCCATCATGAAGCTGGCTCTGGGCATGGCTGCTGAATAGAAAGTCACAATGTACTTCTGATAGCTTTCTGGTTTTCAGGATTGCTTTGGTCACCTGCAGAGCAGAAAAATCTGGGGAAAAGGTCCTAGAAATGCCTTTTTATATTATCTAGTCTACTGATATTCCTGTTCTGGATTTAAAGAAAGTGTCAAGAAAATGAAACACCAATCCAGCCTAAGATATTCAGTGTGAATGAACAACTGAAAGGCTAAGTGGACAACAAGAAATTGTCCTCTTCTTGCTGGGACACAAGCTTGATATGGAGCAGCAGCTATCATTTGCTTACAGAGTTAATTTTGGATAATTCTTGCACTCCCACTGGTATATTTACTGAAGTGCTTGATTAGTGAACAATGTAGGAAGTGTGTCTAAGGTTTTATCTCAGTGTTGTTAAATGTGCAGTGAAACCCACCCTGAGAAATAATAAATCAGAACATTTGTATACTGACTAAATGCTCTTTCAAAAGGTGCAGGGAAAGTTCTGTGGTGAGTTTTCCCCATTAGCAATAGCCTACATCAGAGAGCCTGAAAAACATCCACTCCAAGAAGACAGCAGGCTCCTTTTGTGTTAGGCAGAGAGTAAAGGGCCTTGGATTCCAAAGTAGCTGCTCCTTGGTCTGAGTGGAGCAAAACTATCCCATTATCAAGTCTCTGTTCCTGAACTCATGTGAGAAGAAAATATCCATGTCTAACCAGTTGCATCTCATCCCCTGCTTCATAATCCATCAGGGCAAATGCTGGATATATAGAGAGTGCTGATCCCTGCTCTGCAGGTGGGCTGCAGGAAATGAAACATTCTCAAGAGTGCAAAGACTAAATGTCAGTTACAGCCATAAGAAGCTGAAAAGGAAAATGAGTGTGGGCTGCTGAAACTATTGGTATGATGCTATTAAGAAATGAAAAGCAGGAATAAAGGTAAATCTACTATGATGCTGCATGCCATGTCTGTGGATAAACTGTTGTATAGATGGTGGCGAGACAGTTCTGACTCTGTTTGGACACTGATAAAACATTTGCCATGCTTTACAGGCTGGTGCAGGAGCAAAATCTCCACTTTCAGGACATTGACAAGAGAACTAGAGAAGAGCAAACTACCACAAGTAGTGCACTGCTCAGCACACAGTGGAACGCTGGTGACATTGGTAAGAAAGCTGACCAGGAGCAGTGGAAAGGCTGGTGGGCTCAACAAGGAGAATTCAAGAGGTGCACAAGTGTCAGCTCCTCCCTTGCACCTGCTTAACACCTCCCTGGCACCTGGCATGGCCCCATGAGGAGTGGGTCAGTCCTTGAAAAAGGCAAACAGGCAAACTAGCTTTCCTCCATGCAAGTATTTCTTACTCCAATGTATGCTGAGCCAGTGAGAACATTTTCTTTTTTTGGTGATTGAGAATATTATTTTTCCTATGTAAACACAAGAATAGCAAATAATGGGGAAAGAAATCTCTTTAAACAACAAAGCTGAGATTCCTGCACTGAGCACTCTGAATTGTCTGCCTTATGGGGCAACATACAAAAAGTGCCTCTGACAGGAAAAAAATTAGATCAAAACATGAACATTATTCTAGTTTAATATTTATATTTTTGTTAAGCTTTCTCATATTTTATTTTAATTCTCTACAAGAAAAGGCCCTGCCTTGCAGGATCTTCATGTTGCAGTAATTAAACTCGGTTCAAATAACTTTTCATATTTGTAACTGTAATTTTAATGAGGTGCTGCTGGAAGATATTGATCCAGTTTAGACCTGCTTAACTTTCTATTTCAACCTAGCAATTATCTTTTTTACATTATTGTAAATTTCCACTGTATTTTTTTTAATGCTTACACTATCTTTAATACATGCTTGAGCTGGATACTCTTGTGTAAAGCACTGTATAGAAATTATGTTGGCCACTAGAAACACTTGCATCACTTCAAGTTCTCTTATGTGAACCAAATTAAACTGCTTCTTTTGAGATTTCCAACTTCAGGTTTCAAGCCTGAGTCTCATATTGATTTTGCCTGGTTGTTTCTCTTTCCTGCCTCCTTCATCAGGACCTCCAAGCATAGCTAATACTCAACCACAGTGTTATAAAAGACATCTGAGCAAGCTACCATGCCAGAAACACACAGGTTTTTGACAACATGGAGCTCAGCATAGACTAGTTAACCCTTTAAAGTAAAACAGTTAAATTTCTCTGATTGTTCCATGTTTCCTCTTTGCCTGCTGATTGGGAATTCAGTGTGGAACAATTTAATTCTTTGGAACCAATTCTAATAAAATGTAGATTGTTTGTAAGATGGTTTTCAAAGTGAATAGAAGACTAATCACAAGTGAAAATAAGGCATGTGTGTCAGGGTTGTCAAAATAATATCCAGACCACTGCTGGAGCTTTAACACAACCAAGAATGGTGTAACAAAGAGCACGTGGCACAGAAGGAGGCACAATTGCTTAGGGCAGAATTTTTCCAACCTAACTTAAGTGTCTTAAAAGATAGATACCTGAGTCTAAGTCGGATGTCTGAGTAAATACTGAACTAAAAGAAAGAAACAGGTGTTTCCTGGTGGTAATTCAGATAATCCTGAGCTCAAGATGGCATGATGACTTTGCCTCTGGAAATGACTATTTTCCCCTTGAACACCAGGGATTATTTAACTACGTAATTTTTAGGTAATAAAAGTGGGAAAGGTAAGAAAAAGAGATGCTGCTATGAAAAAGGGATATTTGATAGTGTGTTACCTGGTAACAGCTCTTCTGGTAATCATTGTAGGGTCTTAAGCAGAGGTTTATGGTTTTGAGAACATTCTGATAATACATGATAAAGTGTGCTACAAGTGTGGCCACTCTGCTACCCCTGATGCTGGATGTACTATGCCCCATCAAGAGCTCTCCCTATAATACAGAAGTTGCCTACATAGAAATGGGTGAGTTTAACAACTGGCAAAACTGGAAAAAAACTCTGTGAGGTCAAGAAACTTTGTGGAGCCTTAAGAGGACTTCAGGGTATTTACATACTTGATACCCTTTGATTTAAATGAATGCCAGTGTCACATAATATCTCTGGCTTCACAAAATCAAGTCTTGACTTTCAGTGAAAGTCAAACATCTAGGTTCTTTTTAAAATAAATCAGGTATCTTTAATTTAGGTGGTATTTACATTTTAAACTATAAAGTTAAATTGCTCTGATCCAAGAAAAGGTTACAGATGTCCCCTCTGGATATGACCACTAGCAAGGACAAATGGAAAAGGGTCACAGGATGTGAATCTCTGGATTCTGTTGTTTGGAGCACCTACTTCTCCCTTTCTCCAGCCTGGCATATAGCACATATACTCATGATGAAATTAGGTGTGCAGATCCTGGTAATATAAGTCAGATCTTCACCTGACTTGGAGCAAGGCTGATACTACTATGGCATGCTTTAGGACCCTGATGATAGAATTCTGGGGGAGAAGAGCAAAAAATGTCTCTCTTTATTTAAAGTTTTTCAAACCTTAAAAAGGAATTAACCTAGGAAATGCCAAATCTGGAGTATAATAATATTTCTTTAAACTCTTACAATAAAAAAAAAAACAAACTTTAGTCTTTATTTAAAAAATTAATGACAATAGAGAGCTAGACAAGGATAGAAGTTCTACTGATAATCCTCTGATTACTCAACTCAGCAAATATGCAAATAACTCTTCTGTTCATCTCTATCTGTTAAGTCTTGTGTCTAAAAGAGAAAAGAAGAAAACATCTCAGTGATTTTTAGTTATCATATGGAAGATTCATAATTTCTTCCACAGTCATTTTAATGCAATTGCCTAGACGTGATGAATCTTCATCACCACTTGTCAATTGTGCTCTGCACAAGCTGTCTGTAACCAATTTTGTTTTTTACAGGTACTTTTTCTTCCCTCAGGAAATATGTACCCTTAGAGTTCCAAAATAAGCTGTTGTACATAGTTATCTTTTATCACCTGTTACTTCTATGGAAAATGTTAACACTGGCACCTTTTCAGCAAGGAAGTAATTTCATGCTAACAAGCCTTGCTTGCTTGAACAGATATCTTTAATATGTCAATTAGTCTCAGAAATGATGTAAGCATATGTGGTTACAAAGGTATTTAATTTATCTTTTTTTCTTTTTTGTGGCAAATTCATCATCATAAAATTATGCCCCGTTACAGAATTCAGTTTGTTTTCCTGAACACATACTGATAAAAGATATATGATTTTAGATACTCTTTAATACAGGTGGTAGAAATTCTGATGTTGTGGGTAGTGTAAGGCAGTTGCAGAAACTTTAAATACTTCCCTCATAGAGTCCCTGATGCAATACAAAAAATCCGTGAGCTGTGCTAATTTACACCAAATAAAGATCTTGACAGTGTGTGCACTATTATATAATCCTGAGTAAGAATGTAAAAAACTTCAATTTAGGGTTTATTTTTTCAAAACATGTAAGACACTTCATCAGTAACTAGAATTGCTGTGTGATTGACCAGGGCAGAGTAACACTGACCAGTCTGAGTAGCCAGAACCTGACTGTATTCATCCCTTGAATAGTACCAGGGATTTGGGAGAATTTTGTGTCTGGGCTGCTTGCTCTCCACTCAGCAATCCAGGACCTAATTCTGCCAAACCTTGCATCTCTTCATCCATCTGGCAGAAGAACCTGAAAGAGGAAGTAAGAGCAAGGGGTTATGCAGGAGACAGCCTGACCATTTTCAAGTCTGAGAACCAACTAGTAGATCTCATGTTAATTTTATTTGGAAAAATAAAATAATAAATTATAAAAACTCACAGATTTAGAAAAAAACTCATAATTTGAAATTATAGGTTTTGTAAAATAAAGGAGATTTTTCTGTCACTATTAAACAAAAAATTTTCTTTTACAAATGGTGTCATTGTGCGCTAATGCATTTTTTAACATTTCTTATTAATCCTTTCTCAGAGCATATCCTGATAATATATCACACTCAGAGAGAGATTAATCTAACTGGCAAACAGTTACTGCATTCACTTTTTCTGTGGGCCATCACTTTTCCTGGTGATAATAATTTATATCAAACCATTCTGCCTTGGTAACACAGGGGTTTTTAGTTCTCATTCCCAACTTACGTTTTTCAAAATAATTTAATATGCATTCAATAAAGTCAAAGGTCATATATTTCAGTGTTGGAAATACTTCAGCTGAATAGAGCTAACCAGTAGAAAAGATCTCATCTCAAAAGGGTGTTATTTCCCAAAATTATGCATTCTCAAAAGGATGTTATGATTGTTGTTGTTTACAGAGTTAAAATAGGTCCAAAGATTTTTTAATCTCTTTTACTTTTTAATCTTTTGGAGTTTCCAAAATAGTTGCATTTGAAAGATCTCTCCACTTGATTCCACTTTTTGGTCTACTCTGCAATGTATTTGCAGTCTTTGAGAGATTTATTTTTTCTGCAATACATCAAGAACAAATTCTTTTGTTGAAAGTGGATGAAATTATGACAGACAAGGACAATGAAGGCAGGAATCTAATGGAGATTTTTCCATTCTTTACCTATAGGTTGTATAAGATAATCTTCTTTTACCCCTTTAACAAAGGAAAATAGCACAGTTGCACCTAATTCATCCTTTTCATACCTACTGATGTCAGTGGCATGGACCACACTGCACTTGGAAAAGAAATTAATTCCAGCAGTTAAGGGGGTTGAAGCACACGTGCTACCTCAAACTAGTTTTTTCTACTGTCTTTTGGTGGCCAGTATCCACATATTCAAAGGATCATTGAATAGGAGAGTGTAATGAATAATTAGCTTCTAATGTAATTTCTGTCTTGATTCAGTTCTAGTTGACAGAGAAGGTATGTGGGAGGATTCAAATATCAATGTCAATGTAGCCAGCATATTTCCAAGATGTAAACTTTGAAAAGCCCCAATGAAATGCTACTAGTTATTGATGCAGGTGAGATACCAATGTCTCAGAATGGCTAGTGTTCAAATTCTTAATGCATTTGAAGAATTTTGGATAAGCTTTTTAAAATTCCTTAACTGCAGCTTAAGTTAAGCTCATCTCAGCCCTAACTGATTTTGAATTTCAAAGAAGGATTTCTCCACCTCTCTCTGTTTTCTGCAGTGAAACATTCAAGTTTTCACAATTTCAAATGGTGGCTGAATTTCTGGTGATTTTTTTTCTTCCTGTAGTATTTTTTTCATGTAAGTGTGCAGTCTTTCCAGATTGCAGCTTTGAAGCCTGTGGCCCTGTGAAGGAAATCTAAAACTAACCTGAAAATAACTGCAGGGAATACATGCTAGAAATCAATTTGATCCTGGCAAAAAGAGCAGATCAGATAAGTTAGCATATTTTCAACTCTGAGTTCTATTATCCAGTACTGATTCAGTTGGTCTGCTGACAGATTCCTCTGTCACGTGTATGTTGGAGAGAAAAGAGAATAAAGAAAATGGATATTTGCTTTGTATCAAGATGACTGTCAGTGTTGAATAAGGTTTGACATTTTCATCTGATAGACAAACAGCTTCTAAAAAATTGGAGTGAGTTTTTTTTTTAATGTTAGTGACTTTCAGAAAGTTTCTAGATCTACTCTTTCACATTATAACAGCAAGAAAATTAAATTAAAAGAGAGGAAGATTTTGGTTTTCCAAAAAGATTTTACTTTGGTTGTGATTTTGTTTGTTTGTTTTGATTCTGTTTTTAATGGAAATGCTACTTTTAAGTCAATGTACAAGCCCCACAGCATCCTTCATCACCCCAGAAATGTATTGGCCTTGAAATGTTCATTCAGCAATTTCCTCCACATTCAGACTTTGTGAAGCCACATATCAAAATACATTTTTCATTACTTCAGCCTTTGCATCACCATTTCTCTGTTCTTTCTTCATTATTGTCCAAAGAAAGTGAAAAGAGAAGTAACATAAAGACACAGCTTTGAAAAACTGTCTTCAAGAAATCATTGTAAATGAGTTCCTGTACTCCAAGCATTAGGCAGAAAATCTGAGGGAGGTCACATTGGATTGTTTTTATCCCTGTCATCCTCTTTCAAAGCTTTCACACACTGCCAGAAAAGGCACTGTAATATTTGGTAGTCTAGGATTAAATTAGAAACCAATTATAGGCTATATAAATTAGAAACCAATCCTTAAAAGAATATTTTTCAGTCTGTTCTATACAATTCAGCTTTAATTCTCTTTGTTTGATCATAAATTTCTTAATTTCATTTTACAAAAGTCCTAATTATTAATTGAACAAATTACAATAACCCATTATTTCAATATCAATGTGTTAGCAACACACAGTACACCAGAAGAATTCAAAACACTGCTGGAAATCAGGTGTCAGTTAGTGCTCATCTCTATGAGACCACAATGTTACAATTTTGGGGGTAGAATTCAGAATAGTTTGGAAGTTCACGAAACCTGAAAATCTTACCCAAATGCCATGGCAGGATGCACAGGACAGAGACACCTGTGACTGGAGATACTCCTGGATTTAGGTTTGTATTAGATCCTTAATGCCTTTATTAGACCTACTCCAGTCTCCCTGTTGGCTTCAGCTTACAGCTACTACCAAAGCAAAGACTGGAAGAGGTGCTGCTAAGTTACTTTAAAGTTAACACTTATTTGTGAGACAATACTGGTCACAAATTATTACAAATAACAATCTAGTTAATAGTTTCCTTAGGGTATTTTGCTGGATCTTTTCCTGTTGCAACTGCATTGCGTGTGCAGTGATGTAACTTCATTTTTGTTATAAACAGCATCGACCAGAGTTGTCAACTAAACGTTAGAGAGATTTAATAGGAGCAAGATGTCAAAACCATCTTTCTGCAACATGGTAAACTTTGTAACCTTCATTTTTTCATACAACTTTTCATTTTATTTCTGGTTTCAAGATTTTTTAAAATTACCAGCATATGTTCATTATTCTCTATAAGTATATAAAACTCACAAAGCCATATGTTTTTCTCTAGAAAGCTAGCAGAATGTTATCTACACTCAGGCAAAAAAAAAAAAACAAAAAAAAGAGGCTACTATTATTGACTGTCCTATATATTTTTCTCTCTAATGATGCCATTTCTGACAGAGGAAATGTGAAAAATTATCATCCAGATTAGATATACCTAGGAGAAACACAAAGTGCCTACATCATGAACTTGTGAAAAAGATTAGTATACTGCCAAATGATGACATTGTAATGAAGTATAAACAGATAAAATAAACAATTATCTTCTGAATTCATACAGATCTTTTTTGTGGTGCTTAACATTAACAAGATGTTGAGATAGGGATGTAGGTGGAAGATGAAAAGATGGCCTTGCAGAAATGAAGCATTCAAATATACCATGTAGTACTTGTCACAAATAGTTACTGGAGAACATCAGGGATTGTGAAATGTGACTCCATCTTAGCAAATATAATTCAATCCAGTACTTCATAACTCCTTGTTAGTTTATTACTTTTCCTTGTTCTTTGAAAGTATTCCAAGCTATTGATATAAAGGAGGTATTTTTCAGTCACTCTCCTTCTAAAGCTTCAGCTCAGTGAAGTATCTGGTAAAGCTCAGTCTTTCTTTTTCTCTGTGACTGATCAGCTGGAACCCAGCAGTCTGGCTGTATTATCAGTCTATGACAACATTGTTCCTTATTATTCGGCATGATAAAGGGAGATGCTTTGACTGAGTTTTCAAATATAGAAAAAATTGCTTGTTAAATCAAAATTTTGCTGTACTGTGACTGTGGAAGGTATGGTTGCTACCCCAGAATCACAAGGGTTGTGCTAATTCTGTAGAAGCAGTGATGTACACAGGTCTGGCTTCCCCTTGAGACAAAATGGCAAAGGGGGATGCACATTTTCACGTATGGACAACCTACATAGAGGTACACAGTCATGCCTCTTGTATTCTGCAATCCCTGACTGTCTGGGTGTTTGCTTATTTCTGTGGGTTCCCTCATTATTCTCAATCTCTGCTGCTTTTTCAGACAGGTGTCAGCAATGTGCATGCAGTACTAGATAGAAAATCTCAGTGAGCCCCTACTCAGCCTCACGCTCACCTCTGGGGGTAGTACTTTATGGAGCAGCAAAGGAACTGCCAGGATACAACCACCCATGGATGCAAACTGGTATTGCCACTATGCCCCTTTCTAGGCAGCAGGGACCATGTACTTTCCTAGAACTTCTGGTCCCCAAGTACATGGAGCCTGTTTCAGCAGCTTGAAGACAAAATGATGGCATGGACTTACAGAGTCTTCACTGAGACTATGGCAGGGTATGTGGTCTATGCACACATGTACTTGATTATTAGGAACCAACTCCTATTTCTAAAATCCTTTGTTACCTACAAAAGGCAGTGAAGTGAATGTTTCCTGAAAACATTTGCTCCTTAGGATCCTGGTCAGACTTTAGCCACCAGGTTTACTGTCCATGTGCTGTACGCTACCCCTGGATTTTCCTATGTCAGGACCCTATTCTTTCCATGTCAACATGGAGACAGAGATGAACTTTACTTATGTGGGAGAAATATTGAATGACACAGGTTAAATAGCATTAATGATCTCTCAGTATTTACTGAGTTTAGCCATTCACTGGCTTTGGTTAGTGATGATGGCTGTAGCTCTCTGTGAATTCCAGATCACGCCATCATGTTTCCCCTCTTTGAGTAGCTCAGGTGCAATCTGTCCAAGAGTGTCAGCAATCAGGGATATGAGACATTTTTGTCTTCAGCATTATATCACGCAAAATGATGCCCATGGCCTACGCTGTTACTAGAAAATAAGGACTCAAAAATAAATGCTTCAAATAGACACAAAGAACTTCAGAAAGCTTCGTGGTTCCAAAAATTGACCAAAAATAGTGCATTGTGATATCATGGATAACACTACAGAACTGAGTTCTAAAAATGAAGAATTTACAGAACAAGAATTTACAAAAATAGTGCTAAGAGTTGGTCTACATTCAAGAGAACTTGTCATCTATAAGTGACAGGGGTAATAACTTTTTTAGAGTATTTTCTTAGTTTGCTTGTGTATTTTTTATAAACATTTCATTTCATGGACTTTATTCTAAGCCTTGTACAATTCCATAGAAATTATTGACTCAAAAATCAAACTTGGCTCAGGAACAGCTATGCTAAAATAACTCATCATTTGAATCTCAGCACAGTAATATATTTAAGCTCATGCTTTACTTGAAGTGAGGCAGCACAGTATTTAGATGCCATAATGTTGTAAAGGAGCTTGCTGTTCACAGTGCTGACAGGAAAAGGTCATTGGTCTCTCACTATAATCAGGCAGGCAAACTAAAATATGAATTTTAAAAAGCCCTTGCAGAATCAAATGCTCCTGTCATTTCACCATGTAGAAGTAGAGTTTAGGGAAAATAAAGTTAAAAAATTGCAACAGAATCTTTGGACATGCATCTATTTTCAGAAAGAATATGAGTGCGTGGCAGACATTGAATTTTACTGATTTGGATCTGCACATGGCTTGCAGTGTTGGGCTATGAGAGCTGCTTGTCATGGCACATCATAGCAGGACAAGTAGAAAGTACACTCCAAAATAAAACCACGAACAAACAATGGAACAGACGAGGTTTAGATTCTCAAGGTGTTCAGATTTTCAGATCATCCATTCATCAGGAGTGGAACTCTAGGAAATCCCAGATTCTGCTTTAGTATCTCAGCCTTTGACTTGTCTTAGCATCTAAGCTTCTCCCGCTTTTTTAGCAGGTGAAGTCTTGCATGAAGCTGGAATATGAAAAACTAGGAGAATTTCTTGGGCTATCAGCCTATTTCTTGTCAAGACCCCTAAATATATTGGTGCTGACAATTTATTTGAAAGGTACACCAGAAGTCTCTAAACATAATGTAACTTGTCTCTTGAGTTTCTCATAACAGACATCACAACCAGAAAATATATGCATAAAAATGGAGTTCCATTTATTCATTACACTAAAAGCATCACTTTTTCCAGTAAAAAAATTATCTAAACATAACTGGATTTAATGAAAGATTTTTTTCCCCTAATAGACATTTACCCTCAGACCATTCTCAGCCAATATTTTCTCTTGAATTTCTTCTGTTGGCCCAAAGCTT
>QUSF01000002.1:28653452-28698889 GCA_003676055.1 Chloebia gouldiae
AAATACAGTAAGTCTAAATTTATATGTAAATCAGTTATTGATGTTTACTTGATACAGTGAAAAAAAGTATGCTTGTTGAAAATAGGAAAGGAAATGAAAATCAATAAACATCAAACCCTCAATGTTCAGGAAGTTAAAATACAACTATAATTTCTAACTGAGAGATAGGAAGGAAAAATATGAGCAATCATTGCCAAGTTCTTTGATTTACTTTCTATTTTCAAGACCAGCTAAGGTAAATTTCTCATTACACTCCAGATGGCAGATTTTTAGCCCACTATTCTTTTTCTTCTTCACCTGCACAGAAGTCTTCACAGCTTTTCTTGTTTCCAAAGTTAGCATACTGAGATCAAAATTTATCAAGTATTTGTAAAAGTGACACCCCTCAAAGCTGAAAACATGGTGTCTGTCCTTTTTCAATGATAACAAACATCAAATTAGCCAGAACAAAGAAGAAAAAAATGTAGACCGTTTTATATACCAAGGTATAAGCACAATTAACAGGGACAATTTCAGATTTGTCCAGTAGTTGATCTGTGCTTTACCTGCATGACTGAAGCCTCAGGGGCTGAACTTTGAAGGCCAGTCTTTTATTTTTCCTTGGTACCTCTTCCTCTCCCATTTAAATTTCAGCTAGAAAATTTTCTTCATGAAAAAAATTGCTTTTCTTTTTGTTTTGTTTTATGGCAGCTCTAAAATATGATGTCTGAATTGTCAGTGTTACAACAGTCATGTTGTATCATGGCATATGACAATGTGGACATAGGTATATGCAGACTTCATAAAATTTGGAGTATTTCTATAAGCACATAAAAGTCTGTACATAGAAGATAGAGATATTTTCTCCAAATGAGTTTTATCAAAATTCATCCACCTACTTAGCAAGGATGAAACATCAGTTCTCTACTAACCGGGGACCCAGGCATTTCAATATTATGAATATGTACTATATCCCTGTAAATGACTAATTGTTCATTAGACATTGAAAAACCACAATTCCCAAAGATCTAGAATCAGGAAGAATTCCCTTTTTTTGTTAATTTCCACCGTTCCCATTATAACGTGTAAGGTTTTTGCACCTGGTTATTTTGCATCTACAGGTCTAAATAATGTAAAAAAAAAGTGAAAAAATGTAATTAATGGTAACGTAAAAAAGTAAAAAAAAAAAGTTCTGACAGGCTGCAGAAGAAAATCCTGAAACTGAGGTGGCATAAAGATGCACTGCATGATGATTAAAAACAAAAATAATATAAAAAAAAAGAAAAAAAAAGAAAATAAAACCCCACCATTGTGTTTGACAGGACCTATCAACTTTTGAGAAATATAGTAATAATTTTCCAAGACAACAATTTCCTCCTGGTAGTTTCTGTTGTACATTATCGATTGGAGCCTACATACTTTCTTTATTTTTCCTGGTTCTTTCTGTCTGCTCTGTGGATGTTCAGTCTCTTAGGAGGATAAGATTTCATAATGCATTAGCTGGCATTTGAAACAACCTGAATAACACAGAAGCAGCTAAGAATTGTAGTGAACTAGAAGGGGAACAGCAGGTGAAATTATTTATATATTGCCTCTATTTATGATTAATATTTTCCTTTCTTACTTAATTCTGATTAGATAGATTTATTTTCTGTAGTAACAGAAAGCTAGGAACAAATGTGGGGTTTATTTATTTTCTAATAATTCAAGAAATCATGTATTTGTTGTTCAGTTTTTTCCTGTGATCTTGCTAATATAATCAAAAGAACTTTAGAATTAACAATAACTGCAATTACAGAATATTTATGTAAAATCAGAATTAATTTAACACAGATGTCTGAAAATATGCATATATTTCAAGCATCTATTTGTTTTGGTTTACATACTGGCCTGTTTCACCATGACCTGCTAAGATGATCCTTATGAGAAACAAATTATTATCTTCAAGAATTTTCCATACTTTTAGAACAGATTTTACCACTTAAGATTTTCAAGAAGGCTCTGTATGAAACCATGTGCTGCACAGTGCACACAAATATATAAATACACACAGAGTCTTGGCAAGACCTAAGCTATGTATTTACCCCAGCAGAGAGATCAGATCTCTTTTGAGGGCCTGAGTTTCACAGACTGTTATTGAGGAGAGTTAAAAGAGTGTGAAGCTGATCCAAAAGCATGAGCTCTTTCCCTCCCCTGGGGTATGAGTTCCTTCCACAAACTAAAAATTAAACCTGCCCATCCATTTGGGGTTCAGAAGATTTAGCTGATTTCTGAGCACTCATGCCTGAGGAAATGTCTCTTTATCAAATAACTTTGACTGTTTGGATGCTCACTAGGCAGGATCCTTGACTGTGTGCAGCTTCAGATGTTCAGCTGCTGCAGACCCCAGGGTGGGGCAGGCTCTGAGATTCTCTGCTTCCTTCCTACTGAACAGCAATGGTGTTGCAAGGGATACTTGAATCCTGGTGCTAAGAGGGTCCTTAATTCTATCCTCATGGTTTGGGCATGAAGGTAGGAGAATTTATTCTTGAAAATTTTATGGTTTTCTAGATTAGTCATAAGGAATAGACTCCCAATGACTTTGAGGCAAGTGCTGTCTTTTGTTTGTATCTTTTTTGCTTCTGCGCCTTCTAGCCTGGTTATTTAAACAATCATGATAAAACAAAGACCTTGCTTCAATGGAAAGTGGGAGATTGTGCCCATCTAGAATATCTGACTACATAATGTTTAAAGAACATTTGGGCCCTGGTTTGCCAGTGCTGGGATGGACAGAGCATTGAGAACCCAGGGTCACAATGTCCTGGGTAGGACCCCTGATAAAAGGTGTTTTCCCTGACATGAGGGGATTTGTAATGAACATCACTGTCACCAACTGCAAATGAACTCAGCCTTTATCCAGGAAGATGGAGACAATAATCTTTCTGTACTTTTAAACTTTTTCTTAACTATTTCATATTGAAGTTTAGACATGCACAGCAACCTTCATTCACAGCAATTTTAACAGCAATCTGAAAAATTTTAAATTACCAAATATTTGGCCAGTCCAGTGTTAAAGTGTAAACAGCCTGTCTGATAGGAAAAGACTTTGGCATCAAAGGAGTGGCTGAACATCAGATAATATGGTTGCTTTCCCTAATTACTGTAGGATTATGATTTAGTTTGTTTCATCATTTTCATCACAACATTGACTCTGTATGCTTTTGTAATCGCTGTAGGTTTGAGGCAGTGTTGTTTCATGTTTATCAAATGCCAGAGTAATATATCTTCTAAAGACCTCTACAAATATTTTTCTTCTGTTAAGTTGTAATTTTAATGCAGTGCAGCATCCACAATCTCCAACTGAAATTTTTGTCAGCATCTTGAAAATGTAAAAAGATCTCTTGTGGCATCCACAGATACTGTTTTCTCAGTGCTGATTCTTGGAGCAATGTTTTGCTGATCTTATCAACTGTTAAAGAAATGTAACCTCAGAGGATGCTTCAGAAGTTTGTTCATAGTAGTCACAGAAGGTGATCTGAACTGATTTGTAAAGCAGTAGGAAAAACAGAGGATACACTATCACTGACAACAAGCTGGCCATTTCAGCATCTTCTTCAGTGTCAAGACAAGGTAGTAGTAAAATACATATTGTAGTAGATTTTTTGAATGTATACTTTAGCTCCCGAGTAAAATCTATAAAAGAAAGGCTGGTGGGAGATCTCTAGGTGATATTCAAACATGATTTTGTAAAGTATACTCTATGGCTGGTACCACATTTAGGACTAAAATAAAAAATCCCTATCCAGAATATATTGCACAGACATGTCTCAGTCACTAGGAACTTGCATTTCTTTCCCACAGGTCATTGCAGCCATCTATGTCCACAGCAAGCAGCTGATCTCTAAACTTCCCCATAGTCTTCAGATTTACAAGTCTGAATTTGTGGTTCATATGGGTTTAGTGAAGTGGAATGAGCTTTCATAGTGCTTGAACTCCATCCTATATGCTTCTTTTCAACACCTTGAATTTCTCTGCTTCTCAGAGAAAAAAAAAAGTCTGGCATGCTAATCTTTGACAAGTGAATAAAAAGGACTCACTGAGGAACTTTAGTTTCCCAGTAATTATCAGACTAAAACTATAGCTAAAATTTATCTTCCTGACATTAGTCAACTGCTGAATGTTTGGCTCAGGTTTGGTTGTTCTGCCTGAAGATAAAAACATCAGGTAATAAGCATGATGCAGTCCAAAGTACTTTCTGAGGAGTAATTTTAGCAAAGAAATGTGATTACCAAACCACAGGAAATCAGTACAAATGGTGAGCTGTTATACAAATCTGTATAGCAAATCTGTATAACAAAGCTGTTATACAAATCTGTAAAATCTGTACTGATAGGGAACTGATAGAAATGTTATCAAAATGCAAAAGGGGAAAAGAAAAAAAGCTTACATTGTTATTGTCTTATATTTCTATATAAAAAATTATAAGGAATTAGTCATACAAAATACAGTTTTATTAAAAGGAGATAAGGTGTTTTCTTAGTCCCTTATCATTTAACAATTCCCATCAAATGATTCTGTAGTCACTGAAAAAATCAGTGCAGCTGCAGTTCATTTTCCCTATACCAACCAGTGTGTGAACAGCTTCCTGCACCACAGGATATGTCAGATTCAATCAGGTTTTAATATATATCTAAAACATACATGAAAATAAATGGGAACATCATTAAATTGCTTTTGTTTCAGCATTCCCTATTATTTCCAGTTGCAATAACTTAGATGCTATTTATTCCCAGATCCTGTGAAGTCTTTGATATTATTCTGTTTTGCAACTCTTCATCCTCAGTTAGAAACACTAATGGCCCAGTGTCCAGTAGTGTTTCTAACCCTGAATCAAATATTTAGTTTTTCATTAGTGGGGAGAACACTTTAGCAACAGACCACCTGGGCAGGAATCACCTAAATCATCTTGCAATGAAATCACCAGGACAGACATGAGAGCAAGAGATGCAGCTTAGACAGCTGTGCTAGAGCCCTGATGCCTGTGAAGTGTGCAGAACCTTTCCTCCTTGCTTCCAAATTATCCTGTTTACTCATTAACTGCAGATCAGAAGGGAGGGAAAGATACCACTCTTATCATGTCATTAATTCAGACAAAATAAAAGTGGATCTGAACTTTTTCATCTGCAAGAGAGATTGTGATTGAGGGTGAGTCATCTCATGCTTAACAATCAAAGTAAAGCACAAGTTCATTTCTATGACAACATTCAATGCAATACCAGGGTGATTATTTTGCAGTGTCTAGTTGCTGAGTCCTTGGAGGATTAACATCCTGTATCTGAAGAATCCATTTTATTAGAGTATGATATGCAGCTCATGTTAAACTTGCAGACTGACACTTTGTCTTTCCTTCCCCTTTTTCACCTCTGCTGAAGTATCCATACTGAGAAAGATTTCCTTTGCCATTGATGTGCTAATGCAACTCTAGATATAAATTTTAAGTAGCACTGTATAGGACTAGAAGACTGTAACTGAGAAACCACAGGAATTCCTTTTTATTGCTTTGTTCTTGCCGACTCTCCTGGTTAATTTTTGTAGTAGTGAGGGGCAGGGCCAAGACCCAAATGACATTGATGCCATCTTGTGTTATTGTCAGGACTCTTTCTCCCCTCTGGGAAGGACCAGTGATCCTTTCTGGTCCTGGGAAAGCCTGCTGGGCAGGGGGTGGATTCATCATTGTTTTTCATTGTCCCAGGCATGATGAGCACTTTGAATGTAAATCAGCCTCTCTGGGTGACACTTTTGTCACTGGTATTTTTGCTATTTGTTTTCTTATCTCATTGCTGTTTCCAGTAAATTATTCTTATGTCAACCTATGATCTCTACCCTTTGTCTCCCTCTGGAGGGGCTTTTTTTAGTGGGAGTACTAAACTGAGGAATACTCATGACAGCACCACACCCACCAAGAGAACATCTATGCCAAATTTTCCACCTGCATTTTGAGATATAGGCAACTTAAAAGTCAGTAGTTTGCTTTTATCAGGTATGTGTCACCGATTCCTAGGAAGAAATGAGATTTCAGGAAACCAGATTGTGCCAACACTTTGATTATCCCTGAAAATGTTAAATGCTCTCCCATCTGGCTTCTTGCAGTCTAGTGAAGAAATAATATTTATTAAGAAATCAAAGGAAATGCACAAACCCAAAGTTTTGGACTTTGTAAAAAGGTTATGAATTCTCCCTAAGTTTATTACATTAAAATATGAAACTTTTTCCAAATACCTGGCTCCTGCAAAACAGGCAAAAGTGGTTCACTGAAGAATATAAATAACCTAAATCTCAGTGTATTAAACAATTGCTAGGGTTGTGAATCTGTCTTTTAAAGAGGAACAATCCTCAAAATCAACTGATCATGTCTATATGTCTAGTATTTTCATCCTGTGCGGTAGAATATTATTTTTTGAACTTCTTGTTTCCATGAACATTCCCACCCACAAAATTATTTGTGATAGTATTTACAGGACTTCAAAAGAGGTTTTCCAGAAAAAGTGAAGCCAAGTTATATTTGTCTTAGTAAAAAAGCAGGACAAAGGCTTTCCCCTGGCATATGTTCACTCAGCTGAGATGTCTTAGCCCCAACACCGCATGTTGAATCTGAGCTAGTTATTTATTAACAGTCTTTAACACATACTTGTTCCTAACCAAGCACTGTCTCTGATCCTGCTAAATCTCTTGCACCAAAATATGCCAGGCAGAATGGGAACAGTTAAAAAAGGTACAGGTGCCAGACCTCAGCCTGGTTCCTTCTGCTGTTTAGTTTGCTACTATAGGCACAGTCTATACCTTTATTTGAACTTGGTTTTATTGCAAATTTTACCCAATAACAGCAGTGAATGTCATTCTTTTTTCTCTTAAATCTAATTTGCATTACATTTCCTCAGAAGGTTTAGGTATCCCCAGAAGCCTTGCATTTTTTATGTAAATAAAAGTTTTTCTAATAATATTAAACACATTTCTTTTTCTGTGTTCCTCAGCTACGCTATACTGATGTTAGTAATGATAGTGTCAGGAACAGTAGTAATGAAGCAATTACTGTGGTGCTTAAAAAAGAATTTGCTTTTAATAAAATTGATTAGTTTTCACATAAATGTTAGAAGTGGAATTAATTCAGATAAATCCAACCTATCACTGATAGTTTAATTGTGACAGAGATTTATATAGAATATAAGTATAGTTCACATATAAGTGCATTTGGCAATAATGGGAAAACAGGAGTTGTGCAGCAGAGAATTAAAGTATAAAAGTTGTCCAAGAGGAACATGGTGAATTGAAAAGAGAAGGTCAATTCTAATGCCAAGAGAATTGAATTTCAGATAGCTTTGCTGAAGTTTGGATGAGGTAGAGGACAATAAAGGAATCATGGCTGCATTTCCCTTTTTAGAAAAAAAAATAAAGGAGCATTGCATTTAGTTTTCCTAGTACAGTTGAAGGGATAGAGTCTATGATATACTGACTCTCTAAAAAGAGAAATTTCTAAAGGCTTTTCAATTTTTTTCCCTCTTTTTTTTTCCTTTTTTTCCTTTTCTTCCTTTGGACAATGAACATTGTGAAAAGATATTTTATATGTTAGAGTCTTCAGTCACCATGACAACATCTATACTGTGGGACTCAGGAATTCTCCCAGTTTCTGGTACCATGTGTCTCAGCCGTATTTTATTCCTTTGTCAAGGTGAAAAATGGGTATATGTGTCTGCCCAAGGCCAGAGATTACTTGGCTTAAGAACACAGAAAACCCAGACACATGGGCCAGAAAGCAGACAAGTCTGAAAGGTTTGCACTGCAGACCAGCTCTCCTCATGCACACAAGAAACTCATCTCTGGAGAGAGATTCCAAAGAAGATAATTATGTTGGTATCAGTCTAGCAAAAATAAAGTCAAAGCTATTATTCACATTTTATTTTATTGCAAACAAAAATTTAAGTAGAATTCCCAGTATTTCATAGTTCACAAGGGTCTTTTGTCCATTAAATATTGCAATTTACACAAATACAATAAATCATCTAATTTTCATCTCAAAAGACTACCAAATAGTTGTGATTTTAGACACAAACAGAAAATTTAGATCTTTTTCTTTGCTGAAGACAAAAGAACACCTACATTCTTACCATGTTTACAGGAAGGTTTTGGCTTTTAAAAAAGAAATTCAACAGAAGGTGTTACATATTACAAACAGCTTTACCTTTTATTCTGCCATTCTCACAATACGATTTCCAAGTGGGTACTTCAGAATATGTTAGAGTGGCATTTGTATAGCACTTTAGCATTCTTGTTAGAAGAGGAAAAGGAAGAATGTGAAAGAAGCAACTTTTCCACTCATTCAAAACTCCTATTTCGCACAGCTGACTTTGCTCACTTCATTTTTCCTGCACAAGGATGAGACCTAGATGCCTACACAAATTGTAGTGATGCCAGTGGAGCACCAAGAAACATTGACCGAGCAAATCACTGAAGGTGCAAGGTCAGAAGCCCTGTGTGTAATTTTCAGAAAGTTTCTGTCTTGGAATTTGTATGTCACCTGTTCACACAACGCTACTTCTCATAAAAAGTTAATCATTTCATAAATGTCTCTGAGTAGTTTTTAAGGTAAAATTGTCCCTTTTTAATTCACTTTGCTTTTACTTTTTCTGTTGCATCTACACACAGAACAGCTTTTATTTTTTTTTTTCACAGGTGTTTCTTTTTTAAGATATTTTTATGCTAATTTCTGGTTTTATCTTTCTTGGTAATTTGGGTTTTTAGACTGTTATTTCAATAAGTCTAGAACAATTGGAAAGCATTTACAAGTCATGAAATGGTCAAACAACATATCATCATGGATTGCAAGTTTTATGCAAAATCATAAAATGCCTTTCTAATGTCTAAAGTGTCCTCAGCTGAGAAGAAGTGAAATGTTTCCTTTAAATCCTGGACATAATTTCAAACTGCTACGTGTACTGATCCCTGATGCATTCTAAGTGGTTAGATAGACAGATATACACTGCAGTGTTTCCCATTCTATCTTCTCTTGTGAATCAATTAATGTCATATGAGATCATAAATTTGGGGGAAAAATTGGGTTTGTTACTTAAAATGAGTGACTGAAATAACACCGTGGAGCTTGACAGATGCACTTACTCACAAGTAATTCTTATTTTCTCTCCTCTGTGTGCAGCTCTGGCTGCAGGTAAGTTCTGCTGTCAGTATGAAACATTTTGGTTTAAGAAGCTAGATCTGCAGTTGGAGGGGGATTAACCCAGACATACAGGCAGGTGTTCTGGAGAGCTCAAGTCATGATTTTCAACTGTCCTTGAAAGGCTTATGGCTACAGACATTTTCCATTACCTCACTGAAAAAACTGATTGTGGAGCAGAACTCAAGAAATGTGGCAGTCCACAGACTTGTGGGCCCACCAGCAAAAGATGCAGGGAACACACTCAAAATAAATGAAACAACTAATTGTAGGGCAGAAAGCAGTGTAGCTCTTGGGTAAGATAATGGAGATATGGTATGGGCTCAAGGAGAGGTGCATGATGTAGAGTAAAAAACAACTAGAACAGTTAGTTTTATAAGTATCTACTGTCCATCTTATCAAAATTATATATTTCCATAGCTTCTGAAAAATTTAAATGCCGCTCTTCTTACAATAGTTGGACTCCTAAGGACACACACACACATTTAGTGTGTGTCTAGTACTAGAGGCTGTAAGAAAATCATAAAGGTCTCTTCAGTGCTTTAATGAAGCCCTCCATCATGCTTTTGCAGAGGCTTCAAGGCCAAATGAATTATCCAGATTGCAAATATTATGTAATATGAATTTTTTTCTATGAACTCGTAACTTGTGGAATGATTTCTCGAATTCATATAGATCTGAAGGTGTAGTTCTTATACAAGGGCATGTCTCAAATTTGAAGTTTAAAGGAGTTTTGTCTGTCTATCTTCTGTCTTTCTACAAAAAAAGTATTGGCTGAGATATCAAATTTGCTTGTCTTTGAGTTAACATACCTCCTTGATCAAGTCAACTCATCAACTCATATGGCCAGAGAGCATGGGCTTAGAAAAGACTGGAGTGTCCACTCTGGCTTTTATTGTAACCAGCATTTAAGGTCTTCAGCTTTTTGTCTTGGATATCTTTTATCACTGGCATTAATTCCTTGAACTTTAAATGTCTTTCCACTTTTGTGTATGCCTGAACTCTATCCTAAGCATGCACTTTTCCACATATTTTTTCTTTGTTGCTATTTAAGACATAGCTGTGCTGTGTGATCCCAGTCACAGAAAAGACTGAAATTTCTTCTTTTGCAAATTAAATAGTCCACCATTACTGCCTACAGGCAACTATCCTTCCTATTTCTATTCCTAAGTGCTGTCCTACTAGTGAGTTATGACAATATTTAGTTAAATCCTTTATATACCTGTAATGGAAGTATGATCCTTTATGTAGCTTACACTGTTTATACAGAACATAAAAAAACAAGGGAAGGAGAAAGGTGTGTTCTTGATATAATAACTGTTTGGGCTGTTATTCTGTGCACTTTCTGGTCAGCAGGCTTGGCCCCACCTGAGTATTTTCCAGGCATGGTGGCTCAGGGAAGTCACAAAGAAAATCCAGGATGCTTATAATATTTTGCTATTGTTTGGTTGCCATATGAGTTGGGCTCAAAAAACAATGCACCAGCTACTTTATTCAAAGTCTATTTGCCTTATGCTTAAGCAGCAGCGAGCTGACTGGGAGCACAGCTGAGAAAGACAGTGACAAGGGTGACAGGCACAGAAGCAGGAGAAGGTGAGAAGGGCAAAAGCACTGGGATTGCTATGGAGTGTCTGTGAAGGGAGAAGCAGTAGAAGGAATGAAGGGCTTGCTAGCATGAGGGAGCTTAGACTGCAGCCAGCAATATAATGACACATCAGTATTTTTTTGTCTTTGCTGCTGAACCTGCTGATACCACTTTCAGCTCCTGCTGTTTGAAAATGTATCATCAAAACCCAGGATTTTGACCAAAATTATTATTTTTCCAGATACCTTAGTTTTTTTTTTTTTTTTAAGAAAACATTGGAAAGTCACTGAGAGTCTCCCTGCTGTTAGCTCCCATGTCGTTGGGCCACCCTCATGGCTTCCTACACTCTTACTCTTCCACAGACCACACAGTTAGTTAATGGGAAGGAGAGGCTAAAAAACTCTGCCTGAGGAGGCTGATCCTTCCACAGTGCACTTGTCCCTCATTGTGACAGTAAAAGTAACAACTCTGAGAGTTCTTGAAATATGGTGCTTAAGAAAAATATAGAAAAAAATACCTGACTGTCCAGATTTTTAACATGAATTATGATAAGTGTATGGATGTTAAAATTGTTGTTCACAGGGCACAGCATTATCTGTCTTATGGTCAGAAACAGGAAAGTCAAAAGCTCCTTCAAAGTGAGAGATTGGTATTAGGACCACTGAATTACTGTCCACAAATTGCTCTGTTTTAATTCATGATCAAAAGTGAACAAAAGCCAAAAGCAAACAGCAACAAATCTTTTCAGCATATATTGAAGATAGGGTTTTTTTAACCTTTAGTTGCATATATGTATAATGAATATTAAAGCTAAGCTATCTTTTGACTGCTCTGTTTCAAGCATTCATGTGCAGAGGGCATTTTTCTGCCTGTAAATATTTAATTCTCCATATGAACTATGGATTAATATGTCAAAACTGTAACACAAGGGAATGCTCTTTTTGCATGTCTCTCTGTCAATCCAGAAGTGATAAATATGATAACTAGATAATGCTGAGGATGCACTGACCCTTTGGCACAGCACTGTACACAGGAATATTCTTAGGTGCTTTACTAAGTTGCAGTTGCTGAGTTTAATTTGATTGATGCAACTCTGGCAGAAGAAAATGTCCAGACTTAGACCCAGGGACCTGACCCTGCAGCTTTTGAGAGAGATGCACAGCACCACTGGCAAATGTAGCCATTGACCCAGGCAGGGCAGGTAGAGCACCCATTCTTTAGCACATGTCTAATACAAAAATACAGAGCCATATCATGCAATTGTGTCTGAACACAAACCTCCAGCAGCCACCTTGCCCATAGAAAATCATGTCCCAAGGTTCTGAACACTTCAAAGACTGAACAGTACTAATTCTCTTGTCGGGGTGGATATCCAAATTTTTTTTAGTATGTAACTATTTTAAGACTGTAAAAGATGTCTTTCATCTCATTTACTTTAGTGGAATTACTCTAAGCTTATGATTAGTCAAAATTAGGTCCTACATTAGCAGCTATTCAGACCTTAAGACTTGGAAACATATTGTCAGAAGAACTTGCCAGAATGCAGCAGTAGTGTCTAATGAAATGCATCTCCTTCATAGATGTGACAGTTGCATCCAGTGGGTCTGCTGTCATGGTTGAAACCCTATAAATACTTCCAGGAAACTGAAAAGAAAAAAAAAAGCAAAAAAAAAAGCTTGAATGTAAAAACTAAAGATCATGTAAAATTTTTATTCACAGAGACAGATGAGTTTATGTAAAGTAAAAATTGTATCTTGGGATTGTATTGCCAGGTTTTGATAGCAGGGTGGATACAGGGGTGGCTTCTGTGAGAACCTGCCAAAATATTTCCCCACGTCCAACAGAGCCAATCCCACATGGCTCCAGGATGGACCCACATCTGGCCAAGGCTGAGCCCATCAGCAACAGTGGTAGCACCTTTGGGATAACAGATTGGGAAGGAAGAGAAAAAACTTTGTGCAACTTCAGTCAAAGACGGGAGTGAAAATATGAAAATATGTGAGGAACAGCCCTGAGGACACCCAAGTCAGTGGAGAAGGAGAGGAAGGAGGCAGCAGAGCAGAGATCCACCTGCAGCCCCTGGAGGAACCCACACCAGAGAGGTGGACGCAGGCAGAGGAGGCTGTGATCCCCTGGGAAGACCATGCTGGAGGAGATTCCTGTGGACCTTTGGCACTGTAGAGACAAATCCCTCCCTGAAGCAGCTTTGCTGGCAGGACTTGTGACCCTGTGGGGGCCAGTGGGAAGGACCCAAGCTGTACAGGTTCAGAAAGACTGTCTCCCAAGGAAATGATCTGGGAGCAGGTGAAGACTGAGAGCAGCTCTCCCTGTTAGGATTCAGGAGTAGTTAAGAGGCAGGGAAATTGGGGGTACTGTTGAGCCTAGGAAGAAGGCATGGGTGAGGCAGAAGGTGCTTTAAAGGTTTGATTTTGTTTCTCATGTGCCCCATTCTGATTAGACTGGTTGTAAATTCAAACTAATTTCCCCAAGTTGAGTCTGTTTTGCCCAAGACAGAAATTGATGAGTGATCTCTTCCTGGCCTTATCTCATCAATCCATGACCCTTTTGTTATATTTAATCTCATCTGCTCAGCTGAAAAGGGAGGGATAGAGAAACTGTGGTGGGAACCTGGCATCCAGCCAGGATTGACCCACCACAAATGTGCACAGTTTTCTACCTTAATATTTAACATGTACACTATGCTCAGATTTAGATTTAACCACTATTTTAAGATAAATTGTCAACAATCAGGTAAGCAGGCTACTTTCCACCTTATATGTGTGCTGCTCAGAGGTTTCATACATACTTACTTATTTTTTCCTAATCACAGTATGAAAGCAAGCAAAAGAAATATGATGTTTCAGGAGCTGAGACTTGGGTGAAAATTGGCCAGTAATAATAAACAAGCTTTTCAGCTGTAATGATGATACATTTCCTCAGGACTGAAACAGAGTGACATTATGGTATTAGGGAAAATTGTTCTAGAATATCATGTTTTAAACTATATATGGATTAACTGCAAGTTTAAGTTATTGTTGCTGACATTGGAGAATTTAAGTTGAAAATGCTGCTGGTTTAAAAATTGAAAAAAACAAATGATATGTTATACCTAAGCAGACTAATTTTCACCTAATAAAAGAAATGTGTAACTACTCACTTCACTGCATTTACATTTTATTTGCACTTCAGAGGCCTTGAACTCCCTGTGGAGCAACACATCTGGGAAGCATCCTGTATAGAAGGTTAGACAAATGAAGAGGCTTTAGTGTTTTATGGCAGTCATGTTAAGGAAAATACTTTCATTAGCTCTACAGACAGATTATACATTTCAGGGCTGTTTTGTTTTCAGGACTTCCTCAAAAAAAGTTCTGAAAATGCAGATTAAATGCCTCAGATGAAACAGTACAAATGAGAACAATTTGTATCAGTGGAGAGATTACGAGTATGTCCTCAGGTAAAATGCCCTCTGAATTTATATTTCCCATGGAATTCCTTTCACTCTTCCAGGATAATATTGCTCCATTTACATTACAGTCTGTGCTGTATGTGGAAAGTATGAAATAGGAGTTCTTTCCACCTGCACCACAAACTAGACATTTTGCTGCTTCTGTTCCTTACAGCATGAGCCCTCCCCCTTTTTTTAAAATTCAATTAGTTGTGAAACAAAAATGCTATTAAGTACATAAGCTTTTAATAAAGTTGATCTCCTAAGTAATCCCTCTTTCAAAGGTGTATTTTCAACCATTTTAATCTTCTGTTTATTTAGAAAACCAGACATTTAGAACAGCCACTGCACATTCTTGAGTCTTACTGTGCTAAATATGTGGATAAGAAAATTACATGGATGGCTGTTAAGAAACATAAAATGTTAAGAAATACCTTCTAAAGATGGCAGTATATCATTTCAAGCATAGAAATTTGGAGGTTTGGACTCCTCTCAGCATTTACAGCCACAGACAGCACTTAAGGCAAAGGTTAACGAAGGTCAGAGGAAAATGACCATAAGGGTGTCATCAAGTTGTAGAAGACAGGAGGACAGGTTTCAGATCCTGATCATGATATTGAAATGTAGGTGTCTGTATGTAGATCTTTATGTCCCCATCAGTCAGGAAAGCTTCACTCAGTACAGGCAGGTGTCAGACAGGCAGGCAGTCACCAGGTGCCAGCTTCAGAGTTAAGTTACTTTCAGGCAATTAAAAAAAAAAAAAGAATTACCTTATTCCTCCAGGATTTTTTTTTTTTTTGTGTGTAAGGCTTTAACAGGATGTTATGTATATGTCACAAGATGACATGGGAAAGCTCCATCTATATTAGACAACTGCATTTATCTTTGATTTGTCTCTGATACTGAGGTGTGAAATAACCTTGTCTGTCCTCTATTGAACAGTCCTACCCTGACAAATACAATGGATACATCTTGACTGATATTGTGAATGGTTTCTCGTGTCTGCTAGCTGAAAAACCATTCCCAGGAATTACTTGTGAAGCTGCTAATTAGATTAAGCCAAAATTTTACCAGGAGAACTGAATAAGTACATATTTCACATCCAGTGATGGGGAACACTCCCTTTTTAATTTCTAGCTTTTTAATTTCCTAGCATGAACAGGGCTACTGAGTGAGAGCATTCAGAAAAGCACTAATTTCCAATCTGAACCATCTTCCTGTCTGTTTTAGGAACAAATGACCACTCTGCAATACTGTTATGACAGCTTTTATCCTTTCTGTACATTCAGTGGTCTTCTCTGGTCCGTGTTTCTTAGTGAGTAGAAAATAAGTCAGCCTTTGAATGTCATCAAATATGAAGTGCAAAGTTTTTGGTTGCATCTCCAGCTGGCTGGGATCAGTTGAACCCACTGAGGCTGAAGGTTAATGCCTGTATGGCTGTTCATTAGTCATGGTCTGCAAATGGTCTGGCCATGAATCTGTTACTGGACTCTGACCAAAGGCCTCCTAGGATAATACAGATGTTTTTTGTCCTCTGTAATCAAGCCAGGCTATAGACAAGACTCAGCACATCACTTCCTCCTTGTCAGTGGCAGAAGGAAAGATTGTGGTAGCCAAGTTTGAGACCCTTGATTTCCCTTCCCCATTGTCCACCCCCCAAAGATTTTAAAACTGTAGAAGTGGAAAGCCAACAAGGCAGTACAAATCAATTTGGCCCTAACATATTCCAAAGCCTCAAGTAATTTTCAAAAGTGGGAATTCTTGTTTAAATAAAAATCATCTAAGGAACAATTTAAAATATTGCTTTCTTAGCTTAAAATAATCCTCGCCATACTAAAGCTGCAGTAACTGTTGAGCTATGTACTGAGATTTGTCAAGCTGATTTTCCTCAAACTCATCACAATCCCACAAGAAGAGAACTTCAGGCACTTGGTTCACATTACAAGAACCTAACTTTTGTAGCACTAATGCAAGTTGCATTTGCTTTACCTGCATTCAGTTGCTCCCAAGCTTTGTTGCACCTCAAGCAATAAACCCATTTATGCACCTTATAAATGTCTTGAATCTTTGGAACATACATACTAAGAGAAGGGTATGGTTTTTAAATTGTGGAACTTATTTTCAAGAGGTTCTGTGAATATCAAAACTGTCAATGTATTAAAAAAAGATAAAATATAACCTTGACAGATAGCCATTGATGAATAGTAAACATGATGCCCTAGATAAAGTTTTGGCTCATAAGGTTCTGAACCAGCTTTAGTAACTGGGTTTTAGTACATGTGGCAGTGAAAAGGTCATTCTGGTGTTTTGATGTTCCCAGCAAAAACTACTGGTCTCTGTTGAAGTAAGCCTTTAGACTGTTGGTATATGATCATGCTCACCTTATTCCCTAAGCAAAACAGCATTGCCTTTATCCACAGACTCCTTTTCCTCATATTTCTAACAGTTCAGTAGTCCCACTAGCCTATGACAAAATTCAATTAAAGCAGTATGTATTTGTATATTACAATATATCAAAACACATTTATTCATAGTATAGAGATAAGAAGAAAATGTTGTTTGGAAGAGTGTTATTCTTCCAAATGTTATTGGAAGAATTCTGAGTCACATCTGAGCAAGTTGCTTAACTTGAAGCACACTAAGTAGCAGTTTTTTAAAGTAGTTTTGATGACTTGAGAGCTCCAGAAGTTAAAACTGTTCTGCCAACTCCACCAGGGGGCAAGTCTTCCATGGTGTACCTTAAAGTCATACACACACCATTTTCTCTTGCTGCCACCATCCCAATGAATGTTTCCAAAGTACAGCACATTCCAGGAATAACAGCAGCTGCTTTTGGGAGAGGTCCTCCAAGGTCTGTATGTGAGCTATGCGTGATCTCCCTGCCAGAGCCCTGAGGAAGAGCTGGTAATTTCTTTCTTTTTGTAGCCTTCTAGCAAGGCTATTCAAATGTCCATTTTTCAAAAATATATCCATACTTCTTCAAAACATCACTCACAATCTTTGTTGTAATTTCATATAAAGTGATCAGCTGGAGACTTCAAGAGCTCTTCTGGCTTAACCCTAGGGTTATGTTATTCCACTGCTGATTATGAAAAGCCAAAACAAATATGTAAACTGAACAGCTTTTGTCATTGATTTCATTATTGTAATCCCTACTTCAGTTGCTCTTGTAAAGTAATGAATCATCACCAACTTACTGTAAAAGAATATGTTCTTTCAGCACCAACATGATTTTCATGGCAAGAGCCCTATTCATTCTGAATTGTGAGTATAATCTTCTGCACATTTTTATGATAACACACTTTTTCAGAAGGTTTTCTGTTGAATCTTGACAGCAGTGAAGAAGTAAAGTAATGAAGAAGAGCTAGAGGTGTAATGAAGAAGAACTAGATGTGTAATGAAGAAAGGCTAGAGATGATATGAAGAAAGGTTAGAGATGTTTTCAAACCCCAGATTGTTATAGTATGTTTTTGATTGATGCCACTGTTTTTGTGGGGTAAATGTATGGATTTACCCACTGCTGCTTTTGTCATCAATGGGGAAATGGGAGATTGCCCTCGCTGGTAAGACATCTCATAGATGTAAAAGTCACTCTTGCAAGTTTTGTATAGCTTGTATAATTTATCTCAATATAAACCAATGTATAAGAGAGTCTCACAGGTTTTTGTGTAAAGTTACATTACTTCCTCTTTTTCTGCAATATGATCAACTTAAATTCTAAAATATATTTGAGATATTTAGGCATTTAAGGTGTAATAACTCTCAAGGAGGCATAAGAACATAGTAGGCAGAAGTCACTGCTGAGAGAGACAAACTGGGTTCAAAAAGCCCTTAGAATATTTTGAAAATGCAAGTTTTACCTCTTTTGTTTACTGTTATTCTAATCACTTGTCACTTGTTTTGAAACTTGAGGTGAAATAGATCTGCATATCACTGCAGTCACCTACATCTAAATGGTTAAATATAAAAATAGGTGCTATTCAGGTATTTATTTATTTATTTTTTTATCTCTACTACAAAATTTCATTAATTAAGTGTTACAAATCATACAAACCTTTTCTAAATTATAAAGAGAAATAAGAGTGACTAGGTCAGATGTAGTTGACCTAAACTTTCACCCTTAGATTCTACCTAATTTTTGAACTACACAATCATATTCGACAACCCTTTGAAAATTTCATCAGACAAATATTAGGAAAACCCGCCATAATTCAGAGATAAAGGACCAGATCAAGTTTAGAAGGTAAGTCGCTAATATGAATGAAGAGGTCAAACCAAGTATTCTGAGCAATGAATCTGCTGACAGCCCCACCACTCTGAAATTCTGGGATTCTGGGATATTCTGTTCAAATCAAGATATCCAGAACAACTGAGGGCTAAGCACTGCAGCAAGTGCAAATTAAAGAATGTGAGAAGATGTTTCATGTAACATCCAACTCCAAAACCACAAGGTTAATGTCGGGTTGATGAAGCACTTGAATTTTCATTTCATAGGGACATGGTGATTTTTCAGTTGTGGGAAAGGGAAGTATGTAAAATAATTAAAATTATATTCGAGTCATATATAAGAGCTTTCAGAGAAGAAATTTGTGCAAAGGTTTTCAGCAGTATTTTATCACCTGACACAGGATATTATCTTCAAAAATATAGTGCTCATGATTTTTGGTCCTCAACCTTCAAAACAATTATAATACTTGGGCAAGTGAGTTTAAATTCTAAAATGCCTATAGCTACAAAGTCTGCTGAGTGGAATAGAAAAGAATCTGCAGTTTGGGTACAGCTAACTCTGTTCTCTTACCAACATTGACACTATAATTATTGACACTAGACAGAAAATATTATGAATGCACAGATCATGGCAAACTACAACACACACACACAAATGTGCCATCCCATGATGCACAGGTTACAGGAGAAGTCTTAGTATACAGGAATGTGCTGCAACTCTTTCATGAACTCCATTTCCTCCCATGGAGGAAAATATTATTGTAGCACCTACTTGTGTGCCACAGTTGCATACATCCTCTAGTCATTAGCAGGCAATGAATTTTAGATTGCTTACAATAATTTTCTCTCATTTCAGCCAACTTTGTTCCAACACAGGAAAAGAACTGTCTACAAGTCTGATGTAATTTGTCAGGTTTGTGCATGGTTATGTAGGATATCCTGTTTTTGTGAAAACTATGTCTGTAGAATCCTATGGCTATTTAGGGAAAAAGGGGTCCTGGGCTGTCATCAGAAGGTTTTGATTAAGTGCAAGACAGCAGTAAGCTGATTCAGATTTTGTAGATGTATCAAGGCCCCTGCCTAAATGGCTTTACCAGAACATAAAATCGTCCTTGGAGGCATACCTGTATTGATGCTGAAATCCAAAACCCCTGGTATTTGCTATTCCGAAATACACTGTCTCCCTCTCCTCCTATGTCCATACACCCTTATGGCATTTAAACCAGGTAAAAGTCCCTAGTCAGCAAGCTACAAGAATTAGACATTGTAAGATAGAGCAGATTGATCCCCAAGGACTTTTACTGTCCTTAACTACATCTCAGCTACCACTGTTGGGACAACTAGATAATGCTAAAATCTTGAGACAAACCAATAAACCATCAAATCTGCTTTCTGTTCTGCTTTCTGTTTGCTTGTTTTTTCCCCCTCCAACTGCTATTGTTTTTTGGGGTTCAAGCTGTACCTGCTCTTCATCAAATTTTTAAAATTATATTAAAACCTGATTATATTTAACAGGCTCTGAGTCAGAAAACAATTTGTATGCCGAATAACATAGTAAAAATATGAAGTAGCTGCACTAATTTCCCACTGTTCCCATCCTGCTGACCTTTTTCTTGCCTGGAGAAGAAGCCCAGAAAAAGCTCCTTGGTTTGGCTCTTGTTGGAATCCAGAAGAAGAAAAAAAAAACCAAACATGCTTTGTATTACTTTTTCTGTATCATTAAGATAATTAGATAAAAAATCCCACCAGAGGATAAAGAAACAGCATTTCTGTACTGAAGAATTAGGAACGATAAAAATTAATTGCATACTTCTTTACAAATATATATGCTGTTCTTCAAATTGTCTTTCCCACACAAGCTGTAGCCACAGAACCAATGAATTATAACTTGTGAAAGGCTGGGGCATGTCCAGGGAGGACATCTGAATCTAGGAACTTAGAAGCCTTCATTGTATTCATAATTCATAAAGGTCAAAGTCTGCACCCAGTGTGCACATGAGCCCAAATGGTTGAACTCCACAATATAAACAAAACTGAGGCTTTCCATTTGGAGGCTTCCTGAAGCTCCTATAAGTGGAGATGGTCAGGGATAGAAAAGACACTTCTAGGTCATGGAATGAGGAAGAGCTGGGGAATTACATGTAGTCAGGTGTGTAAGGAATGAAGAGAAGAAGGGGATCCTTTGACACCTGTGTAAGTCAGGTAGCCCAAGACTGCTGCTCTATTTCTCTTGTTTTCTCCTAGAATCTGACTCTGGGATAATATACCAACCAAATAGCAATGCTTATTAAAGTCATGGTAACATAATAACTTATGTTGGAAGAGGTGTCTGGAAATCATCTGATCCAAAACCCATTCAAAGCAGGGACAACTTCCAAGTCAGGCACAGATGAGCCAGGTGAACCAGGCTGCTCAGACACA
The DNA here is from genome assembly GCA_003676055.1 of Chloebia gouldiae. Taxonomy (NCBI): domain Eukaryota; kingdom Metazoa; phylum Chordata; class Aves; order Passeriformes; family Passeridae; genus Chloebia; species Chloebia gouldiae. Next base: position 28,674,315 of record QUSF01000002.1, read on the forward strand.
AATCCAGATCACTTTTTTAGTGATTGTCCAATCCATCCTCACAACCATTTCTGCAGACAGCGCTAGAAGCTCAGCTGCCTCCTTGACTCTGACCCTTCCAGCTGTGAGTACCTTTCTCAAACACACACCTCCTTCTACTTCATTCTTCAGAGCTGCCAAACTTTCTGCTAATTGGAGATGCTGTTGCAGAGCTGAATATTCTGTGTGAACACTACCCAACTCTTCACATAATAGAATCATAGAATGGTTTGCGTTGGAAGGGGCATTGATGATCACCTTGTTCAAACCCCTCTGCCATGGGCAGGGACAACTTCAACTTGTTGTTCAAAACTCCATCCAATCCAGCCTTGAAAACTTCCAGGAATGGAACATCTACATCTTTTGGGCATCCTGTTTTAGTACCTCACCACCCTTGCAGTATAGAATTTCTTTCTTATAGCTGACATAAAACTAATCTCTTTCAGTATGGACCTATTGCCCTTTGTCCTACCACAGCATGTCCTTGCTGAAAAATACTGTAATTGTCTAAAAATCATCTAAGTAAAAAATAAAGTAGAATAAAACCTATGCATTACTTATATCAGCACTGAAAAATCCAGAGAAGCAGAAGGTGCAAGTTGAAAACAGACATGTTTGAGGGAACACTGTCTGATTTCTACAAATATTACTATCTAATTATGCTAATTAACATCTGCACTTGTAATGAAAATCATATTCTAAGGAATAGCTGTTTTTCCATCAATATTATAAAACTGAGCTGACAGATAATGATAAGTATTTGCTGTGCCATGGAGAAAACACATTTTTATTAATGCATTGGGACTAGAATGAGACCAGGCTGAAAATTTTTATGATTTAAATATAATTCTTTATTTGAATGAAAATATTGAAAAATTATCTTACTGTAATGCATGGTAAACAGGGAGAGTCTTTGCTTGTGTCTGAATACATACCTAATGCTAAAGGAGACTTTTGTTTTATAGGTTTTTCTACTTTCAAAAAATAAGAGAAGTCTTCAAATCCAATAAAAACCATTCTGCAGTAAGCAGGTTTTGTAAAAATATTGCTTTTTAAAATTTATTTTTAAAAATAAGTATTTGAAACTAGAGACCTAATAATCTCCCTAGACTGAACAGATTTATTGAATCAGTAGCCTGAACACTTTCAGGCCAAAGTGCACTCATCACTTACTCAGTACAGAATTCAACTCCTCTGACCCAGATGTCAAAAAGAGAAATCAATAAAACTTGCACTACTTGAAATAGACAAATCTTGAACAGAACCATTCTCTGCCTGTTTAAGAGTAAGTCTCTCAAATATCTGAGAAGAAGGAAATACTGCATGAGTAATAGAATTTTAAAAGAATTTCCTGGCTACTGTTTATACAACAAATATAAAAATAATAGGTTATATTTTAACAAGCAAAATGTGAGACAGCCTGACATATGGTGATGATGTTAAAGCCTGGACCTTGAATCCCGGAGTTGTGGTGGGGAAACCCTGAAACTGGAGTGTCTTTTTTATTCTTCCAACTCTAATAATTTGCTTCTAAAGTTCATGTAGTCCAATGATTGTTTGCATGAGTAGAAGTCTCCAAAGGCCTTACTCTCTGTGCTCCAGTCTCACAATGTCTTTTGCAGGCTTGGTGTGGAAATTTGCAACACCCTGTTCTTCCATGGTTTCATTGCTAACAATGTGGTTTACTGATGAACAGCTGTAAGTGTCTGACAATTTGGAGAAGGGTTGTGTGTGCCACTTGCTCTGAATAAAGGATATCTCTGTGCTACCTGCTTCTTTGCTGACTGTATATCTTTGTAAAATAAACTGCTGACAACTTTAGAGAGTGGTGCTTCTGGAAAGTCTGTAGCAGTTGACAGGTTGGATGAGCAGTGCTGCATTTCTTTTTCAGAAAGTATAATTTGCAGGAAATGGCTTAAAATTTCCAAAGTGACTAGAGAGATTTTTGAATGGTGCTTTTTTATTCTTTCTTTTATTAATGTCTTTTTCTTCTGCTTTCTTTTTTCCTTCTTTCTCTCTCTCTTTTTTCTTTTTTTTTCCCCTTTCTCTATATTTTTTTATCTTCCTGTCCTATGAAGTTTAAAATTCTCTTTGTTCTTAGAAAGGAACAGCTTAACCAGTACTGGGACAAAAATCTGTTCATCTTTCAAATTAGGAGCTCACAAATTCATGATGCCCAAATCACATTTTATTTTTTTTTATACAAGGTCAAAGAAACCTCATAAGTGTCAAAGCAGACTTATTGAAGTGCTCACGACATCAATTCATTGGAGCAATGACTCCATCCCATGAGCAACAGTCTTCCCCAAACTGCTGCAGCATGGGTCACCCTTCCACAGGCTGCAGTCCTTCAAGGACAGGCTGCTCCCATGGGTGCTCCCTTATCCATGGGATTTCTATGGGGTCACAGCCTGTTCTCAGGCATCCAGATGCTCCACTGTGGGTCTCCTCCCCAGGCTGCAGGTGGATCTCTGCATCCCCATGGCCCTCCAGGGGCTGCAGGGGCACAGCTGCCTCACCATGCTCTGTACCCCAGGCTGCAGGGGAATCCCAGTTCCAGTGCCTGGGGCACCTCCTGCCCATCCTTCTCCACTCACCTTTTTCCTCTTACATGTTCTCACCTCGCTCTTCTCTGGCCACAATTACAACTGTGCAATAACTTTTTTTCCTTTCTTCTTAAATCTGTTGTCACTGAGGCCTTACCACCATTTCTAACCAGCCCAGCCTTGACCAGTGGCATGTCCAGCCAGGGATTTGCTCTGCTGGACATGGAGGAAGCTTCCAGCAGCTTCTCACAGAAGCTGCCCCTACCAAAACTTGGCCATGCAAACCCAATACACCACATTGTTCTCATGTGATTATAACCTAACAAATATGACACATTATTTATAATAGTTTTATAATATTGCATTTTATAATGTACTGTTGCAAGAAAAATAAATTAATCTGAAAGATATAATTATATATATTATAAATGTATAAGTATAATACAATAAATAGAATAATATTAGAACATAATGTTTTATCATGTAATATGCTGCATATAGATATGTGTGTATATATATGTATATAGAAATATGTGCAAAAATATGGTTATGTAATACCTTTGAAGTTCTTAGCATTATTGGACACACAGGCTATAATGGTGAGCTAAACATTTCAAGCATCCTGAGGCCATCAGTGCAGCTTGATGTAATTTATACTATTAAATTTTCCCACCTTCCAGAACAGGCTGCTCAGGCTGCCTTTTAGATATGGTCCTTGGCACATGCTTGTTTCTGTCATGCCTAGCAGTAGTTTGGGAGATCTTGATTGCCCCACAAAACCATACTAGGGATCATTGTTATTAGTTACCTATGTGCCAATAAAGTTGAAAAATCAGACAACTCCTCTCCCTCACTCCATGTTTTAGACAAGAATTAACCAATTCTCTTGGCAGATTTTCAGAGTAATGCCACCCTGCTTTAACTATTGCACCTCATATAGTTTCCATTTTAAATAGTGAACCAGTATTCCTACTTTTAAATAATACACTGAATGAATATGTCATAAAACAGCACAGAATGTAGCTGATTTTAAACTTTTTCTTTAATGTACTTTTAAAAGACTGCTTTTACTCAAATGTTGATGCTAGGAGAAAGAAGTTTCTGCTGGAATGCCCTGTTTTATATCCTCATTACCATCCTCATCACAGACTTGATTATGATAATTGTCACACTCATCATGACCTACAATTATTTACATTTTGTGCTTCCAGTCTGTTTAAAGAATCATGTAATTGAGCACATTATCCTTGTGTTTAGGTAGCATACCTGAAATTTCAGGTCTCAAAGAGTTCTCTTCTAATGTTGTGGGAAGAAATAACAGTCAGAGACAAAGAAAATGACAGTTGAAAAAAGAAAATTGTGATACACAGTTTTAATGAATGTCAGTCACAGCACACCAGCTGCTAGAATTGTGAATGTTTAGCCAAAGGGTTGATACTTCAACTACTTATTTTCCTGTATAAACCTAATGAACTGAGCATCCACAGGGTCAGGACCCCTGCTTGCATTTTGTTACAGCTGTCTGGGGAGCTATGAATTCCATAGTGCTCATGTTCTTAGCAAATTTCCGTGACTTTCAACATGTTGAGGTATTTGTGGATGGCTGGACGTGAAAGTAATCAGCTGTGCTAAATTCACTGAGAACCCTTGAGTGCTGCCAATTTAAACTTTAGGCTGAACAGACTGCTGAGAGAAGTAAATCAGCCAAAAAATTCTGTGGTAATATTGTTCAGATTGTAGTTCTTTTCATTTGTTAAGTATTGACTGCCTTTGTTTCTGGTGCCAGAGAGAACCACTAAACCTAACTTTCCTTCAAAGTGCAGGAAGAATGAAGGTAGTTAAGAACTGTGAAATTAATTTGTATTTTTTTATGTCTTTCTTCAATAAGATGACTGTCATGCTACTCTTCTTTCTGGCATGTCTGTTGTAAAATAAGATTTTAAGGTTCTCTTCACTGAGTAGGTAGACAAAACAATTCCTTTTCCAACTTGAGACCAAGGACAACCATTACAAGCTTGAGATCTAGAGGTATAATCAACAGGAAACTGAAGTGACAACAAGGAGGATGGGACTTCATAACCTGAAGTTATAATTGGGCAATTAACTCCAATGTGAAAATGGACCAAAACTTATAAAATTGTGAGACCTTGTGACAGGTCATCCATTTTGTGACCATTCCTGATCCATCTTGGGTGTAGCCCTGGCCAGGCTCTTGTGCTGCCCAAGGTGTATCCTTTAAAGCCTTTCAGTAAATACCTACTTTATTCCTTTAGCTCTGGTTAGTCTCTGTTCCAAATCAGCCTCTCAAGGCATCAAATCATCCTCAGGATTAGCAAAAAGCAGTACTTCTGATGTTTTCTGTTTGTTAGTCTTTATGCTTGGAAGAATGATTTGCACGTGATCCTATGCTGCAGCCCTGCAGTATTTCTGAGGCTCAGGCTGGATTCAATTTGGCAACTGTCAGGAAAAATCCTGTATTTTGGCACTGAAAAAAAGACCCCAGATCATTTTTTAATACTCTGCTAGCTCTAAAGATACACTGACAAAGGGAAGCATGTAGGGTAACATTTATGTCAGCTAATTTTAGGTGTTTTAAAATTTAACAATAAAATCTAAAGCAGTCGCTCCCTTTATAGTGACCAACAGGCATTTTCAATGGATATTTATTTGGGCATGTATTAGGTATTTATTTTTAGAATAAATTAACCTGATTTGATATCCAGAGGTACCTATTTCATTATAGGACTATAAAGGAACCCAAAGCACATTTAGCATTTTTCTAGGATTTAGAGATAACTTTTTATTTATGCTTGGGCAAATGCATCCTTCTGTTAACACCAGTCAGAATGCTTCTGTATGTCATGGGTCAATATCTGAGCAATAAATCAATGAAAACCATAGGAAAGGTTTCTTATTCTTGTGAAAAAATAGGAATAATGGTCTAGAAAATATTTTTGCCATCTTACAGATATGTTTTCATTCTCCTGAGTTTCACTTGTTATATATAGTCAGATGAAGTAATAAGCATTAAAACCTTTTTTTTTTTTAATCACCAAACCTTATTCAATATAGGGTTTTAAAATATTTTCCTTCTCAAAATATCTCATTCTCAACATTTAAGTGAGAGCTGCAATTTTTTTCTAGTTCTTCACAGATACTTGAAGGCTAAGTGACCTTCTAGACTAAGAACCATCAGGACATAAAACACCAAAGCAGAAAGTGATGTTATGGCTCTCTCCCCAGAGCTCACTTGGTTCCCTCCAATTTTGTCCATTTAACCTGCAAATCAGTCTGTAGATTAGAAAACTAAAGCACTTCTTCTTAATGCTGTGCTCCAGTGTACTCTGTGCCTGGAGAAATGGCATGGATATGAAGTTGCTCTTAGCCTACTGCAGAGCTGGGCCCCTCACTCCTTGGAACATTGTAGTTCTTTCAGTCTGACAGCCAGGGGAAGTCTTCATTTAGTGATGTCTGTGCTCAGTATAATATCTTGTGATACAAAAATTCTGCTGCTGTGTCACCCAGCAAACAAACCAGAAATTCTATAGACAGATTTTTTTTTTGTTTCATTCATTATTTTCACATAGCTAATAGGATTAAAAATGTGCTGCTGTACTCAAAACAAATTCTTCTAAGATGCAGATAATAGCAGAGACACATAACAGATAATATCAGAGACACATAACAATAACAGTTAATATCAGAGACACATAACAATAACTTAATTAATCATGCTGGATGATCAGAACTGACCTGATATAGATTTTAGTTTCTACAGATTTCTGAACATTAGGAAAAAAACAGAATTATATTTCTAAGTTGGAATTCTCCCATTATATTTTCAATTATTTTTGTTCTTTTTTAGTCCACTTTCTCTACTGTCTCTTCTTAAAACAATTTACCAAATGCATGTTTTGAAGATTAGTTTTACAGTTTCCTGCAGCCATTTTTGGTAAGGACTGAAAACAAGTAGATAACCTGGAAGGTGTTCAGATGTGCTGCAAAGAGCCCTGTGCCTTGTGTTTATGTCCTAATAACTCTGTTTGATGAAGTGGTGAGAATCACACGGACCTTTAAAGCTGGAATTAGGAGGGAAGGTCAGGTTGTCAGGGAAGCTGTGGTCCTTTTACTCTTCTCAAGCAGAGTATATTTCATGGCCTGGAGTTACTGAAGCCTGTTCCCTGCAAAGGTATGAGCCTAGACTGATTCTAGTGTCTTCTGGTTTGGGGTTGTGATTCACAGTTTAGGCCCATAATATTTCAAGTTTCTTGTTAATAGTCAGAGAATTTGGTACTTTTGTCCTTCCCTATATGGAACTGAAAGTAGCTTTACAGCTAAAACAAACTTATAGTAATGGACAAAAAAAAAAAATGGTCAACAGTGTAGTAAATTTACTTGCAAGGGAATGTGAATCACATTCCACAGGGGCTCTGTAAAATTTTTAACTAGTTGTGTCCTTACCTTGTAAGTGCACAGTAAACAGTTGCAGTGCAAATAAGACTTGGGAGAAGTTTCCTTCCAGTCTATGCATTGCCAGAGGTGGTATTTGTGCTTTCATATCCTGAAGTGGATAACTGGTTTTAGAGACTAGACTTCCATAAAGGACAGACACCACTGTGAGCTGTGAAACTCTGGGATCATGTTAATACAATCACAACTTAATGGGGAGAAGTCTTAACATTAGCAACGATGTACAAGATAGAAAGTAGGTCAAGTACTACAAGTAAATGCAAGTCTTAAAAGAGGCAGAAGTAGGCTTTTGACATAAGCACATTTGATACATAAACTATTGAAAAATAGTAAAATGTAGCTAAGGAGAGGTAAAAAAGCTGACTGAATGTAAAACATCTAAACTTTTTAAAAGTAAAGCAATAGCATATACAAAAGTGAATATGTCTATAAAACTGAATTTTTTTTAGTAATAATGCTTTTAAGAACTGTAGTCATCCTGCTTTTAATGTTCCTTGTGATTAATGAATTACATACAATAGGTAAATACATCTACTTCTTACATGCAACAGTATATCAGATTTAGTCCAGGTTTGCAATGTATCATATACTCAGGTTTTTTTGTTTGTTTGGTTTTTTTTTTGAGAATTAATTGCATTTACCATTACAGATTACATACTGAAACAAGATACTGGTATCAGAAACCACACCAAAGGCACTTGTGGAGCAGAAGGCTGAGAGCATCCACTGTATGCATTCCATGCCCTTCCTGTGGTTCATTGCTGTTGAGCAGCCCCTTCATACAGAGTTGGTTGGTGGTGATTGTAAGGTTGGTTGCTGTGGGGCATGGTTTCCACCTCTCTGATCTGTTACAGACAAAGCAGAATCAGCAAAAGGAAGGTTTGCCCAAGGATACCTTGTTGCTAGGGCAGCCAACCTTGTGGGAAATAGCTGTTGTTGGTAGTTCATTCTTTCTCAGGATTTGGCTGGATAGCAATGCATGTAAGTTGGGCTTGCATTATAATTCTACCGTCAGCCTGAAACAGTGGACTCTTCAATGAATCTCTTTTGGTGGATTCATGTCTTTAGTTCTCCCACATAGTATCACCAAGAGGGATGATACACTAACCTTGTTAATATCTGTGTGAATAAACTTACTGGCTGTTCAGGAGCTGACTGTTCTTCTGAGCTGGGAACAAGGAATTGAAGAAGGAGTAAAAAAAGAGTAAGAGAAGAGCTAAAAAATACATAATGGGCAAAGCAAGTAGAAAATAATCCTGAACAAGATGATGTTCTTGTAAAACCTGTTTTTTTAACTCATATTTTAATGACAATGTGAGGTTCACTACATAGAATTCTTTGATATAGGACAGATGCTTAGGTCAAAAGTATTTTTACTTTGTAAAAAAACTTGCAACTATCTGTTCACTGTAGATATATGAAGAATGAATCTTCTGTTGCTGAGTTGGAGCCAAACTTTAATATCTGGCGTGGAATTTATATCTAATCTCCCTGGGTCTGTCTGGCTCACATACTAAGCTACTGGCTCAGGTAATTTAACATTCTGAAAGCGAAGCACACATAACACAAGCAAAGAAGACTTTGTTCTGATTTAACCTCAGATTATAATGATATCCTTTCACAGATCTGTAAAGATATCATGCTTGGAAAACTGCATATATTCATGAGGGTTCTGTTTTTTTTTTTTTTAAAAAGACGTGTAAACAACCTTCCTCATCTCCTAAGAACTCTCTGATTTCCTAAATTCTGTAATTTCCCACTGCAGATTTTAATTAATGTAGCATATTTTATTTTTGGCCTAAGCTGAGAAATATTAGAAAATTATTATAAAATCATTTCAGAGGATCACGATTACATCACAGCAGCTGCTTTTCTTAGGCTTTTGTCCTTAGTTACTTTATCTGCTTTGGCCTTCCTTTTGTTAATTCCTGTCTTCTGAGAGTAAAGTTTTGAGGAAAATTAAAATGAATAGTGATTTTATATATTATCTGGGCTTATTAATTTTTGTTTGATGAAAACTTTGTACAGCTTTCATGAATATGTTTTTGCATACCATTTCCAGTTGCACCAGTACAGCTGCATTATTTTTTCTTTTCTTATTACCATATTTTGAACACAGGATATTTATCTCTTGGCCCTATTTTCATGTGTTATGTAAATGAGAAGGTTTTCTTTTCTTTTGAAAAATATAAGGACCGGGCACAACTCCACAAAACCAGTAAGAAGGTGTCTCACCATCTAAGTACTCCCACTGAAATTTTAATACACTTTTAAAGTCTGGTCTTTCACTGGGAATTTATGTAGAAGTGAGAGCATGAAATGTCTTATCAAGTTTGTTAAAATGCATTGGATGCATTATCTCAGAAATATAGTAAGCAGCTCATGTTGCATTTTATTTTAGTCAGAGTTTAGTTGGCCTTTGGAGTCCCTTGTTATGAAACAGGAAAGCCTACAGGAAAATATTGACTCTAAAACCACTGAATGGTCAAAATTTTTCTCCCATTTGTGTTTGAGGGAGTTTCAGAATGTGTAACCCCATGTAAAAAAATCTCATACTCATATGGAAGCTATCAATAGGTTATACCAAATTTACTATGGATTATATGTCAGCAGAAGGAATTAAAGCTGATGAGAAATAGTATATATTTATGGAATTTATGTGGGGTTTGTGCAAGTTTGTCACAAAAGGTTATAGCAAGAACTCTTAACTAACTTTATGTGGATTAGAAGCTATTAGATAAATAAACCATCTAGCAGTCACACTTAAAAAAAAGTTATTTTGACAGTCACAATGCTAGTACAAGATTTATATACACAGTAAGCAAAACTGGTAGCATTAACATGTGGCTATAAAATCTTCTTGGCATCCATAATTGCAAAAAAACTTGGGCAACTCAGCTGAAGTGACTAAAAGTATGCACTGGTGTATTGTAACAACTAAAAACCAGACACTGCATTTTAAAAAGGAGCTTTGAGTAAAAAGTTGCTATTGCAAAATACTTAGAGCTGTTTATAATTCCCTGACCTATAAAGTGACAATAATAAATGACACACAAAGGATTTTTCTCTTATTCCTATAGTTTCTGGCAAACAAATAGCTATAATGACTTTTCCAGGACTATGTCTTCAAAAAAAATCTTGTTAAATAGTATTTACACTACAGCTGGAGTTCCTCTGTGTAAATGTCTTACTGTTTAAACAGCCTAATGCTCAATTCAGTTGTGAATCATACTAAGAATTAGAAGAGGGAAAGAAAACTGTAATGAAATCCTGATATTTAAAGGATTAGAAACCAGCTCTTGCTGGGATTGTAAGAGAGTACAGAACTTCAGCATATAAATTTCCAAACCTTTTCTCATATGTTTCCTGCTGACAGAAGACAACTGCATACTGTAATTAGACCAACAAAAAAGGGAAAAAAAAACCAAAACAAGAAAACCAAACTGGAAAGAAAGAGGAACTATACTTGGCTCTGTCATTTCTGAAGCTGAAGGGCAGGAGACCAGGGCAGGAGAGTAAAAATATCCTTCCGCACATCTGCAGGATTATTAAAAAAAAAAAAAACAAAACCAAAAACATCTGACAACAAAGTTTCTAGCCCCCATCTATATCATGGAAAACCTCTCCTAGTATCTGAGAATCTACAAAATTATTTCTGGTATCCAGCAGCTATCTGTGATGGATACACTTGACTCCAGGCTGCACTTGGGTTCAGGCTGACTAAGAAGCAACAGAGACCTCATACCCTGTGATGAACCTGCAAGCTGGAGTACCCCTTACCTGAGACTGAGATCCTTCCTTGCTGAAGCAGATCCCCTTGCTTGTGGAAGATCCTCAGTGACTGATAACATGCTGAATCAATACTGAAAAAACATTAACCCATGTAACTACTCAATATTATTATAAACATTGTATAGCTAATCCATTAGGCATAAACCACTGTCTAAATCAGAGATTAATATTGGATTTAGCCACACCAAGGGTCCATCTAGAGTTTTCGATGAAGCCTGTCCTCTCTGAACCTCATGAATCAATGAGAGGGTCTTCCTTACCCCTTGTGCCTCCAGGCTCTGTGTGGGTGATTCCAATATGTATTACATTCCATCAAATTTATTGAACTCTCTTAAGTTACTGTTTTACTTGAATAATACATTTTACTGCTTCTCTCTTTTGAGTGAGGTGCATTCCACTCATCCATGACACCAGATGAACAGAGTGGCTATACCACAAGCCAGAGGAAGCTATGAAATCCTTTCCCAAGACTGTGAGAGATTCAATTTGGCTAGCTGGAGACTCTGAAGGTAGAAGTCTCTCAAGAAAACTATATGGATCAGCTTAAACAGCAGCTGTAAACATTTGATATTTGCAAAAAGCCCCCAGATACTTTCTCTTATTTCCATTATGTCAAACTTTTCATTCTCAACTCCACTTTCTCAAAGGATTTCAAGAAAAAGCCTCTGCTTTGCTCTACTCTCTATAAAAGGAAGTAATTAGGTCTTGCACATCATCTCTGAGGATTTCCTGTGGAGGCACGGTGGGTGACCAGGATTAGCATAACTGACTCCTATTCCTGTTTGTGCAGTCTCTCATGCACTAGTTGATCTGAGAGGGACAGAAGAATGGCTGGAAAATGATGTTCCCTGTTTATCCCCAGATGGCTCCAATGGACCCATTGCCAGCTGTCACAAAGTTAATTTGAAGCATATTTCATTTTAATTTGGATAAATAAATCTGTAATTATGTTGAAAAAGCATAATTTATTTAGGACAACTGAGTGAACATACGCATGAAATTAAGTATTATGATTGTTAATAATTTTTGAATTAACGATACTATTACAAAATTATGTCAACCTGATTCAAGTGGGGGAAAAGATGACAAACATGTTTTTTAGGACATGGGTTTGTAATATGTTCTTTCAAAACTGCAACATTTTATCATTATGATTGTCAGTAATTTCTGAATTAAAGATACAATTGCAAAATTATGTCAACCTGTGTACCTTTTGGATTCAAGTGAGGGAAAGATGAAGAACATGTTTTTTAGGACATGAGTATATAATCTGTTCTTTCAAAACTACATTTTATCATTCACTAGATTTTTCATCCTGATTTTCTTCATGTCCTATACCATCCTTCCTGCTGAAGTTCTAGCACAAACTTTTTGCCAATCTAAAACAGGAGAGTTTCAAAAACTCCCTGAAGAAATTTGGATACCTAAACTAAAATTTTCCCCTTTATCTGTTGGGTGGAGGGCTGCCTTGTTGATTGTTGTTTCTCCCCAGCCTGTTTTGCATGGGTGTGTAACTGGAACACATTTCTAGCTACGCATTTTAGGATTTCCTAACAAATGCTGAGATATTCAGCATTTTGCAGCTCTTCATAAGTCTTCTAACTCCCCTTTAGCTCCAATAAATCCCTGTAGTTTGTCTGGAATGACCGATTTGTTGATTTCCTGCTGCAAAGGCAATTCCCCTAGAGATAGCTGCAAAGTCCTTGCAGCTCTTTCTACCAAGACCTAAATGTAATATGAGTGTGGCACTTGCAGTCATTGAAGGTTCAGTGTTATACCTGTGTGAGGATTAGAGGATGAGTTTTATAGTCTCTGTGTTATTTAGGAGCACAGGGCATAGATAGGTATGGTATGGGAGAAGTCATGCAGGTGGTTTATGAATTCAGTGGGTTAATTTAAATCACCATTTCAAACATTTGCTCTATCCACATGTTATATATCAAACAATTTGGGATAACTAAGGATGTCAGTCCATGAATTCTCATTCCAATCTCTTCAAGTATTTCAGATTAAAATTCAAGGTTAGCTATAGAGTGTTTTCTGGCATAAGCTATAACTGGCAAATCTGTCAGTATAGTGCTTTGAAATACTCAGAAACAAATGTTTTTGCTGGTTATCTCAAAGTGAATTCCTTGTCTTGTCAACACTTGCTCTACATCTTTTGCATTAGATTACATTAGTGACAATCAAAGTTGCTCCAAAACACATAACTCACAAACCCTTGTCATGCTGTGTGTACTTTAGAGACAACTAAATGGTAAAAACTTAGTCCAGTGAAGGTATTTTGTTTCTATTGTCCTGTGGCCTTTCAATCCTACTTGAAAAAGAAAAAAAAAAGTAGATTAAAAAAAAAACTTAGAAAAAAATTAGATTAAAAAAAACCCTAGTTATTTATATTTCTAACCTGTTCATTAAATGTCATTATATGGTTCAAGAGAAGAATTGGAGATCTCGGAAAAAACTTTCCTTACTCGAAAAATATATCAAACCCGAATATCCCTGTAGGTTTTAATAAGAAAATTTCCACTAAAGGTGGGAAGAAAGAGAGAAAGCACTTCTGTTCCTGAAGATGAGTTTCAGGTCACTAGCATGAAAAAGTTATGGCACAGCAGGAGTTTAGAAACAGACCTGGCACAATGCAAGAAAGTTTATGCTTTTGTGCACTCACTGCTTTTTGATGGTTCTTATGTTGAGGGTGCAATGTTTTTTGTTTTAGAAAACTCTTGGCTTTGTCTCAAGGTAAAATCTATATGTATGCATATGTATTTCACAAGCCAGACTTTGTGTCTAGTTCCACTGAGAAGACCATAATATGACATTGGAGAAAAATGGATAACTTCTATCCAGAATTGCTCAATTGTGATCATAATAGGCATATTTTTATTTAGTCCATTCAAAGCAAAACAGAGGGCCAGGGCTGAACAACACTGACTTCCAATCACTGAAGCATTGCTTTACTTAATTTTTTTTAAGAGAGTCTCAGAACTGGTCTCATCAAAGCATTACAAATTAAATTTATACAGTATTTTTTGAAACTAATTTTTTAAAATTAAAAATACAATTAAGTGGAACATTTTCATGGTCTTGGATGAGTACTAAAGATTTTGTGGCAGCTAAGGTTTCTTATTCCCTTAATAATTTTTTATGCACATTCTATTTTAAAAGTAAAATATGATGGTTTTTAAAGACTTAGGTTGTTTTGCATGAGAAATTTTCAAGCACTATAGTCCCTAGGTATTTATTATATGAATTATTACATAACTGAAAGCTAAATTTGCATATCATTTGCTTGGCCTGATGAAGACATTAATATTCCCCAGTGCCAGAGGAAAAGTGGAGCATACACCTTACATGCAGTCCCAGAGAGTCCTCCATGCAGCTCCTTCTGATGATGGGGATCTGGCATATGCTCCTCCTGCACCTGCTGCTTTGCTTTGCTCAGGGACATATTGTTGCTCTCACATCATCTGCTTCTGATCAGCTTTCAACATCTGCCAAAAACCCAAGGGCACATGCAAGATTTTCTGTAGTGGAATGGAAGCAAATACATTTTCTTCCCCATAAAAAATGTGCCCCTGCACAAGAATTATCAAGTACCATACTCCGTGATCCTTCCTGGGAGACGTTTGGTATCAGATTTGGACTGGTATCAAGGCCTTGTTAACTGGAGCTTTTCCATTGATCCTGATGGCTTCTGAGTGAGGCCCCATCAAAGACACTGGCATAAGTTCAAACAGCCTCTGATGAATAACAAAGGCATTCCCAAGTGGCTGCCACCATTCACATGCACTCTTGTCTGACTCAGGAGACCAGCCTATGGAAAAGAAGAAAGGTAAGAGGTGGAAAGGTACAGGGTTATAAAACCAGCACTAATGTAACTAAAATTTACAAACTACAAACAAATTGTTTGATCTTCATGAAAACTAAATGCAGTTGCCATTAAGTGCTATCTTATTATTTTATTATTTTATTTTATTTTATTTTATTTTATTTTATTTTATTTTATTTTATTTTTATTTTATTCTATTTTATTCTTTTATGTCCTGCCGTTTTCTATAAGGATAGAGGTAGAAACTCAAACTTAGTACTGCCCCTCAGCCCTGCCACTTCCAAAAATATATGCATCATCCTTGTGCTGATAGTAGAATTTAAAATAGCTCTTCTGGTAGCCATATGTGTTTTCTCTGTGTTCTAGAGATCTTTCTTTGAACCAGTCTGTTAGAGAAGTAGTGGAAAAGCAGCTCTGAAGGAGCCTATTAGCATGCTGAATGACATAAATCATTCTGGAAGTCAGACTTTAAGTGCTCTGCACAGTGGTACAGACATCTGTCACCAGGTAATTTTAAGGGAAAATGCTAAGTAGATTCCTGCTAGGTCTACCCTTACTCTACTTGGTGACAAACCAGAGAAAAGTGTGCTAAGACCTTAATGTTTTCACCTATCAATCAAAATCACCTTTTATAGAATATTTTTCTCTGAGCTTTTTTTCTGTTGTGATTAAAACCTCTCCCAAAAAGCAGTACAGAACATTTTCCATAAGATTTGTTAGAGAAAATAAATCATTTTTGTAATGCACGCGGCAGAAATTTTCCTGTTATGAGTGACTGCACATTCAGTTGCATACCATGAAAGTATCATGGGAATAGGAAACATCCAGGGTAAAGCCAGTCATTCTTCAAAATTGTTAAAAGCAAGATTACTACCTGGGCACCTGAAAGGAAGAGGGAATACTTATCTGTTTGGCATATCTATAATAATGGATGTTCTGTCTTTAAATAGGGAACGTGTGCTCTACTCGCTGCTTGCTTAATGTGAGATCTGTGTGGACTTTTAAGGCACAGAAGGATCCTAGGAAGAGTATGACTTTTAATTGTAGAATGATTGCTTATAGCACAGTTTTAAACTGAGTTTTAAACTGAGAAGAAAATAAATGAAGTCCAATGCATATCTTTCCTCTCAGTATAATCCAACAGCTCTCAATAAAATGAATAACCATAGGATTTTTTTTTACATTTGTGTGTGTCTGTGTGTTTGTGTATACACTTTTTATGTATTTTATCTACACCTAAAATTGTTATAAAATTCTAAGGGTTCTAGTCCCTTCCCTGAAAAGTTCAATGTGTTTTACAGAAATCAGAAACGTAATGATGTATATTTAACCAGTATGACCAATATAGTGGTACATGGCAACAGAGAAAAGAGAAATAATAATAAAGTTTTATTTGAGAAAGTAGCTTTATACTTTATTTCAGGGGGTCCCAGACCTTTGTCCCTCCATATGATCCCACCAGCAGCAGGAGCATACAATAGTTGTAGCAATACCCAGGATAGGAGCCAGGAAACATGCTTGCCAGAACATAAACTGCAAAAAAACATTGTAAGAAGGCTGATATGTCCTCTTGGTGCACATGGCAGGAATCCAGCTTACATGTGCATCAGTGCTCTGAAAAACTACCTTACACAATAGCTTGTAAGTTTTATTCACACAAAGATGAAATATTTCCTAGTTCTTATCTAGTCTTCAATACATTACATGGTTTCAGGCAGACCAATAGATTGCCTGGATGATGGGTGACAGAAAACAATGAACAAGCTAAATATCTGACATTAAAATATGACAGAACTGAGCATAGATATATGGAGTTTTAGAACTTTAGCAGTTCTTTCCTTCTACATAAAATCCTTTTTCTCTTCTATTTACAGGATTTCTGAATTTTCAAGAGATCAGCTCCAGAAACCCAGCGTATCATGGATGGGAACATCTCTGTGTACTTCCACAAGCATATTCTCACTTGCTCCCCCTTTTACTCATATACACACATGCAGAGACTGGCACAAGGGGCAGTTTACAAGAGCTAAGATGTTACAACAACCCTTCACAGAGAGCCAAGTGTTGGTACATTCCACAAATAATCCCATCTAGCTTTTATTTCTTCTCATTTCCCACCTTTGCAGGGAAGTGTTGTCATGCAGAATGTCACCAGACACTGCCTTTAAATGTCCTTTGACATTTTTAAATTATGCTGAAATCCCTTTGCAGATATGTTACAGCCTCTAGAGTAGTTATTGGGAAGGATACACAAGGCTTTTTTTGTGCTCAGCAATATCCTTATTTCTGGCTGGCCTAAAGACCAGTGCCGTGGAAAGGAACATCAGGCAAGAAGGTCTGAAAACAGCTAGGAGGAACACAGCGTTCCAAGTCTGAATATCCCCAAAAATACTTCTAAAGCAGCTTAGCATGAGTGAGAGTTAAAAGAATGAGCAAAGACGAGAGGGATTGGCTAAAGGAGTGAGTTTTTCCAGACAGGGAAGTATAACTAGCATTTGTTTGTTTTTGAAAGAAAAATCCCACACTGTATCTGAACACCAGACTCCCTTATAAAGGGACCCTCATAAATTACTCTCCTCCCCTCTCCCTGTCTCTGCACAGTGAACCCTGTCCAGAGTGACAGACTGCTCCTCTCCTGCTCCTGTAAGGGCCTCAGAGCTGCCTCTCTGCTGTTTGTCTGCAGTGATTCATCCCAGGATGTGAACCAGGAAAAGCAGGCTAAACTGTCTCTCCTGTTAGGAGGGAGGGCTAAAAAGGGACCCACGTGTTCCTAAAGTATCCGAGTGTCTGATTCTCCCTGAAAGGGAGAAATAACTGCAGGGCTGAATTTCAGAAGACCACAAAATTTTAAACACCAGGGATGTTTTCAATAAACACTGAAGATGTTTGGCTCATAACCTTGCTCAGATTATGCATCTCAGTCTGCACACTGCGGAAATCTGTCTCCAGAACATATGTCAGCAACCTGAGCATTCAGTTGCACTGAGTTTCCTAGTGCTGGAACACCATGGAATCTGCTGCTCTCACTTCTTGCTGCTGGCACCCATGACTGTCATTTGCCTTAAGTCACCAGACTAGGAGGGAGGCTGAGGGGAGTGGGAAGAGGCATCCAACAAGCTCACCTTGATTCATGTACTCCTGGGCCTTCATTAACTACTCAGAGCAGATTCTCCCATCTATTGCCTTGTCTCTGCTCCGCTATCTTCCTTTACCTACGCTGGAGCATGAGTGTTTTTCAAGAACTCAGGTAAACCAAAGACTTGTATTTTATGGCTTACTCCTTCAGCTCCTACTCTTCCCTCAGAAAAGTTTTACTTCCTTTAAGACTGAAGTCTTATCATTATAACTATAGCAGGCTTCAGCTAAAACAAAAGTAAAACAAATTAGAACCTTTTTTCATTATCTTCTTTGATCTGTCTGCACCATACCTTCTTCTAAATTTAGGACTCACCGTGCTTGTTGAGACACAGCCTCTTGTGAAGGATGTGCTGAGAAATCATTGTACAAGAGCTGCCTCTGCTATGTCAAAGCCCAGAGTTTTAAACCTGTCAAATAACTATTTAACAAAGTTCTAATAAACAGTGGTCCCTGATGGCAGAAATTGCCATGAAAGCCATTCAGAGACTTTGCAAGAAAATGGCATACATATATATTAATATCTTATCTACCAAAGGTAACAGAAAATAAAAAAATAACATCAAGTCTTCAACAGGGATGAAAAGCACCTGGCTGTTAGAAGACAGTTCAGTTTGCAAAAGAAATTTTTTAATTCTGTAAGATAATGCCAGATAATAGCACCCACTGCGTAGCCCTGTTAATCTCAGACAGAAAAAGATTAAATTTTTTACTACTTGAGATTGGCCTAACTGTATTTTTGATTTTGAAAACATCTTAAGCAAAAGGTGTAATAAAAAGGAGTTCTTTTAACTTCAAACTACTGAATAGTTTTTTTGGCATCTGACAGAGTAAAAAGATATTCTAGTTTCAAATATAAGTGAGGGCTTTACCTGCAGCAATTTTTTGTTTATCATTAAAGTAACTAGCAACAATAGTAAGCTGTTACATAAGAAATAAATTTGTTTTGACATTAGAATGAATGCAAGGTTAAGATGATTTTCAGGATGATGAGGACAACCCCCCCCCCCACACACATTATATTTTATTTCCTTCTTCTTGCATTACCTGGCACTGAAGGTGCAGAGACTCAATGCATCATCTCTTTTCATGTGAAGAGAGAGAATTACAGCACACAGCCAGGCAGCCACAACTTGGAGACAACCCCCCTGCTACCCACACCATGGACTGAACACAGATATGCCACTGTCTGGCATGCTGGAGGAGAAAGGGAGCACACACAGTGGCTTTCAGAAGTGCAAGGTTAACCTGATATGCTCAGCTCTGGAACTTACAAAATGATTCAGAAGGAGATGCCAGTTGCACTACAGAGAATCTGGAGTTCCTTCACTTACACAGTGAGGGAACTGTGTACAAACTTGGCAGGGTCCTGTGCTTTCCAATGCAGGAACAGGGGAGCTCTAAGACTATGTTTGTAGACAATTACTCTATAGAGACTGGAAATTGCTAATTACTGCAATATATAAGTTAATTACTTTTTTTTGTTGCTGTAGCTTCAAAATATCAATAAATTTGCAGAAGGCCATTTCCAATTCTTTTCTGTATTACTGTTAATTTCATAGCCACAAATTTCAGATAATTTTCTTTCTTTTTTTTCCTAATTTGTTATCACTGCCTCAGTACCCATCTCATGGTGACCCACAACCCCTGTAACGTCCACAGGACTGATTAAAAGGCAGGAGTGTGGTTTGCTAAAAATAATGAGGAGCTCTACACAGAAGTCAGGATCATTATATTACTTAGGGCCAGCTAGTGGAGTGTGCCAACTTTTGGTTTATAAAATCATAACATACAGCTTATACACACCACTGTAAGTGCTCTGTATCTAGTAAATGCTGTTAATGTGTGTGTGTGTCTGTACCGTTTAAATTCATTATCTCCTTAAACCAGAATTCATACAAATTTCAAGGACTATACTTCCTGTCTGCTGCCAGGGGAGATATTTGGCATATATTTTGCACTGTGTTGCTTTATGAAATGACAGGTGGGCTTTCAAACCTTGTGTCCCAGAATTAACAACGGTCTCAGGAAAAAAAAATCTGACAGAGTCTGACTATAACTGGGGGGAAGCATGTAGCTGACTAGCAGTACAAAGTAATGCTGTAAATCAATAATATATAATTGTGTAGTAGATCCTCAGGCATAATCTGTATTTCACCTGAAATCTTTACTTCTCAGAGGAAGAAAGCTGGTTTTGATTGCAGTATGGACTGCAAGGAAGCTCCTAGTATAGAAGAGCAGGGGGAAAGTGATGGAAGCTTGCTTTGGGGATCTTCTCCTAAGGAGGTGGTATGTGAGGGAGAAAAAGATAAATTCATTCCATTCCTTACATGTGAAAATGGCCCAGCACACAGCAAGGGGTTGCCACCACCAGGGAGTGGATCTGCAATCACCTGTGGTGATCCCTGATCAGCAGTAGCTCAGGATGTGCTGTGTGAAGGTTTAGCATGATGAATTTCAGGCCAGAAAAAGGAGCTGGAGGTTGATCCTCATGGGAAAGCAGATCCTCACGGTGTCCTACATAAAAGCAAAGCTAGGGCTGCTTATTATGGCAATGTGAGTATTATAGCTCAGGTTGCATAGATCCAGGCTTTTCAGTTGTCATGGAAACTGTCCTGGGACTGCCCCATTAGGGGTAGCATGGAGTCAAGACTTCTCAACATCTGCTATGGTTTATCCTTTCTATGCTTTTGGCTGTCATGAGAAGGGCCCTGGGGATACCTAGATTCCATCTATATCTCTGTACCCCCCAAACTGTGCTAATGAACCTGCTGTTGCTTAAACAGTCCTGGAAAAGGACTGCTGATGGGTCTGTGGACTGTGTGTGTGCAAGGGTAGGCAGGGCATAACCCATGTAAAAGGTCAAGAGCTGACTCCCTGAGTGGGTGAACAGAGTCAAAATATTGTTTGGAGCTCTCAAGACTCACTTCTCTGTCTTTGGTCTATGTTTAAGTTCATACAGAATTCTCAGACACCAGAGAGGGCACTGGCTCTTCAAAGATAATGCTGCAACAGAGAGAGAGAGAGGGAGAGAGAGAGAGCATCTTGCATGGGACCTTGGCCTGGAAGAGAAAGCAAATGGAACAGGCTTAATATGGAATGTAAAGGGTTTTTGAGCCAAGTCCATAATCACTTGTGTGTGTAAAGTTGTGGTCATCCTGCCAGAATAAGAAAATAAAATGCCCCATGGGTCAGTGGAAATGTCCATCCAGTGCTGGCAGAGGACTTAGAGGAAGCCAGGCAGGAGATCATGTGAGCCCACCAGCCTCTGCTGTCTGTCCCACTGGGACCTCCTCAGCAGTCACAGCAGTTATAGAGAGAATGCCAGAGTTTAGGAGGTCACATCTTCAGGATCAGACTTAGCAGACTACCAGTGCTGCAGTGGGGTGTGTGCTCGCTTATCGAGACTCAGTTTGCAAACACCTCTGCAGGCTGCACACCTTGAGGTGTCCCCTCATGCAAAAAACAGCTGGGAAGATAAATCTCAGACCTTCCCTACCCTGGTCTAGAGACAGGTGGTGGGTGGGTTGCTTTTCCTGTTCACTGTCATGAGTTAAGGGACTGCAGGAATGAAGGAAAATGAACTGCAATTAATTATGTATTATCACCACTGCTACTTCAGGTTTGTGATACTTATTTGTGATACCGAAATAATAGCTAATCAGAAATTCTTTGAGAAACAGTTTTGGGTGTTTTTTTTTTTTGTTTGTTTTTGTTTTGTCATTGAGCTTTCCTTGTGACAAAGATTTGAACCTGAGACAAAAATGTCTTTTTGAATATGTCTCTTAGACTCTTCCCACATCTTCTGCTTATCTCAAACTTTCCTTCATAGGAAAGCAAATTTTTACTGAATTTTGCTATGAGGCATACCTATATTAAAGGAAATCTGCTGTTAGCTTTTGGACTGGGACTAAGATGAATGAGGAAAGTAACTGAGAGCCAAAGTAAAGACATATATTTTATGTTAAGTCAGTTCTGAATGTGAATTGCCTCATGAAAATGAACAAGGGCCCATATGCCAGACTACTTTCTGAGAAAAAATATGCAACTTTTTAATGCAGAATTTTTAAAAAAAAATATTAGTTATATAATTGATGATTAATAAATGTCTGAAGTATTTTTAAAAAATACCAAAGCAACATAATTTCTGGTTTTTGAAATAGATTAAAATTTTATTATTTAAGAAAAAAAGTATATTAAAAAGCAAATAGTATAAAATTAAATACAGTTTTCTATTCAGGAATTTACTGTTCCTATCCCCTGTTTAAGTCTGGAACATTTCATCTTCCATAAATATTTCTATTCGTACATGGTCTTCTGGAACAGTCCCAGTTTAAATGAAAAGACCAACTTCTTCTAGATTGCCACCTCATTTATACAAGGCTGGCTGGAAAAAGTAAACTGAATGAGTTTGGCCTCATTTTTCTAATGCTTAATTTATGCAGCAATACACATTTACATATTAGTTCAAGAGGGCTTTTTCAGGACTAGCCTCTGAAGAAAGGAAGTACAGGTCTGAACATTTTTGCTTTGCCAATTTCCTTAAAAAGAGGGAAAAAAAAGGAGCAGAAATTCTCAGAAAATTTCTGCAAATTCCATCCAGGTGTCATGAACTCAGATAACCCTTTGAAGCATTTTTAAAGAACTAACTTGAAAATAAAAAGTATCTGTCCTCTCTTTAGTTTTCCCTAGATGTTAGAATCTGAAATCATTATTTTTAATATTTTTTCAGGAAAAAGAAAATGTATAAGTAGAAAAGTTGAATGTGGGGAGTTGGGATTTTCAAGCCTAGGAAGTTAATGGCACACTTGCATTGCTTCTTAATTTTTGCCTTTTTTTTCTTAAATAAAAAAAAAATTAACATTAAGAGAAAGCAAAAGTTACAGTGATGATACTTGAGAATAAACAAGATAAAACACTGAGCTTGAAGGGCAGATGTCAGTAGTGCAAGGTCCAAGTGGTAGGTGGGTCCTGATGGTGTTCCTCAGGGAGTGGTCTGGGGCCAATGAGTGTTTAAATGCACCCTTGGTAATTTACTTTACAGGTAAAAGCCATATGAATGAAACAGTCAGTAAAGTGCAGGGCAGGGCTGCAACTCAGAGGAACCTCATGAAGCTGGAGAAATGGGCTGACAGGAACCTCATGAAGAATAATGTAAGAGTAACCAATGGCTACCAGCTGAGTGAGGGCATCCTTCCCTTCTGGTCAGCACTGGTGAGATACAGCTGGAGTTCTGGGTCCAGGTCTGGGTCCAGGTCTTGTCTCAAGAGAGACAAGGACACACACAAGGAGATACTTCAGTGAAGATCCATCCAGAAGGTGGAACACTGGAGCACATGATGCATGAGGAAACACTGAGAAAAAGTGGCTTGTTCAGGCTGGTAAAAAGAGCTTCAGAGATTTCATTGCAAACTTCCAATAGCTGAATGGAAGGTGTAAAGAAGCCAGAGCCAGGCTGCTCTTGGAGTTACAAAGCAAAAGGACAAAGGACACCAGTTCTGAGTAGAAGCAAACAAAATTTAGACTTTGTATAAGGAAAAGTTTATTTGCTGTGAAGGTTATCAAACACTGTAAGAGGAATCCTGAAGATATGTGGGTCATCTTCACCCTTGCAGGCATTCAGAACTCAACTGGATGTGGCTCTGAGTGATTTCCTGAAATTTCACAGTTGTCCTACCTTTGAATAAGGGTTTGGGCAAGAAAACTTTCTGACATCCCTTTCAATGTGTATTATTCTTTGATTGTGTGTTATCTTGCTATTCATGATTACTATATATTTATGAAAAAAACAGATTCCATTATATATAAAAATTTTACTAGCTGGAAATTCCTACAAGACAGGAAAGAAAGATGGGGTTAAGAAGAAATGTACATAATATGTCCTCAGTAAATACACAGAATTTTGTACCATACATGAGAGAGAAGGAGGGGTACAATGATTAACATTATCAGGGATTGGACCTGTGCACATACGAGGATGCTTTGTCCAAGTGGTAAGCAGGAACAGGGTGTGGGCCAGGTGATTTTTCCTATGGGCTGAATTCAGTTCATCATTCCCTGCAATCCATTTAGGCTGTTTTCCAGATGATGTACCACCATAATATGAAAATATAGTCTGGTTTATCTTTAATCTAGGCATAATCACAGAATGTGCCACAAACCTTGTAAATCTCATTTGTGGATTGAACTGCTTGTGATTTTTCCATGCTTGTTCTGATGCTTCTTATGTTTTGCATTTGTCCTTTACATAATAAGGAACCTTCATCAAATGCTGATGTAATGACTATTAGAAGCATAAACAATTTCTGAAACAAAGTCAAAGGTCTGATTTTTTTCTAAGCAGTTGCTAGGGAAATAAATTATTTGAAGCTTTGAAACATATTTTCCAATTTCCTCAGTCTGTAGTTTTCATGAAGTATGTAAATGTTAAACACGTACAAATTAATTCTCTGATGGCCTGCTTTAGCAGAGAGCAAATCTGTCAAAGCTTTTGTGAAAAAATAGTCCTCATATAAGCTATCAACAATAATTAAAGGTCTGTTCTTCTTTTATACAGTGTTTGTCTCCAGCTGCCTAAATGATACAAGCAAAGTCGTTCATCCTTCCCCTTCCCCTTCCCTTTTCCATTGCCTCCTCACCCCTTAGCTTGTCTGGCTTATGGCCAAGTTGTCTTTTAACAAATGAAAAATCAGTTTTCACTGATTCTTCAAAATTTTTGGCAAAAGGATGCTGTTCTGATCTCTACACCAGGGTGCAGGCCTAGTCTTTTGGCTTGGGTTTGTAAT
>QUSF01000002.1:28698989-28789686 GCA_003676055.1 Chloebia gouldiae
GGGAAGGGAAGGGAAGGGAAGGGAAGGGAAGACTAACAGTTTTCTGATAATTGTTCTCAGCTAAACTCATCATCCTCTTTTTAATCAGCTCATGCTGAAGGGATGGTGCTGATTAGGCAGTGTATTGTGACTTCAGATTGCAGTTCACTCTGGGTAGATCTTTGAGAAAAGAGGCATTTCTATAAATGTGAATCGTTACAGCAAGCAGAGACAGGGCAGGGGCACAGAGTTCAGATCTAGACATGAATCCCAATGTCAGTGTCAACCCAGTTAAAACTCACAAAAAGATCTGTCAGCTGGAAAAGCTGCTCTCAGGGTCTGATAAAATACTCACAAAAAACCAAGGGTGCTTTGAACATTGCCAGTGCATCACTTGCTGCTTTTTTAAATTGAGAAAAATTTGGAATCAGGGTCACAGATAAATTCTATGAGCACAGAGTCAGCACTGGCAGGAATAAGTGGGAAGCACTGCTGTTATACATTACAGAGATTAAATCTTCCTGAAAATTTTACTAGTTGTATGCTTACTATTGCAGATCATGTGAATACTCAGAAAACCAAGTGCTTTTTAGATGGTTTGGCTTTTCAAATTTTATTGTAGAATATCATCAGAATATTGAAAGGATAATATTCAAAATATCATTTTCTAATGAGTTAAATGATGGAAAAAGAAGGCTGAATTTTTATTTCATAATCTATTGAGATTATTTTTGTTTATTAAAAATTGCTTATAAACTAGTATTTTTTTCATGAATGGAGAAAATCGCTTTCTTTTTAGTTTTTAAAAGCAATGTTTTTAATCAAAGAAAGAAACAGAAAGTTGGAAAGCAAGACACCATGAAAGCAACAAGAATGATTTCTCTGTTTTCCCACTAGTAAACAAGGGGAAATAAGAAAAACTAGTTTGAAATTTTACATATTACTCTCATTTCTACGTTTTGCCTTTGTCCTTTCTTATATATACTACACATCCTGAGATGAAAGATGCGAAGAAGAACTAACCTTTAAGGCAAAATACCCAACTCCATTATAAAAAAAAATTGAAAATAGTGCAAATACTTTTGTAAATGTTTTGGAAAACTGATAATTTTTATTCAAAATTAAATACATTAAATTATTTGGCTCAGAAAAGATGAAAATAGCAGGTATTCAAGTTATTAGAATGATTGGCTTTTGCTCTCTAAATATATTTATATAAAAATATATGTGTTTTTATGAATATGTGTATATGTGTGTGTGTGTATATAACAATAGTTTCTATGGTATTCAATTTTGTTATTTGCACATAGAGTCAGAAGAACGGTAATGAAAAATCATTCCAGCCTAAATGAGAGGTGATTGCAGTTGTAACTCAATCTGGGAACAAAATTAATTACTTAACATTAATTAATGGTTGACTTTTAAGAACCAGTAA
This sequence comes from Chloebia gouldiae, assembly GCA_003676055.1. Classification (NCBI taxonomy): domain Eukaryota; kingdom Metazoa; phylum Chordata; class Aves; order Passeriformes; family Passeridae; genus Chloebia; species Chloebia gouldiae. The sequence continues at coordinate 28,700,404 of QUSF01000002.1, forward strand.
TGTCAGCTTTTGTGTATTCTGAAGGATTGCAAATTAATGGTTTTATCCTTTAACCTTTTATCTTGGGACTAACAAGATGGTTGCTCCCATTTACTGAGTCATTATTTTGTACTTTTAAAATATTGGACACATTATCAGGTGTCCACTTTGGAATGTGCCTAGTTCTGCCCAGTAAATGAGAAATTGAGAGTGACTCCAAAAAAAGATCTTCCTCCCTCAAAAACTACAAAAGATCATTATGACTGCTGGCATCAATATATACAGGAACATTTTGCAGTGGAAATTTTCTTACAATTATTCTTATACAAGAATATGGTAAAAAAGATTTCTTATTTACCAGCCTTAGATAACTCCTTAAATAACATCAGTTAATAGGTAAACATGAGGGATGTCTGGGTTAAATTATGATTAAACTTTCCATTTACAGTTTCAAAGTTAATATATATGTTGCAATTTTCCTTAAGGCAATGAAACTACCCGTTGCAGACATGATAGGAAAACCCCCCAGATTTCTTGCCTGGGAAAAAGCTTTGAGAATAAAATAAATTAGTCATGAAAAATATTATTTGCACCTGTTTCCTGTCCCAACAAGAATATTTAATAATATTTTTTAAGTTTAATTGAACATGTCCCAGGCACTGAAGTTTCCCCTTCTGCCCACAAAGAATTCTTCTATTGTCTAGCAGATTTCATTATCAGGATGTTTTACCTGTTGTAAACTCCTTGTATTTTTCCCCCCCATTTCTCTTATTAAACACTATTTCCAGACACATCTGCAAGAAAGTGTTTAGTGTGTAAGTGATTAAACATGAGAAGAGCCATACATACCAATAATAGACAGTAAAATGTATCCTACTACTTTCTCATGTTTTAAGGTGCTTTTAGTCCTAACACTTAATTGCAGCTGACATTTGGACAGACCCACATTTTAAACCTCAGGCAGGTGGGGAGCAGTCGGATTAGCACTTCATTACCAAATCCTTCATGTTGGCATAAATCCAATAAGATATGCTAAGGAGTTGTTATGAATTCTTAAGACCCTTTCTCCCTGGATAATTGTGTACCAGTCATTGGAAAATCACTGCTGGCATTCTCAATAGCTCACAATTGAGAGTCAAACTAAAACTGTTTAATATTTGTCAACATTTTTCTTTTTCATCTTATAATTTCTCTTCATTTTGTTTTTTCTCATAAATATTTGGTGTGATGGAAGCCACATAATTAGTGCTGAAGCATAGTTCTATTATTAACATAAGCATATGTTTCAAATGGATAATAACTTACTGCATATTATTTTATCATGTTTCTTTATGGAACTCAGATCCTGAAAAAAAGATAACTTGTATATTGACTTATGAAGACCATTTTAAATTTCTTTTTGCCTCAATATAGTGATTTTCAGAACAAGTGTCATTCTGTCTTACACTGCAATTAGATTCTTATGTTTAATTTTTATTTTTGAGTCTATAAAGGAAAGGACTCTGTATATTAATGTTGACACTTTTTGCTATAAACTAAGGCAAATTAGGGAATTTGGATGCCAGATCTAAGTAACTGCTCTTGATTTAAAAAAAAAGTGTGAACTTTCAAAACTATTTTTTTCAGTACTTTAAGCATATTTTCTTTCTTGAAAATCTGTGAAAGAAAGGAAATTAATTTATCCATTCTGATTCCTTTCAGTTTAAAATAGTTCATCCATCATGATGTTAGGAATTTTAGAAAGTATTTAATATCATTTTACTTTTAGGGAAGCAAATAGAAGTAGGTGTTGAATGATCTGCTAAAGAACATGTTAATTATTCCACCATATATGCAATTTGCTCTGTCGTGTGAAATTTGGCTCAGGCAATCAACTTCAAGATTTTTATCCAGGTAAAAATGTACAGGTATTTTAAACAGAAATATAAGTTGAATATTAATAATAAAAAAATAAAATTCTAAAAAAAAAAGCTATATTTTTAATTCAATTTTGTACTAGAAAACATTTTTTCTTAATTTAACTGAAAATTCAAAGTATTAATTACCTCCTTGTATCACATTTTCTTGCTCTGCTACCCAGGCCAAATATTCACACAAATTTATTTCAGAAATGTTGTGAGGGATCATCCAGATGTCCAACTATGACAAGATAAAACTACAAATCAGGATAAGGAAATTTGACCTTGATTTTTCTCAAGGAACATGTGGTAAAAACTTGAAGGAGAATCATAGGAAATAACAGAGAGAGAAATTGTACTAGACTAGTTTTTCCCTTTTTAACATTTGAACCATAGGTCCTGCTTTAGGCATAATTCCTAGGAAAACCAGACTACTGTAATATTCATAACTGCCTGCAACAGATGTTGAATGCACTTCTCTCCTCTCCCATCCATACAGATGGAATGTGCATGCTTATGCTCCAGCACACTTGCAAAGGGAGCAGACTGAGCTGTCAGGAGACTCTCACTAAGAAGCATCACATAAAGGATCTCTTTTCCTGTACAGACAAAGGCCCCAAGAAGTGGAAGGACTTAATCATGTGTGCATGAATCATGAGCTATTCTCTAACACAAACACACTTCAGAAGGGGAATGTGTTCATATCTAAGGTGATAATATTCAAAATAAGGAAGCAGAATTTGAAGGTAAAAGTATCTGTCAGCTTCAGACTAACAGCATGTATTTCTACTCTAAAGGTCCTTTATTGCAAAAGAAACATAGAGGTTATAGGGCCATTTCATCTCAGTATTTTTAATTCCATAAATCATCTAGGATTTCTCCTAGAGGAATAATCCTTACTTGATTTCTTCAAGTAATATGAGGATACACAGACCTGTGAAGAGAGTGATTCCTGACCCCTATCTCAATCACCCTTCTAGGGCATCACCTGGGATGAGATAAAATAGATTTCCATTTTTTACCACTGTCTGCAAAAAAGAATCTGCTGATCACATGAGATTTCAGTCATCAACTTTTAGAAATTGATTTCACATATTAGTGTCTCCATCCCTGAGAATCTGAAGCACCTGGACACCTATATCTTCTCCCACTGCCCTGAAAATCCCACATCTCCAGATGTTTCATTAAGCCACAAGAGAGTTGATGCACACTTTTCAAATTCTCTTCAACACAGCCTGCTTTATTTATTCTTCCTAAACTTATCACCAAGTTCCAGGTCATATTGTCAGATACACCATACAGCAAAGACACCTCCTAAAGCATCAGGTGAAGAACAGGGGGATGGATTAGGTGGTAAAGCTTTTATGTCAAAAAAGTAAATCTGCCTGTAAAAGATCAGGTGCTTTCCTAGGTCCCAGGCAAGAAGAGATAAGGAATTTTAGAGAAGCTGTGTACTGTCCCAAACCTCCATGTCTTCAGCTTCAGATGCTGTAACTAGCCTGCGGCATGCGCCCAGGATCGATATCCTCGGGGGCACCGTGAAGGGTTCACAGCGTTCTCTGAAGACCGACTGACTGGTGCCGGATAGTGAAAGAATGAGGCTTCTGCCGAGGTGGGATGGCTCAACAGATCACCTTTAATCCAGACAGCTCACAGCAAGGGATGGTACAACGAAGGGCGGAGGGACACAGCTGCTCAAGAGGGGAGATGACTCTGAGAGCCCCGAGCAGTGGGCGCGGGGGAGTATAAAAGGGTCTCAGGGAAGGAGTGGCTTAGGTCCGAGGGTCCAATGGTAAAGGGCTTAAGGGGAGGAGAGAGGATGGGGTGATATGGTATAAACCAATGAGGATGGGGAGAGGGAGTGGTCATGGGGAGGGAACCAATAACAATACATATAACTTAGAACATGCTAGAACTTAGGGCTGGGGGACAAACTGATTGACAGATCCGGGTTGCCATAGAAACAAAGGGTGGCAGTTAGGGAAGGCGGGAAATTATACATCTGTAGATTCCCAGGGGAGGGCGGGAGGCCCTGCTCCCAACCCGCCTCCCGCATCAAACTCTGAATAGAAAATACCTGTACTCTGTTATCTTAGATGGCAATACAAGGTTTAAAAACCAATCCTTCTCACTTCTTTCTGCTGTCTCCTTGTATGAAGGACTTCTTCTTCCACAATTACTGTCTAGCACTTTCTGTGCTTTTCCAGGCTGCAACCACTGCACACATTTGCACTTTTTTTTTTTTCCTGGAGAGTCTTTGCTCTTTGTGGAGATCCTCCAGCGTGAGTTCATGAGCAGTCCTTGCATCTCCCATCTCTTGCTCTGCACTCAACCAGAGATTATCTGCACGATTGGCACAGCCACCAACTCAAAAGTATTTTGTCCAAATATTCACCCACCTCTGCTGTTTAATCAAACTCGTGGATGAAGTGAAGCAGTACCCTGTAAGGCAGAAATAAACATATTGACCAGAAGACCTTCCATCTCTGTATCAGTTGTGCTGGTCTTTCTAGCTCTACACATTAAGAGAAGGCTTGATACTACCAGCAGTATCATCTTACATTCCAAAGATAGAATTCCAGAAAAAAAACAAGTGTTACAAACATGTGAGCCCTGAAATAATTTGAAGCAGGCAACCATAATTCCTTTGCACTTTTCATGTAAGTGAGTGCATCAGTGCAATATCTGTCCAAAAGATTTTGGAAACTCTTTTACGGCACTATTAAATGCTGCAGGTTGCTATCTACACTTCTCAGACTTCTGCTTTGCAGGATTAATTTGCATTTTTTCTCACCCTTCAGCATTTATCTTCATTTACTGTAGTTACTCTCACAAATTATTTCCTCCTGTGCATATGTGAGTATAGGTGAGAGCGAGTGCACTCCTTTCACATCTCAGTTGTCAAGGAGCCCAGTACAGTGTTATGAAAATTGAAAGCACTGTTAATGAGAAGTATATTAATAGAGCCTTTTTTAAACTCCTGTGTCTTTCACTGTAAAGTTTATTTTATGGTTTACCTAATTCTTGTTCCAGCTACAGCTAACTTTAGAAAATAGGAAATGACAGATCAGCTATCAGTATGGAGTCACTAGATTCCATCCCTAACAGCAGCAAAATTAATATGAAATTAGAATGCACGGATAGGATTCAACTGCCTGTATTTTCCACCACAGCTGTCTGAAAGTTTATTCAAGATTGAGAAAACCAAAAGTGTGCCAGAGTCAGCATCATCTTTAGTAACAAAAAATTTAAGCATGCATTGTTTCTCCACTTTCACTAGTGTTATGAGCAACTCATTTTGCTGTTAGGGCAAGAAATGTAAGACTCTGGTGTTCTGCTAAAAGCACCTTGGCCTGGAATGTCATCAAATGTTATGTGATCTGGACTCCACAGGCTTGTTTTGGAGGTTTGAAATATCTGAGATATCTTTCAGTGTCTTCCAGACTCAGAACAGTCCTAAGTCCCCTCTAATTCAATGAAAGCCTATGAGTGCTGTCAACACACAGGGAAAAAGGAATTGCCAACTTCAGAAGACCAATTCAAGTCTTTAAATAGCCGCCTTCTTTTTCCTATTGTATAGTCAGAATTCTATGCTGCTGACATACCGGAAGGATGGGATGGCATCCAGAGCCTGGACAAGGTCAAGAGAAGTGGACTCATGGAATTTCATGAGATTTAACAAGACCCCGTGCAAGGTGCTGCACTTTGGTCAGGACAGCTGGCAATATTGGGGGATTTTTGAGGGATTTATTAATGCCCCAGAGGTCAGGCTGGATGAGAGCTCTGAGCAACTTGATCTAATGAAAGGTGTCCCTGCCCATGGCAGAGGGGTTGGAAACAAATGATCTTTAAAGTCCCTTCCAATCCAAACCATTCAATGATTCAGTTCTATGATTCTATGAGTCATTCATCTTGTGTTAATTTTCTACTTGTGAAGTCATGTTCTTTCTGCTGTGTTCTTTTTTCCTAAAGTCATTCAGTGGTCAAGTCTGTGCCATTTTCACATCATTTTCCTCTTTCTGAATTTGCTTTGTGGGCACTGCTCCCATATTTGTTGCAGCTCTTATGCTACTGAAATGCTGAAATGATTCATCATCACCAGCTGGCCCTGTTTGAAGGGGTAGAGCACCAGAGAGTGAGAGCTAGATGATCAAATAATGTTGAATCAAAATTTTTTAATGTTTCCAGCTTCCTGAATGGCCTAGAGAGTTAAAGGCACTGCACATGCACTCAGGGCTTCCCGGTACTTAGGATCATAGCTTCATTTTGGGAATCCCACTCATATGGGACCTGGGTGGTACAGTCAAGCAGAGCTTGCTTCCTCTGAGTAAAGAAAAGGGTACTAGGAGAAGCATGGTGTGTAATGTTTGTAGAGAGTAATGACTACTGTTTGCTCTGTTCAGTTTTGGGGAGGCTGTTGGGTTTTGGTTTTTTTTTGAAATGAGAGAGAAAAAGGAGAAGTTCTATATGACAGGTTTTTTAGTGAGGCAAAACAGAGACTAGGACTTCTAGTCTAGAAATTCTCAGAAAAGTTGCAGAAAAATTAGAAAGGAAATTTGAAATGAATTAATGAAATTCTATTAATTCCTTGTGCAAAATCTTTTCAGAGTTAAAATCTCTCACTACAATTCAGTTTCTATAAATTACTTTCCAACCTGGAATAAATGAAATTAAAATCATTGGGGAAGCACACATGCAAAAGTTTTACCCATTTTACCCTTTAAGTCATATATTTATTTAAGCAGGCTTGTTGATGCTCTAGAGAGCTCCTTTAAGAAAGTCTTGAACAAGAAGCAAGAAAGTAGATATGCTTAACTATCACAGCTCTAATTTCCTTTCAGGCAATTCAGAATAAAGATCACATCTGAGGCTGAGAAAACCAATAAAAGGTATTTAGATACTGCATTATCTTATGGATTAATAAAATGTCTGAATATGGTTTTAACTCTACTAAGCAACGCCTGAAGTACAAAAAAGATTATAAATAGTCAAAGGAAATATGCAGCCTCAGCTTCCAACAAAAAAGATAAAGAAAATTTCTGTAACTGTGGTGCTTTGATGCCTTTCATATTTTTTTACCAGGTTTACTCCTTTGGTGTTGATTGGGCATGACTTTCAAAGCATGCACAGGTAGTGCATTCTAATTTTGTCCACCTGAGTAGATAAAATTGCATCAGAATTACTTGCTTTAATTATTCAAGGATTGAGTGCAAGTTAATAGCATGTGATGCATGTCATCCTAATAAAGAAAATACCTTACATTTCTGATTCCTTGGTTTTGTGTCTCAAATCACGTGCTGGATGCCTTCAGTAAGTTGTTCACAATGAGCCCATAACAATTGTGCAATTCATGAATATGACAACAAAAAAATCCAAAGAGTGATTTGATATATAAGTATCCTGTGAACATATCTAGTTGCTGAATTCAATTATGTAATGCAAATTAATTAATACTCATATGTACAAAATGTGGGAAAGGAAGAACCCATAAAGTCATAAAAACTGGTATAAAAGTTAATAATGAGCTATAATAAAAAGACATTAAAAAATTAAACTTCCAATAAATATTAGTAAAATATTTTTGCTATCAAGACTATTAAACAGGGAAGTGACAAGAAAACTAGATATTAGAGATATCTAATACCGGACGAGACAGGAAGTTGAATTGATTGGCTTAGGTCTGTATTAGAAATATGGGGAGCTAGAATATATAATCAATTGCAAGCTTATGCAGTTTATGCAGACATGTGCCACAAATACCTTCACTTGTGATGCAGGTGTACATTTTCTGGACATATATGATTCCTTTGGGATACAATTACCTCAAATTACACTGGGAATGAAATAAAGCATTGTGGGGGAAAGTGAACTACTGAAATCCATGCTGAAAATGGCCATGGGAGTGATAGATTTGCTTTGCTGGGCACCTAGTATCCAGTCTGGGTCAAGCCATTGCAACAAACCACTTCTATAGTACTCATTTGGTGAATATTTCCATTCTTAATTACTACTTCATTGCATATTATAACTTTAAGGCTGTACTGTTCACAGAATGTAGTAACCTAGAGCAACAGTTACCAAATACATATCCTTTGCTTTCTTTCTGAATAATACGATAGAATCACAGAATATTAATTCTCTTCTTCTGGTCTCCTTCCTTTTCTTTTTCCTCCACTTGAGACAAGCTGGAGAATGATAATCTCTGTTGCTGAGAGATTTTAGCAAAAACCAAAGATTTTTCTTGTTTAATGCTAAAAAACATCACAAAGAGAAGTCTTATTGGCCAGATGTTTGGACATATATCCTTCCTGATAGACAGTTTACCAGCATATGAAAATTTAATGGCAAAAATCACAATACTTTTTTGGATAAAAAAGCATTTCTGCTTTTGGTATTTATCTGGATGTTGAATAGTTGCATAGAAGTATAAACTCTTCCCTTGAATTCTTGTCCACAGTTTTATGAGGCTGAAGAAACAAGCTTCAATAGTATATTTGATGGCAAGGGTATATACAGCATTTTATATTGAATACTGCAAAAATTTCAGTGAGGACCCATGGCTCCATGAGTCTGTATACCTGAAAAGAATAGATTTTTATGTTACTGTTGCACTTGAGAATGTCCAAAGTTTATTAATCTTCCATTTGTACCATTGCCTCTAGAATTCTGATTCTGCAAAACACTTCAATTAATTCTAGACTCTGAAAAGGAATTGTGAAAATGGCATTTAAACATAATGAAAAACTAGAAAATTTGTAATTATTTTGGATAAAAAAAACAGTTAAACAAAGGGATCATAACATCATATTGTGATTATATATTTAAATGAATGATATTTTTAAATCAACAATGCATAAATACAATATAAATAACTCAGCATCCCAAGGATTGCTTTCTTGGAACATTACATTAATTATTAAAACAGGACTTAGAAATTAGAACTAGGAGAAAGTTAAACCCTAACAATCTTAACAGAAGAAATATGCAAATGAAATATGCAGTGTCATGGAGTGACAAATATCAGTGTTGGTGAAATTAAAATTAGTAAAACAAAGAATTGAAAAATTAAAAAAATTGAAAATTGGGTGAGATTTATTAGTGGCCACTAGATCCTTACTGGTAAATCTCACTGCTAAAAGAAGACGATAAGGAGCTGGGAAAGCCAAGTTCCATTTGCTTCAAATTAATATATGGATTAAGAATACTGGCTGAAATTGATACACCAAAGCCTGATCACTAGCTTGAGTCCTTGAAGCGCAGGAATGTAATATGCCACAAATGAGAGAAAAAAAACGTGTTTTTCTAATGTGAAAGACATTATGTTTTTCTGAGATACATGTACCCACAAAAAATGAAAAAAACCCCAACCCTAAGCAAACCCACAAACCAACCAAGAACTCCAAACCAACAATTATATTTGGAAAAATTGAAAAAATATGAAATTTGTCTTCTACGTAAATCAATGCTAAGCAACCCAGTTCTCCATAGGCTCTATCTGTATTAAACAGTTTGAAATAATTACAGCATCTGAATAGGTTTCAGTCTAAAAACAATGGCTTTTTCTTACACTGGATGGCTGAAAACTCACTCCAGTGTCAGAATTGAGATCAAGCTGAGTATTTTGTCAGTGCTTTTGATTTTTCCAAAGTGTTCATTTGGCACAAAGCAAGGTCATGGGTGAGCTTTGAGAATGAGATACAGAAGGTGACAGAGTAGATTAGGGGATGGCTGAAGAGTTGGTAGAGAATGGCTGATGATCTGAAGGACATAGAGTGAGATGCTAATAGTAGCACAGGATAGCAAAAGAGGTGAAAATATCATCCTTTAAAGGAGACAAGAGCAGACTTTCAGTAAATGTAATCAATCATTTGTATTTGCTTGTCAGGGACAGTGTCTACTTCAATTCATGCCTGTGGGCTTGAGGTGAGGTCATGATCCACAAGCATTCCATTAAGCAGAAGTTTCAGTTCACTGTTGCCTAAGTTTTATCTCATTGTTTCCCCTCCCCTGGTGCAGCTAACCAGCTCAAGTGCCCCAGTGCCATGGTGCTCTTTGGACAAGGCTGTGGTGGGAGCAAAACCAGCTCACCTTATCCATGGCAGCAGAAACAAAAGCAGCGATGCTTTGGAGAAGGACAAAATATTTTTATAAAAGGGACTGATGATTTTCTGGTTAAAGAATAAAGTACTGTGCAGTCAGAAGTAGGGCCTTGTGGATGGCACCAGGTAATGATACAAGAGAAAGGGGGGCATCTTGCTCATGAGAAGGGCTGCAGGAAGAGAAAAAAACACTTCATGCTGGAAGTCTGCAGCATAGCAATACCGCTGAATAAAATCCTTTCCTTTAATTTACTGATCTGATAATGTCTTAAAGCCTGGCATGTCTTCCCTGTCTGCTTGGCACATCTTCAGTTCATGTAGCCTGTTTCATGAGCTTGTTATAGTACCTCTGCATAATGTATTGCTATGCTACCTATCCCTTTTGGAGTTCACAGATTCTATTTGCTGCATGATAAACAATATGTCCACGTGGGGCTTTTTGAAAGGTGATGTGTTCCAAATTCTTGCTGTGCTTCCATCCACCCAAGAAGTCCCCTTTATTAGCATAAAAGCTTTCTGCTGAACTATTTCCTTAGCATTCCTTATTTTGCTCCAATAAGACCATCAGTATCTGTTCTCTCTCTTATACAAATGGTTGATGACATCCCTGGTTAACATTATTTAATAGAGCAAGAAAAATGAACGTATATGGAAAAATATGATCTAATGTATCCTGCCACTTGAAACAGCTGGCAGTCCTTGCTGGCAAATTCCTAATTCTCTACTCTATTTCTGTTCTTGGCTCTATACCCTCATTCTCCAGATAAGATTTTTACGTGGTGGAGTTCTACATAATCACTCATACCGAGAATTATATCCTTACTCTTCACAAAGCAAAATATGGTTTTAAAACAAAAGTGGTGTGCTGAATATAGACCACAAGCACAGGAGATATACAAAGCAGCACCTTCAGAGGAAGCTACTACTGGTCTGGTTTGGATCTTCCCTGGTGGTAATCAACCCAACAACTCCAGCAGAAAAAAAAAAATCCCTTCCAAATACAATTCTAAGCATAGTATATTAAAATCAGTACTCTTTCTGTGATATCCAGAACTCGACATTTTTTTCCCAGATCCATAAACCCCAGACATGATATGGTAGAATTTATTATTAATAAAATAATCCAAACCCTGCTGCCTCCTGTTTTATTTTCTAAACATGTAATTTTCTCTTTAGAGAAGGTATTTCTTAGATCAAAACCACACTACATATTCTCCTCTGGATACATCCAAAGCCTCTTACCAGATCTTCTACACTAGAAAGTTCTCAGATCATTAATTCACCATTTATTAATTTATTGGCCCCACAATTAATTTATTGGTATTCAATCTGTTAAGAAAAGCACAAACCAAAGTTAAGGATTTATGTTTAATTCTTCCAATGATCTTCTTTACCAACATGAAAATAACTCTAAATGTGTTACAAAGAACTGGATTTCAGACTTTTTTACTCAGAACAGCAGACAAAAGCATTTTTTTTTTCATACCACTCATAAGAGAAAGTAATTAGAACAGGATTTCAGTTGTGTTCACATTCTAACCACAAATTAGGAAAAGCTACCTACAGTTTGACATTCCTAAACAAGTAGCTGCACAGAACACCAGCTAAACATAAGGAATGCATGGGATGGGAAGAGAGATGGCAAATATTTTTTGAAGGAGCAGGTTTATAGATTCTGTATCTAAAAGGAGAGCTCTTGGCAGTCCATTTTATTCTAATTTGTTGACATGTTTTCATGTAGAAGTACCAATGCTGATTTGGACCATGCATGCAAGTGCCAGCAACACAAAGCTGGAGAATGTACAAGAAGCTGTTGGTGGATGACAGTACTGAGAGAAACAGCTGCTCATTGTCATCCATAACACTGCTTCCTTCTCTTTGCTTGCTACACAACCATTCAAGTATTTTTTTCTTTACAAAGCATAATTTGCTGCCCCCTCTAGTTTCCATACCCTGTCGTTTGAAATAACACGACACTGATAACATGAGAAATTTTTTTCAAGATTTTCACTGCAGAGAATTTGAAGATTCAAAGTTCAAAGGATAAAGTTCTGCTGCCTCATTCTTGATTGGTTCATATCTAGGGAAGATTTTCCATCTTTACAAAGCATATATGGTTTTAAGAAGCCATAAAAGTGTCTTTTTACATTCACTTCACAAGTGTAAAAATTATCCTAGCTGAAAACCAGAAAAGACCAGAATGGTAGAATTTTTAATATTATTTTCCTTTACCAATTGAAAGAATTATCCATATCCATTAATTACCCATATTTATAGGGAAAAAAATAATCCCATTGCTCACTGTCTAATCCAAGGGAGTGAAAACAGTAGCTTGTAGTCCTTCCAAGTGGTATCTCAGAGATGCATGGAAGTGATTCATAAGGAAGACATTTAACTATAGGAATAACATATTGAGTCTATAATTCAATGTGATTAGAGGGGTGGAAGCTGAGCACAATGTATCTTCTGCTTTCCAAATAAAGGATTTGTCCAAAAATAATCCTGATTTCAGAAATAAAAAGTCCATTAACAGACTTTCGATGACATTACTGCTGAGGTGCCCCCCTGGAAAAGCACTACACATTTGAAATCTTGACAAGATTCTGTAACATCTACTCTGAATACATTTCCTCTTGAAAACATTTTTGGCAAATTGGCTTGTTCAAAATGGGGAAATAACCCATTTTCCAGGAATAATGGCCAACCACTGACTCTAGTGTCAGTAGTCAGTGCCAAGCATTTTTACGTTTCTTTGTAAATCAAAAAATCCAGGAAGCAAAAGACACCTTTAACAGATAACATTGCCATTTTAAGCCAGCAACCAGATGTGACTTTAAGGCTAAGGAGTCTATGAATTCCCAGTGTCAGCTTTATCCCTGATACTTCCATTTGTACAGCACAGTGAAAACGGATGGATGAAAGCAGATCTCCTTAGCATGCCTACCAGAAAACAAAACAAAACAAACAAAACCTCACAAGTTACACAATACATGAAAAAAATGAAACAAATACAGAACCCTCTCTCCTGCACAGACTAAGCAACTAGCTTTCTTGCAAAAAATGATTATTCTGATCTGTTGTTTAGTTTTTCTCACCTGTACCACTTATTGGTTCCATGTCATCAATCATTGGATTGTACCTTCATGTCGCCAAAATTTCAAAAGATTTATTTCTTATCTAGACAGTAGGAAAGTCAGTTTTCAGCACTCAGTGTCATGTGTCAAACAAGAAAATGATGGTGAGTTTTCTAAACCTCTGGGAACTCTGAGAATTTTTATTATTATATATGGTCTTCAAAGGCTAAGCTCATTATTTACTTTTCTTTTAATTTGTCAAACTTTATCAGTCCAGGCGCAGATTTTTGATGCTTCCAGTCAGCCATTTTCTCTGATGCTACAGTTATACTTTCTGTCTCAAATTAATAGAAAAATTGAATATATCTACAGTCTGATGTAGCAGACAAAGTATATGCCTCATGCACTCAGACTTCACTTTGCTGAGCACTTGGTTAGCATATTGGGATGAATTTTCCTTTGGTGTCACTGCCGCATGAAAAAGCAGAGTGGTCTAGACACAAAACTTATTGAAGAGAGACAAACTGAGGCTACAGGATCTCATCCACATTTTACATCTGTGCATCTGTCCAAATTTTCTACATTGCAGTAGAGACTGATATGTTCCTTATTTACACAGCATAGTCCAAACCTGAACTAAGACTACTTTAGTAAATATGTATGAGTCCCATTGTCTAGCCCTGAGAGCAACACAGTCTGCTTCCTGCCCAAATAGATAAAAATATTTCTTCTTCCAGTGATCACCAAACTTACAACAGGAGACCATCCTGGCCTGTTTTATCCCTCATATCAAAGTATTATTTGAAAGTGTTATGGGCTGACACTCTGCCCAGCAGTTCCACAATATGGAAAACATCAAGCCAACAACTAAGCCTAGTCAGCCTGACACTACAGACACTGCCAATACACAGGCTGGCAATAGTGTGAACTTCTTATATATTTGGTAGATAAAAATTCCATTTAAGTTACAATTGAGAAATTTTTCCATTTTTAAGAAAAATCACATTATTCAGGAAAATATATTCAATGCACTCTTAAAATCTGCAACAGTTTTCATTCTTCTATAGTGCAGTTGACAAGTAATTTTTTATCATTCTGGATATTATTTTTAGCCATAATTGTAGACAGGAGGGATGCTGTCTTCTCCAGTATCTTTTTGGGGTTTTTTCAAATGGGAACCACCCTTTGAAACATCTTTCTTTTTAGTTATGGTCATGTTCAACTTAGTCTGGTCCAACAGGCAAACAAATGCTGCTTTCTTTTGAAGAGATGATGGAATTGGTAGCTACCCAACAACAGGGTGTGCCTGCGCTGAATATATTCAGGAAAGGGCACAGAAATAGCCTGCAATTAAAAAGTACACTTAGAAATAAAATACTCTGACCATGATTCCCTTTGGATTCCTTTCATGACTGCATGAAAATTGAAAAAAAAATTATTGCAGAAGAACTACTACATCAAAACAAAATCATGAATAGAGTTAAAAGCTATAAACAGCCAGTAAATGAAAAGAGAAACATCAGCAGTTTGGAACATGTAACATTCCTCACAGGGTTTGTAATGTGGGAAGAAAGAAAGCATTACAGAACATAAAAATATCCCCAGTTTGTGTGGAAGTGTCTGGGTTTTACATTCAGCAATTTAACAGTAGGTGTGATGTTCCATGTTGGTGTTAATATTTATCAAAGTGTTGATCTTGAAAATTTAAGAAAGAATTAAGTTTGGAGATCCACCCCAAAAATATTATGCATTACAGTGATGAAGACAGAGATTTTTATATAAAGCAGGACAAATACTGCTCCCTTTGTGTGAGCTGTTGCACTCAGTATGATTATTTTTGTGTGAAATTCTGAGATGAAAGTTTCCTATATGTCTATTGTATTTACTCTGTGTGCATTGAGTGGTCTCATATTGTCATTGTGTTTAAATCTTGCATATGTCAAACCCCAATTTATCTATACAGACATGGTTTGCTAATTGCTCAAATTTGTTTACTTTTGCCCTTTTCATTGCTAAAGGTCCTGCAGCTTAATTTAGGATGTTTTTAGGTTTTCCTTGGCCATCTTAAAATGAAGCCATAGGGTTATAAATGCTGATTGTCTCACCAGTTAAGGGGGCAGCCCTTTGTGGGGGTCCTCATAAAACCATCCACCTCCTGAGGGACAGAAATGTGCTGGAAGCTCATGGCATTGGCAGCCCACATTCTATTACTACCATGGCAGTTCCATTCACATGGCACTGAGCATGAGGACATCACCTAAAATCAGCAGGGAGAACTCATACATTGTAAGAATCAGAATGTGCTAATAATACCAACTCAGCTTTGTAAAATAGCTCTCTCGTGCCTCATGTGGCATAAATTGAATTGATCTTTCTCCTTCAGGGGAAAGATCTAAACATCTTCTCAAGCAGTATACTTCTTACATTGTTAACTGTTCCTGTCAAGGAAAGTTCATCTCACCAATGGGAAATATGCAAAGGAGAAATATTTTAATAGTGTTTTGCTGCTCACAGTGCTCACATGGTCCAATTTAAAGGTCCAGAATCACTAGTGCTACTGAGCATGACTTGAGAAGGTAGTGACAACCACACACACATGAAGAGTAAGATTTGAGGATAGATAATGAGAAATTGTCAGGCATTGACTCCATCCTAGTCAGTCTCAAATAGAATTAATCTTTCAAGACATCCTCTTTCCACAGTGGGCTTCTCATTAGACTGCTGAAATTAAAAACTAATTAGAAGCAGCAAGTTAGATTCTACCCAAATTCAATCTGTATTTGCAAGTTGAATGAACTGTCAATTTAGAAAATAAAATGCTACAGAATGAGGAGAATAGAATATTGAAAAAGTCAGACAACTGAGTGATGTGAAATAACAGGCATTGTGCTTACGTGAATTCTGCTGAATCCTTATTCATTAAAGAAAATTAGAATGCCATCGTCATCTTTGGCCAAGTTGTTGTACCTGTCACAGAAGTGTAAAAATCAATTCCAAACTAATTGACACTTTGGGGAGAAGAGGCTGGCAGCCATTTTTCCAGTATGAGGGAGCAGAAGGGCAGAAGAACAACTGCAGGTCAGAGATTGCAAAACTATTTCTTGTGCAGTGCCAGAGCAGGACAAAAAGTTTTACATTGCAGTGACAAAGTCTACTGTTTAAGATGAATCTTGTCTTCATGGCCATAAAACATTTCTCCACTGTGAGCAGCAAATGTGGTTTTGCTCAGTTTAAATGTCAGCAATCACACCCTTTGCTATCCTTTTTCCTGGCTGCCTTTATACATTATGTTGTTTTAAGGAGAGTTGTACTAAATGCACATCTAAAAGGCCTTGCCATAAGCAGATCTGCAATCTGTACATTTCAATAGCTTCCTCTGGGGCAAGAAACACCGAATCAAGGGATCTGGCTTGAAAGAAAGTGACATGAAAGAAAAATAATATTATGTCTTCAGCAGTATTATCTTAATGATTGTCTTACTGGCCTTTGTGTTGCATGCAAATGATTTCATCAAATAACTGCATGCACAATTAAATACTAAAGAAGTTTAATGAGAAAAGCAATCATCAAAGAATGAAAATTTTATTGGAAGAAAATCTGAAAACAATAAACATTTAGGTAAAAACCATCAGGATGCAATTGTAAAGTAATGTAGTTCTGTACCTGTGTTAAAGCAGGTTAATCTCAATCTAATCCTTTACATTTAACTTAACTAAAGTTAAATTAAACTCCTGGAAAAATAATCTATGAAGATGGCAAGCAAGGAAGGTGTGTTTCATGGTTCTTGGGTAGGAATATTTACTATATTTTTTTCTCTTTTTAAAAGAACTCTGTGGAAAAGTTGATAAAAAACTGTGAAGCCAATGGAAAAGCCACTCAGTGTTAACCTGAATCTTTTTTCTGCAGTGTTTAACTTCCATTTCAGTGGGGGTAGAGTGCTATGGATAAATCCAGTCCTGAAGCTTCAGATAGTCAATTCCATGTTTTGAATTAAAGAAACAGGAATCTTAATGTGCATCTCTATTTTTCTTACAAGCTTCAACTAGTTTTTAATTTCAGGCTAATTTACCTTTCTTTTCTTAAACCTCTGACAAGTTTTCAATTATACACTCAATTATGCTGGACTTCTTTGTGATAAGTTGAGTTACTCCAAAGTTTATCTGCATAATAAAAATCATAGCTGACTTTATTTCACAGACTTACCCAGCGCAACTTTAAATATTGCTAATTCAAAATAATTCAGTTCCATACCATTAGTTGTCTGTAGCTTCATTCACATTCAAAGGCAAGTGGAAAAGCAGGACCATGCTGAATATTGCCACATATGACTGTGAGAGGACAGTTCAGATGAATTAATCTTCCTGACCTAGATGACAGCTACCAGGAAAGAGTGGAGAGCAACCAAAGCTTATGGGACACTTAGACTAGTTAAGGAGGCCTCCAAAAGAGAAACACATTATCCTAAACTTCATTTTTATCTCCTCTTAAACTTACTGTTGTGTATTCCTTTTTATTTGGAAAAAAAAAAAGGATAACCTTTTGTACTTTTGTGGATATTTAAGTGGATTTTCCCTTTTATAATTCTTTGTCAGCTTTTTTGTAAATCTAAGTGGAAAATTAAAAGCAAGATGATAGTATAGGATTTCCTTTTTTTTATCTTCTACTATCATCCACTAAACATTAACAACTGAATATTTCTTTGACCTATATAATATAAAATATATTTTTCATTAGAGCAATGAATCAACACAGTGCACAGCTACTGAATTGTATAGTGTTTACTGAAAGTGGGACTATTACTTAGGCACTGGCAATAAAATAAAACGATAAGGAACATTTATGCAGTCTATGAAATGGATTTATAATCATATTAAGGGAGAATAAAATTTTTAAAAAGCACTACCAGATCTCCATTTGTGTCTTACTGAAAATCCTGACCAGTTTGTCTCTCTGCCAGGAATTTAGGACCTTTATTGAATGCACTTGGCTTCATTACAGTGCACCAAGGTTTTTCAACTGTCAGATGAAACAACATGTGTGTTCACCTGATAAAATAGATATAAGAGATAGATTTTTCTATTAAAGGTGCCTTTTCAGTGAAACAAACTATCCCTTACTTCTAGAACTGAAGATAATACAAAAGAGTCAGTAGCACACCTCCATAAAAAGTAATTCCACATGAGGATTATCTAATAGCATAATTATAGACACTGCTATTTACAACAGTGGTAATTTCAATTGTCCAACACTTTCCATTTTATACTATTTATACTACTTATAAATAATAAAACAAGACTAATTTTTTTTTCTTTTTTTCCTCTTATTATAACTGCTTTTATTCTCATGTTTCAAAGTTCTCGAGAAACAGAAAACACTGCTAGCAATTTTGGAATGTTACCTAAATGTACATCAACGTATTCAAATTTATTTTGCTATGATACTGCTGCAGTATGCAGTAGCCTGAAAGTCCAAATATGTTTTAAGTTTTGAAACCTACAATATGACACACATACATGAGCCCAAATATTCCAGGCTGCAGAGTAAACCAAGATCTTTCAAAATAATCACATCATCCATGGATATAGCAACACAATAATGTTGACAATGATGACATTTTGCATTGTGGTTCTGACCTGGAGTCTTCAGGTCATATTTACTGGAAGCACAGCAGAGGTGGAAGGAGGCTATTTAATTTCTCATGGAGGGGGCAAATGAACTTTGAATTGAGATGTCTCGTTTCCTTTTCTGGAAGCACTAGTATTGCTTCTTTTCATAAATTACTTCCAATATAAAATTACTTCCAATATAAGAACTGGAAGACAGCTGCCAAAATACCAAGAGAATGATGTTATAAGTTTTCTCAGGAACTATGCTCATGCTTCAAAGCTTGCATTTGGAGAAACTACTTATATTATTATCTTTATCTGAAGCATAGACTTTACATACAGAAGGGTCAGACAAACACCATCATTCACCAGAAGGCTTTGTGCTTTTATAACTTGAAAATTTGCTTCTAAGCTACCAGGCCAGTTTTTCAAGGACTCCTTTGGCTTGAAGAACATTTTCAGCAGAGGTACAAAAGTGCATGATTAGATTCTTTGCAAATGTCTACTGGATAAATTTCCATGCAAAAAGACACCTTTCTTCACAATTGGAGACAATTAATTTAAAAGGCCTTTTCCTGTGTGACCAATTGCATTGATCTTTCCCAACATGAAAAAACATGCCCTGTGCAAAAAGCAATTTCTAAAACTCACAGAAATAATATCCAAGTGAGCAGTGCCACACACATTTGAAAGGTTTGGTTGTGGAGGTAGCTATCTTTAACAAATCTTAATTATTTGATTCTAAAGACTTAATAAAACATTGAAATAAATAGAGCCAACAGTATGAAGAAAAGAAATAAATTAAAGAGCATACCATTTATATCTGGAAAATGTTGGAGCCATTTTTGAGAGCTTCTAAGGGAGAAAAGTAAAGAAAAATCAGCTCACAGATCACGGCAGATTTAGATGAACTAGGCTTAGCAATCCAATACCACTGAGCTCATTACTATCCTTATTTCAATTTTGTGGTGGTTTGGAGGAGGTTTATAAACAATTCCAAGTTAATTTAATTTTTAGAAAATAACTCTAGCATTCTGTTTACAGTTCTTTTAAAAAAAACATTTTATCTTTGAAAACAAACCCAAAGGTAACTTCAAAATATTGGCAAATGCATTTCATCTTACCAAAAGGAATCAAAAGACTGTTTTCAAGAAAAAAGAGGTCACTTTTCATAGGCCTCATGGCAAGCTGATGTGTTTTTTAAGCTCACAAATATCAACTGTCCTCTACAAAACTTGGAAGAAACATCTATTTTCAAACACAGGGTTTGGTTTCTGTTATTGAAATAGCACACTCTGGCTGAGCCATAGCCTGGTCAGCCCTCTGAGCAGCACAGATACTGCTGCGGGTTCCCAGGCCAGGTGTCACCACTGCACTAAGATCAGTGGGAGAAGTTACTCTTTGAGAAAAAGTAGAGAGGCAAAAACATGTTTGTTTTCTCTGTACAGCCAGGCTCAGCATACTTTTTGAGAGTTGCTGATAATATGTCATGGTTAGTAACTTTCTTTTTCTTCCATGTCTTTTCACTTTGTGAGGTGTGAAGAGCTGACTACCATAAAAGCCTTCATGAGCCTGTGCACTGGCTGCTGTTTGGTTTAGAGAGTCTACACAATGTACAGGAGTACCTGATCTAGGAGTAGCTCCATCTGGTCAGGGGTTTAGTGAGACATCTCCTCTGAGGCTGACCTGCAGAGTCAAATTCTGATATGCAAGGTGACCAAGACTGACCTTTCTCTTTCAGCCTGTGTCTTTACTAGGAAACAGCAGAGAAAAGTTATTCTCTGCTCCTGTTGCCAGCTAGCACAGTCCAGCAATATACTTATTAAACCATGTGAACCACATAAGTCTTCTTATCAACATCCAAACTGCAATTTGGGAACAATCTTGGAAAGCTGGAAATCGTGAGAATGGTTACCCAGAGTAAAGCTATGCTGAAGATAATGCAAAAAGGAGATTTAAAGACATTTGCATTACCATACAGAGGCCAGAACCCTGGTGCTGTTAAACTCACTAGAAGAGATCTAGTCTCTCTGTCCACAGAGGGACTTATGCTTGAGTTAATATTTTTGTGCCTACTCTCCGTCCTAGATATGGCTATGAACTTGAGAACAAGATCACACCTGTTCATGACTGACACTGTAGACATACCATATTAATCCAAAACATACTGTGGACAAGATCTGTCCATTCATTTTAGTAAGTTTTGGACCAACACCTCAGAGTGAAATCTGCATGGAATATTACAGTTTTGGGTAAGTGGCTTAAAACAAAAAAATCCTTTTGTATATTGAGAGGTTTGGATAAAAAAAGCAGATCTTCCCTTCTTTGTTGCTCCAGGAGAATCACAGGAAAAGGAAAGAATGGAAGAAAAAGAAAAAAGCAAGAAAGAAAAATAAAAATAAAAATAAAAAAAATAAAAAAAAAAAAAATAAAAATAAAAATAAAAATAAAAATAAAAATAATAAAAATAAAAATAAGAAAGAAAGAAAGCAGAATGTCCACCTGACAGCTTCTAACCAGACAGAAAATCACCTTCTCCAGTGGAGGCACAAAGAGTGCCTCCAGTCATACTGCATGTGCCCTCCTGCAGTATATCTCTACACCTTGTGTGTATTGTCTTTTTCCTTTTTACTCTTTTACTTCTCATCAAAACAAAGTACATATGATATTGTTCACTTCCTGCCTTCTTGTACCCTGAGTGTATCCTTTTTTGCTCTGAGCAGTCATTCTGCAACAGAAAAGTAAGACTCCCTCTGGCCCCATTCCTAGATTTCTTGTAGTACTTGTTGCCTTCTCTGCTCAGTGCCTGCCATGAATTTAATCCTTTCCCCAGATTTTGTCCCCACTTTTCAAAAGCATTTCTGGAGAGTGTATCTGTTTTTCTCAAGAATAATTCCTGTATGCTGAAGTCACAAGGAACACAAATGATCCTGTCTTTCAGCTTAGGAATTTAAAAATCCTTCCAAAGTTACATGAAAATATCAGATATCCCTTCTCTGAAATGTGCTTTGGTTGCCCCTCTAGTTCTTGGCCACAGGTAAAGTAAACCAGTCTCATTTTAAGGCTTAGTTTGTCTTGGGTCACAGTTTACATGAAATTACCTTATCACTTGTTCCAAAGACTTTGTTATTACTGGCAATCATGCTTTATTCACTTCTCACCTCTCATCTACCTCATGAAATAGTGAAAGCAATATTCGTCTGCTTTTTCTTCTTTAATCTCTAGCTATGCTAAAGCCAGTAAAGATCTGAATACAGATACAGTTCTGGCTGCCATTGTTTTCTTGATTTTACAAGGTCTATAAATTCATTATTCCCACTGGCTGTTCTTTATATGTTGTCTTTTCCCTTTTCTTTCACTTCTTCATGCTCCCTTCTCCGCTGCGGATCTTGATCATCCAATCACTATTTCATCTTGGAATGTGAGAGGCAAGTTGAAAGGGTGAACAGCCATTCCCCTACACATTTTTATGGATTGATATTCATTGACTGGATTCTTTCCTTCTGGATGTCCATGACTCTCAGTAGAGCAGTTCAGTTAGTGAAGGCATTAATGGTGTTCCTCACTCTGCCCAGAGAACCTTCCTCATGAAACACAGTTACTGTCAAGGCTGCTCTAGTTTGCTAGATTTGACTGAATTCAAAACAGAGTGCTAAAATTCAGAGGGAGGAAAAACACACATACACAATTAAGTCAAGCTAGAACCTGAAATCCCTGGCAGAGGGGCTTCACTTGCAGCCAGCATGCAATCCAAAATCTTCCTTTCTGCAGCCTCCAATCCTCCTTTCTTGCTGAAGGCAGAAGTGGGGTGTGACTGAGGGATGGGCCCTACTGACCAGAGGCTGATCCGGGTTATGCCTCAGACTGCCCCTCACTCCATGAAGTTACATTGCATTGTTTTGCACTTTCTGCTGGAAATTATGCACTCTCAGCTCCATGGAAAACAAAAGCCTGTGGGAGGTCATGGAAAGCCTCATGGATTTTTCTGTTTTGCTAATCTGGTTGGTGAATCACTCTGACTGTTTGCTTAATCTTACCTTCATTGTGTTGTTTATCCTCAGCTTCAGGCAGCGGATGGGTGTCATCATTTATGTGCCAGGCTGCCACTGGGCATGTTGATTTACCCTCTAAACAATATGGTTTTAAGGACTAATGCCCTACTCTGCATCAAAATGTGTGCCTGTCTTGATAAGAGGGTTTGGCCATATTTTCACTGGTGTGTAATACAACACAGTTTACACAAGTACTGTACTTACCACAAACAGGGAACCTTCAGGGCAATCAAAATATAATTAGCATTTAAAATATGCCCAGCCTCATCCTTTATTTTCTCCTTTCTCAGACAAATAGCTGTCATTTAAGGTAAGGTCCTACAATGGCTTTATCAATCACAACAGCAGTCCCATAACCTGTTCTCTCTAGCATGCTGATTACAGATCTGATAATTGGGCAGGACTAAAGAACTGTAGTGCAGCCGTTATTTGCTTATTAAATGTCTCAGGGGAAAAGATACAAACATGCAGACACACAGATACACACAGACACACATACCCAATTTAAGTGGCTCGTTAATCTGAGGAGATGTTCTCTCTTTGATGAGCTGCACTGCAGTCTAATCCAGGCAATGCAAAAAATCTTTTCTTGCCTGAGTAATTTGAGAAAAGAAATTTCAAGTACTCAGTTAAAAATTACTGCATCTCCACATTGGGCATAAGTACTGTGGATTTTGATGCAAAAACCATTGAGAACCCTGTCCTTTTTCCATTAACTAGTAAGGTGTTTCAAGTTACAGTACTGTGCCAGGTCTATGCTTTTCCCTCTATTAAAGGCAGTCGTGGATGTTGAGACATCTCCCAGATAGATTTCAAAAGTCTTTGGCAAATATTTATATTTTCTGGGCCCACAAGCTACAAAACTCATTTCCATCATGGACAACTGACTTTAAAACCCATTTTCTTCATTACTCCCCACTGCATAAGCTACTGAAACTCTTACAGTCAAGATATGTTCATGAAACCAAACAATACTCAGGAGAATACTTTGTTGTATCTATTCCCCTTGAAACTAAAAACCAGGCAAGTGAAAACTCTCCAGATGCCATAGCAGTAAACAGTTTGATTAAAATCTGCTTTTCCCATTAGATATCCACTATTCTTTATTATGCCAATTCTGTTTGCAGAGCATGGTGACACAGTAAAATATCGACCGGCCGATTACTTGGCAATTTGATAAACTGAATGACATATCAAACTGATAACTCCAGCCTTTCTCACCTTCAAATGTCATCAAGAAAATTGCAATACCATAAGGTTTGTCAAAGATATTGACAAGGATTACAGAGCTGTCTAACACTGAAATTTGCAGATTTCATACGAGTCTTGGTCTTTTACTCCTGTTATATCTGTGCCACCAGAGAGATGCAAGAAATGCAAGTTATTACTTTCTCCCGAGCATTTCTCACACAAACAAAAATTGCAATATATAAACTCACATGTTTCTTGAGGCAACCTACAAAGAGTTTTCCAAACCAGAGTGTTGCCACAGTTTGCACTCCACAGTTGGCAGCGAGGAGTTTTCTAACTCAAACAGTACACACCATCTGTTCTAGCCACGTGCAGGACAAATCACATAAGGTCTTTTTCTTCATGGATGTTATTGGAGAACTGCCTTTTTCAGAGATTTCTAAGTCCTGAATAAACCTAGCCTAGGTATGATAAATTCTATAAGCAGCTGGGAGAAGTCTAACTAACCACTAACTCTTGTTTTTGTGGGAGATTTCAATTTTAGCAGATGTCTGTTCAAATCACTACACGGCAGAGATGAAACAGTCCAGAAGGTTCCTGGATTGTGTGAGATGTAACTTCCTGAAATAGCTGGTGAGGGAGACAACTAGGGAAGGTGCCCACTGGGCCTCCTACCTGTGAACTGGTGGGTAAAGTCATCACTTTACCACTCTGGAGGCCACCTTGGGAACAGCAATCATAAAATTCTCAGAGAAGTAAGGAGGAGTGCAAGCAGAATGGCTACCTTGGCCTTCCAGAGGGCCAACTTTGGCCTGTTTAGGAGCCTGGTTGACAAAGTCCCTTGGTAGACATCCTGAAGGGCAAAAGAGTCCAAAAATACTAGGTGTTCTCCAAGTAGAAAATCTTAAAGGCACAGGAGCAGGCAGTCCCCATGAGCTGAGAGATAAGCCAGTGAAGAAGACTGGCCTGGATAGATAGAGATATTTTTCTGGAACTGAGGAAGAAAGGAAAGAGTATGATCTTTTGAAGAAGGGATGGGAAAATCAGGAGGACTACAAGGATGAAGTGAGGTTATGCAGGAAGAAAATTAGAAGAAGCAAACCCCAGCAAGTACTTAATCTGGCTACTGCCAAAAAAGACAATAAAACATGTTTCTGTAGTTACATCAACAACAGAAGGAGGGCTAAGGAGAGTTGTATGAAATTAAACAAGGCAAAGTGCTGGGTCCTGCACTTGGGTCACAGCAACCCCATGCAGAATTACAGGCTTAGGGAAGGGTGGTTGGAAAAAAGGACCTGGGGGTTTCATCACTGCCAGCTGAACATGAGCTGTGCCAAGAAGGCCAGTGGCATCCTGGCTTCTATCAGCAGTAGCGTGGCCAGCAGGACAAGGGCAGTGATTGTGCACTGGTACGCTGCAATGGTGAGGCCACACCTCAAGTGCTGTGTCCAGTTCTGGGCCTCTCTCTATGAGAAAGACATTGAGGTGCTGGAGCATGTCCAGAGAAGGGCAACAGAGCTGGAGAAGGGTCTGGAGAACAAGTCTATGTATGAGGAAAAGCTCAGGGAGCTAAGGAGGCTCTGGAGATCCTTATCACTCTGTACAACTAGCTGAAAAGAGGGTGGATCAAAGTGAGAGTTGGTTGGTCTCTTCTTCTATGTAACAAGAAACAGGATAAGAGGAGATGGCATCCAGTACCTGGGGAGGTTTAGATTGAATATTAGAAAAAAAAAAAATCTTCACTGCAAGGATTGTCAAGCACTGAAACAGGCTGCTCAAGGAAGTGGTGTTGCTACCATCCCTGGAGGAATTTAAAAGATGTGTAGATGTGGCACTTAGGGACACGGTTTACTGGTAGACTTGACAGTTGGACTCAATGAGCTTAAGGGTCTTTTTCAACCTAAATGATTGCATATTTCTATGATTCTAAGAAATTAAGAAGAGACATAAGTAGGAAAGCATACCAAACAAGTGAAGTCACAGTAGTTATTGTTTTCCCCCCAGATTCAAATGTGTTAGGGAAAAGCAGAAATGACAAGCAAACTGTTAAAATAGTCACAACACCCAGATGAGCACCATCCCGAAGCTTGCTCTTTCCATTGATCAGTACAGGGATGTGTTACTTGAATAGGAAAATGCACACGTCAGACAATGGACTGTCTCATTTCAAAGGTATACTGCTTTTCATAGGCATTTTCATAAGCATTTTAGCTCTGATCTCCTCTCTTTCTAGCAGTGATTTCTGCATTCAGTCATTGCCAAAAGAAGGTTGTGACCAAACAGATCATTTGGAATAATGTGCTCCATTTCAGTGATGATAATGTAACATTTAAGGGTGTAGTTAACATTTTCTTTATTAAAGCTGCTCTTTCCAGGTTGGTGAGCACACTATTACTTACCCAAATAGCTCAGTAAATCTCAGCTATGCTTTTTTTTTTTTAATGCTGTGCATTAGCCAATAAGTAATTGCTCTATACTGTCAATCTGTGTATATTTTCCTGTCAGAGTCTTTTTTCCAGGACAGCTTAAAGATGACTATGCTAGCCACTGCAAAAGATGACTTGTAAAAGGGCCTCCATGAGTTTAAAATGAGAAGATAAAGTATTTGGTCAAATCCAAGGTCATGAAGGAAGTCCCTTTTCCATGGAACCTCAGTGAAATTTCTCCAGACTCCAGCCATCGCCCTGAAATCACATATCAGCACCCTTCCTTGCCAACACAGGTGAACTGCCTCACTATTGCTAAACTTAGATAATATTTTCTTTGCCTCACCTCTATGTTATTAGGTAGATAATCCAGACAGGCTTATCACCGACTTCACTGAAAATTGTGATTGCCCCCAGCTAAGCATTTTATCAATTCTTTTCAAGAAATTCTGCCTCTTTGTAGGAGGCAGAACTTCTTCTCACACCTCCATGAAACATGGGGGTTTCTTCCCTTTTAGAGACAAGACGTGCTTCTGTATCTATGTATTCTACTATTTTTCTCTCCCTCTTACCTTGATAAGTGTATTTTCAGTATTTTCACTTTCTGTGAACCTCGTGACTCCTAGCAGCAGCAGTAAATTTCCACATATTGCGTCAACAGCTATGTCAGATGAAGGTAGAGTTTAAGTAATTGTTTTGCTAGCTGAAAGGCTTTAGATGGCAAACAGAAATAATTGTCTTTTATCCTTTGGTAAAAGAAGTGTAGAAAACAAGATCAAGTATAAGTTTAAAAGAAAAACCAGATTAAATAACTCAGCAAATAAGGAAGAAGAGATTTGCACATTATATGCTGTATGCTTATAGCTGAATTAATTTGACAAGACATGTATTTTAACCATATAGAGCCCGAAAATATATCTCTTTTCCCTATACAAAGCCAGTGAATTACTGGCTTTTAGTTACATTTTAAGCTAAAGGAAAAATCCCTATCTGGCTGAAGACTCTAACTGATTGTTCTGACACAGCAACTGGCAAAAATATAACCTTATGGGCTTCATAGGTTTCCATAAGCAATGTATTCTGGCACCATACTGCCATTGTTGCTGAATGCACATAACACTTCTGAGGGGCTGGAGGCAATTTTTATTCATCCTTCAATAAATGTGATCATGACCTGATGCTGCATTGATAGCCCTCTTCAATCTGCTTATAGCTATTGTTCACTTACAAGAACAATGAACAATTAATAGATGGAAGAAAGGCTTTGTTTGCCTTATGTTGTCAGCTGGACAAAGGAAGATGTTAATGCTGTTTTACAGCCAGCATGATATATTATCTAAGCTGCATTTGGTTTCCTTCTTTAATTTGCTAAGTGCTTCATAATTTTCCTCCTTCTGTTCCCACTATTGTGTTTACAGCTGACTACTGTTTACCATTTTCTCTGATGATTTTTGATTTCTTTTTCCACAGTTTGAAGCAACAAGCAATTTTTTTTTTTCTCTGAACATACGCAGAACAAGTTTCTCTGCTTCTGTGTCTGTGAAAATTGGACTGATGTGGTGGGACAAGCTGAAAACTTTCTGTTTAGTGTCATTAATGTTTCTCCAGAATCTTAACATGCAGAGGTGTTATGACTATTAAGATCTTTGACCTTTCCTTTGAAAGCAAAGTACATTCCAGCAACTGGATCACTTACTAAATTTTGCATTTACATTATGAGTTATTCTGGCTCTAACCAATATGACTCAGATATGACCCAAAAGACTAACATTTTTGCACAATATTGCATCTTTCCCCATATTTTCCCTGCCTGTTTTAAGCTTATTAGAAGTAAGCTTTTCCAGCACTAACTGGAAAAATTATTTCCATTTCTGAAAAATGAAAGAAAAAAAAAAGTAAAATCAGGAAATCTAACAACGTAGAGAAGTTGAATCTCCTACCAGGAAAAAACTAAGATCTTTTATTTTGGTCCAAATGAACACACATATGGGGTACCCCAAAATATTTGGTTATGTATCCATTCTGGACGAGACTTATCCTCTGCTTTTCTTAAGTTTTGCTTCATAGCAGTTGTGGTTCACTGTCTCCAAAGGGCTGAGAGCAGTGGACCAAATCTGCCATCTTGCAATGTGGACTTGGCTAATCAATCTGAATTACACACCCATGTACCTAAAACAGCAACCTGAACAGGATGATACACAAAAGGTATATCCCACTGGTCTTTGCATGTTTTTTTAATATATCAAGATTTCCACTCCTTCACTTCCCTTTGAAGACAAGTCCCTAATGCCTGCATGACTGTGGATGTTTTGATATGGCAGATATTCAGCTGGGAACAAAATAATATCATGTAGCCTACTAAGCAGTCATTTGATAGCATCTATTTTTATCTATATGAAAACCAGATGTCCCAACAACACCTCTTAAATGATGCACACTTTCCTCTCTAGTTTACCACCTTGGAAAATGTGGTAGGGCAGTCACGTCATTGCTTAAGTCATTCAGCAGCCTTGTCACATAATGTTTGCAGCACAGCAGCAGCAGCAGCACAGGGTTTTCACAGGTGTTAAATGCATCTGACAATGCAATAGATCTCTTGGGTATATTTACTTCCCAGCTAAAGAGCCTGGTCAGTCTCAGGACGAGGGAGTTGACAACATTCACAACCCTGTGAGTCTCATGCTTTTGGGTGGTGCCCACGAGAAAGCCCAGTTGACTCCAGGAGCTTGCCAGAAAGCCCTGCTATTTCTACTTTTTGGCCATGAAGGACAGCCACACTGTTCCTGTTGGAAACAGCTGCAGTGGCTGCCAGAGTCTGCAGTCTGTGATCAGAGGATCCCTTAGGCAGAGTGAAGCTGCCACCCCATTTCAGCAGTGTATTCAATGCATTTCTGTTCTGCCCAGAAAACTGCTGCCATATTTGCAGAAATCCACTTAGGACCTCAGCATATTCTGTTTTGCAGGAGTACTTGCATGTAGTGGAAAGCCACAGGGGATAGACAACCCTATAAACCAAGATTTACACCCATGTCAACAGACCCCCTCCACTGGGACCACAGGATTTCAGGGTAATCACACAATAACTCCATGTTTACATAGAAATATCCTGGCAGTACTCTGACCTTTTCCCAATGCTTCTTATAAAGAGAGTTCAGAGAGAAAACCTGTTCAAAAATTCATTGCCAAAGTTCTGTAATTCCAGGTAAATCCCTTTGTGGAAGTTGACTTCACTTCTAATTCAGATCTCCCATCGAAGATGTGAATGTCAACCTCTGGTTGAACCCCATATGTGCTGAACATCAGAAGCCTATAAGGCTTCTGATGCAGTATCTGTACTGTGTTAGCAGAGTTCCCCCCAAATGACTGTCTTACCTTTTCAACACAAAGAGCTGCTGGCATGCATGCTTGGAGGAGCATCTGCTTACCAGCTGTATTCCAAGGGTTTGATAACATGTTATAAAACTCCAGCAGACTGAACAGCAGCTGTTCTCTATCAATTTCATATATTTGATCCAGAGAAGGGAGAGGATTTTACTAAGAAGAAAAATAGAGTAGACAATAATAACACCCCCCAAAAAAAAAGATATATTTTTAAATAATAATAAAAAAAACTCATAGCATCCCTTAGGGACCCAAGGGGGCCATTGTTTTCTATGGATTTATCAATTATAATTTCTGCAAAGAGCAAAATTAAAGGAAGTGTCTTTTTTGAAGCTGGGTATAACAGAGGAATGCAAATACAAGGGCCAGATAACTGAGCGCTATGCATTCCATGTTGGTGCCCCACAAAATCCCCTCTGTCAACGTAATTAATTGGAATTTTGTTTCATAAATTTTAATGTGAGAAACATGGCATTCTAGACAAGCAAGAATGCAGGCGTATCCTCTGCATAACATTGGCATTTTAAACAGCCTCGGCCTCTCTATTCTGAAAAAAATAACAAGGAAGGAAGTGATTACTGCAGGATTTGTACAACTGTGGAGCCCAGCCGATAGTGCTGATAATAATAAAAGTCCCTCTGTGTAGCTGTGTTCTCACCGGGAGAACTCAAAGAAGTTCTTTGTTTGCTTGTTTATTTTACAAAAGAGGTTTGTACCATTAGTCCCTTTTTCCAGATGGCGAAGTTGAGGCATGAAGGAGTGAAATCTTGCAGAAATGGCTAGGAAAACAATCCAAGTGTTCCAGCCCCTAAGGTCTTATCTCTCTCAGTACACCATCTTGTTCTTTCATACAGTAAAAGGGGATGTCCCAATGGAAAATTTACAACCTAGCATTTCCTCCTTGTATGGATTAAATACAGCTAAAGAAAAGGTCCTTTTTTAGCATAAACTATGTGGCAGCTTAGATGCCCAGAGACATGTCAGGAAAATAACAGCTTAATCTTATATAAAGTAGTCAAAAATTTTAGCCAGGTAGAATATTTTTGCGTCAGAGATTTTAGCTGATAACAAATGTTTTGATTCAACCTGTTAATAATAATAATAAAAAAAAACAAAACCAAAACAAACAAAAAAACCAAACCCAAAATACAAACCAAACAAACAAAACCCAAAAATCCCTGGGAGCGGTATACCTTAATACAATGTTTTGTTACACATTGTACCTGATGATGAAAATTATATACTCCTGTCTGAGGCTACATCCTGCCATTAATGAGAGGTATGGAAAAATATTAAATAGGAAAATTATAGTAAATGAATCTTCTAAATTCACATCTGAAACAAAAATATAAACTTTTCCTTGCATGCCTGTTCAATTTTTATAAAAATGTTATATTTTATGGAATATAAATATGTTATATTTATGGAATACCAAAAGTATCACCAGTTGTGTTACAAAGAATTGTGAAAGCATACATAGCTGAAATAAGTTATTATGATACAGTGACTTGAATCTTTTTAGAAAGATTTTGTACAATCAAGGAAAAATATATACCACTGAAAAATACTTTCCCTTTAGATCTCATTGTGAGGCTATCAACAGAAGTAATTAAAGAGGGACACTGTAGTTTTTTGAGACAAAGCAATATGTTTCTTAGAATGCTGCCAGGATGTTATGAGGAAGGGGAAAATATTTAAAACCTGTGGGAGCACTTGCATAAATTAATCTACAACACACATATTCTTTGTCCTGCGGACAAAAATACAGAGATGAGGTAATCTGTGTGCTTTGATGCAAAGCAATATATGAAAGCAGCTGCCCTGACTTGTGCTTATCCTGTTATATTTGAGACCAAAATACTTGTGTAGGTTATGGATATGGAAAGAGAATATTTCTAACATTAAATATTAATGACCACAGAAAGCAGCCATATTTTCTCATAAAGCAATCTGGTCCAGAATGTATGAGCTGAATGGGTCTGACTTGTTACTGTATGACTCACATCCAACAAAAGACTTAATACCTCTGTCAAATGTAAAATGCCAGGAAAAATGAAATGTCACTGAAAGCTGTCATTCTTGGTCAAATTTTTGCTTGACCAGTAGTAATCACTTTTTCAAACAGTCAGGAACTCCAGTTTTATCAGTACTCACACTGATGGCACGGGTATAAATAAGCACACCTCCATCTCAACAGTGGTTGGACCTGAATGATATCTGAAAGAAGTACAGGCTGACCTTCCCCTCCTATTTTTATGTCAAAGAATATAAAGAAGATATTATTGTCTGGAATCATTGTAATATTTGAACAAAACAAAATCCAACTAAAATCTCATTGATACTTAAGAGAATATTTTTGCCCTCCTAGTTTACTTCTGAAAAGAATTTGTGTTTAGACTGCTCAATGGATAAGGCATCAAGTTCCATTCATATCTTTCCCCATGCTCCAAGGCAGATCATAATATAGTTTATTAATGAGCTATTAATATTTATTTATTCACAAGTGTTAGCTTGTTCATTCCATTCCTTTACCTACTTTTATACCTTTGCTGCTCAAGACAAGCCACAATCAGACTTAAAACATACTATAAACAAACTAGGTCTTGTATAACTTCCATTTCTAGAATTTGTTTTTAAGTGACAAGAATGTGGTTGTTACAGCCTGCATGAACTGGGTCCTTCAAACCCATGTTCTTTGGTAAACAACTCATACCACGCTAGGTTTCAAAGTGGGCAGAGAGCTGCAATTACATTCACAAAGTTTCTTGTTTTCTTGTTTCTAACAGATCTACAATTGCCATTGGCTCAGCAATGCTTGCAACTGTATTTTGTGCTTTTATTTTGTTGGAAATAAGAACTAGCCATCGCCTCCTAGTCATCAATATTTTTGTTAGAAAACATCCTAAGGTTTCTTTTTTAACCCGAGAAATTCCAGGCACACAAAAGCAATCAAAAGTTTTCCACTGAGTTCCTCAAAATCTGAAAGACATAATTGCACATTTCTGTGAATGTAGGCTAGGGGCTTACAGAAGACCAATTTCTTGCATTGTGTTAATTTGAAGGTTTGAATCAGCCTTGTACACAGTCTATGTTTCCTTGTGATGCAATCTATATGTTCCAAGTAAAACTGGAATGCTAAAGGCATTCCTTTTTAGACAGAGGAAAATAGTGAAAAAAACCCAGAGTAAAGTTACATAGGAATCAGGAACAAGAATCTCGGCACTTCTTTCATTGGATGTCTTGCTATTGCTTGAAAAAGTAGGAAAAAGCTGCATGGATCCCTCGTATCTCTCTTATCTTGAATAGATTTTACTCCTCAAACAAAGTTCACAGCTCACCTATCATGAGCAATAGATGGATTGGTTCCAACTGTAGGATGGGTATGATGCCATACCCAAAGAAGACCATTGATTCAGCAGGGTCTTATCTCCCCATGTTCTAAAACTGATGAGAGTACTGGTTTTGTGAGAAACATTAGATGTAAGAGCAGCCAGGCTTATGCTGCTCCTGTTGAGTCACAATTATTCTGATTCATTTCTATGATGCTGAAAAAGCAATTGCAAATGAATGAAATACAAAGCCTATTTAAAAATAAAAAAAAACCCAAACTGTTCCCTGCACATGGATATCCGCCTATCACTCAGACACACCATTTCAACCTGTACCAGTTTGTGAAGCCAGGGAGACCAAAACACCACGTGATGAAATCCAATACTATCTTCTAGCCTGGGTGTTCAATGCTGGTTAAGCTGTTACACAACCCTGACATTTCCAAACAGAAAGTGCTGGATCCGCTTCCTTGTTTGCAGGGCGTATGGCCCTGCCCAGGGCACAGGAGCAGAGGGGGAGAAGTACTCAGTGTTAGTCCAGCAGGAGTAGGTTCTGTTCAGTCCATCTGGGTTTTGTTTATAGCTGCTACTCCAGATTTCCTCATCCCACCTCCCTCCATTGGCAGGTGTGGGTCAGTGCTACCATGGTTCTTTCAATGCACAGAAGTGGCCTTAGTTTTCTCAGGCTTCTACGGCATCCTCCAATAAGGAAACCAAACCATAACTCCATTGGCACCATGCCCATGCCCTCTTCTCCCTCCCTCTGCCTCATCACTGTCCCTTTTCCTCTCTTCTCAACCTGTTAGCTTGTGCACTACCAAGAAAGCCCTCAGTTAAGGTGCTGACTGCTCATCTGCTGTGCCCTTTTCTTTGCTTTTTATTTTCATCTTTGGTTTGGCTTGGTTTGGCTTGTAAGACTTAAGAAACAAGGAGCTTCTGGAGATCATCTTGTGCAGTCTACCATAACTTGGAATTACTTTTAATTACTCCTTAAATGAAGGTAGCATTCTTTTTTTTTTTTTTGTCCTACCCAGTCATCACCAACATATGGACAGAGTATATGAAGATTGCAAGGGATTCAATTTCTGCTTTTTAAAAAATCCTGTTAAGATACATTACTGCAGATACTGAGGTAACTGGAGCATTAAAGATGTAGAGATAAGGCCTAAGGCATAACTTTTTTTTCCAAGGAAATCTGGAATACAAATATTTAAATACTTGCTTCTAAATTTATTGAGCCTTACCCAATTAATCATTGAGAAATTTGAAGAAAATAGCACAGAAGGGAATGATGTAGTCAGAGTTGTAAACAATTGTAATAAGCAAGGGTAAACAGCTGCTAATTTCATCAGATACTCTAGGGCCATATCAATTATGTTCTGATCAGACTTGAAAAGTCAGCTGATGAACTTAATTATCAAGAAAAAGACTCAAGAGGCCAGCTAAATAGGACAAAAGTTACTGTCAGCTTTTGTTATACAGCAAAGCCAGAGCACTGGAAGATTGATACTGCTATACAAAAGGAGAAGAAGCTGCCAGGGCCTTCCATGGCAATGATGCCAAAAATATAGCAAGCAAAAAAGGTCTGCCATTTATACCTGAATTCATGGTGAACAATAAGGTGTAACTAAACCAGATTATATATTAGCAAAGGTAAGATTTATGCCTTCTTGAAGGAAGTTATCATTAACAGCCTCATGTTTGAAAAGTATTCTGGTCTTGGTGACAGCTGATAGCAGAGCACAAGAGAAGATTTCTTATCTACTGGGTCTAATGTGATGCAGTTAATTCATTTAAAAAAAAATTAAAAAAGGTTGTTAATATGAGACATAAATTTTAGGCACTTTCAGGACACCATGCTTTCATCTTAGTACCTGAGAGTCATGAGTCAGATGCTGATATTTTGCCCTAGGGCCTCATGGTTGGAGGATTCCAATTTCGGTGCAGCACTTGATGCATGTAATTAAATGAGTCTGCTATTTATAGGTAATATTAAGACAAGTATGCTGCATTTTTCTTTGTGGAACTTGGAGGCTATGGTGTAAGTGACCACCTGATGTGGGATAGAGCGAAGCACCCTAAGTAATTAATGCACTAGGGTTTGAGATAGCAGAACATCCTGTGCGTGATAACTTCTTGTATCACTTACCACCCTTTTTAATATTGTATTAGGGGAATAGCCCAAAGAGTGGTATCTATCCACTGCTACAGAAAAAATGGTAGAAGCCTTCACACCATAGCAAAGGATGGAATGGGGAGAAAGTGAGAAAAGTTTAAGAGATGTTTCTAAATCCATGCTTTTAAGTTAGTAGGTGTTGGACCTTTGCATTCTAAATTCCTAAAGGAAATACCTGCTGATCAAGTACCAGGAGTGCTGATTTTCAATAACCTAGCTGGGTAAATTCCAGAACAGTTGGGAGATTATATGCCATTCATCGGTCAAATAAAAACTTGCAAGAGGAAGGTGTTATTTATAAAAAAATTAAATTAGAGGAAAAGAGCTTGTTTAAATTAATATAAGACTACAGGGAGAATGATAGTTAAAGTTGTTATTCCTTTAATTCACTCACATGGTTAGCTTAGAGTAGTTATATAATTTGATTGTTATGTATTTTCTAATCACAACATTTATGTATGGAAGACATAAAATGAAAGAGTGATTAGCTTCTTGAACCATATCAAAATGTGTTCAAGTGCAGCAATGATAATTGAATGTTTGTTTCCATTAAGAATCCCCAGAAGACAGATTTTTCAATTATGAGGATTTTCTTATAGTTTTTGTAAGGATATAACAATTAGCAGGATGCTAATCAATTAAAAGATGAAGCCTTCAATACAGAACAAGGGGGATTTCTTGCTAAACAGTATATAAATTCTGCTTGTTTTCTAAAAAACACAGACTAAGACCTACATGCAGAAAACCACAATGAAAGTAAAATTTTCAACACAGGAAACAACTACTCTGAAAAAATCATCAAGTTCATAGGACAGCCAGCTCATTCTCAGCCATCTGGGAAGCAGAGGGTCCAAAAGGAATGGGCTGACTGCAGTGACAAATCCTGGTGGATGTTCCCTCTGAAGTGGAGCAGGACAGAGGTATCTTCCCTGCACTGGGCATGCAGAGGCTGCCTGACTGCTGGCAAACTCTCATTGGCACTCCACGTGGCAATGGGTGAAAGAGGACTCAATCCAGTTTGTTTAGGCCAGACTTTGATATACCTGTAAACAGGATAAAATTAAAGCTAAATTTGATAATTGTGAGATCTCCAGTACGTCAACAAGGATGTGTAATAGGGTTCAATGGCTGAAAATAGGATCTGCATTAACATAGAAAAGAATAAGAATATTATCTAAAACTAGAATTTAATTTTAAATCCAAATGAAAAATTACCATTTTGCTGCTTTAATTTATCAGCTTCATTTCCTTTACTGAAAATATATTTTCTTGGCAATATTTTGTTGGATAAATGTGTCCTCCATGCATTTTGCTAACATAGTCACCTTTGTTATAAATCAAATCTTTTAGTACTTCTAATCAGCTTAAAAATTTCAGTAAAATATAATTGTAGACTAGACTCATATTAACCTTATCAGTCATCAGTTTCTTTTGATAATTTGAGCTCTATAAAATAGAGGCCTCTAAAATGTTGGCCTGTAAAATGCTGTAACTGATAAAGCCCATGCTTACAACATCCAGAATTTTCTCAAAAGTATTTTCTTTATTCTCCCACTTAAACCATTCTAAAAACACCAAGATATTTGTTATGAATTCAAGTCTGGTATAGTTCTGTATCATTCTTTGAAGGCCCTCTTGGTTTACAAAACTCCAAGTGAAACATGAAGATCTGAAGACTTCAAACACAGAGGCAGTATTACCTGTTCAGAATGTGCCAAAATAGAAATTCTACTGGTGGAGTAGAGTAATGTCAGACTAAAATCTAGGTCTGTTAGCAATAAAAACTACAGGGGGAAGCATACTAGTTAAAAGATCCTTTGTCACTTTGTCAAACAAAAAGTGTTTTAATTCTCCTAATATAAACAGCTTTTTAAGTCTAACTTTCCAGTAATATCAAAACAATGAGTATTTTATTAGAGACTAGATTTGACAAACTTTCAGATTCCAGGTCTCATAAAATCTATAACTATGACTATATAATCCTATTTTTGTCATGAACATAAATAAATGTACTCTAACAGATTCTTTCCCCATCCACATTACACTAAAAGAAGTTGGAGATTTTACTCTGAAGGTATTGTGGCAGATTGCAGTGCACACTGCAATAACCAAAAACTGGATGTGGATCATTTGGTGTGCTGTGCAGTTTATAAGTTATATTGGTGCACAGAGTAAATGTTCTGGTGAGCACACCATAGGATGTTAGGAACAGACAATGGATATGCTCCTAAAATATAAATTTATCTATCAAACTGCAAAACAAATTTGATGAAGCTGACACATCTAGTGCATGTGCTTTATTGTGAAGATTTTAAAACAGCCCAGAGGCTGAGACAGCTCAAGCTTGTAGTCAGTGAAAAAACAATCACTAAAATCTTAACACCCTATAACCTCTTTTTTTATTCTTGAGCTATAAAATATTGATTTAATTTTCTTCTCTTTGCTGCCTTCAGATTTTGAATCTAAAAAAAATTTTCAAGCCACATGATTGAAATCAATGCCTTTTCTGGAAACTTTTTTAAGTTGTCTACAAATCTTGAAGATCTCTGGAATGGGCTAGTATTGCTGAATTCAATAACTGCAGAAAATGCCATTAAGTGTGAATTTAGACTGCAAAATGTCACACATTGCTCTGTAAGTTCACTTGATATGTTTGAAAAGGCAACAGGCAAGAAAAGGCTTTGGATATACATATGGATTGGAATAGAGAGGGAGGAAACAAGTAAGGGTAAAAGGGTATTATTTGTTTTTCAAGAACATGAAAAAGAGCAGAATTCCTAAAAAAAAAGTTTTATAAAAGAAGCATAAGGAGTATATAACACTCTAGAAAAATAAATACATTTGTGTATGATATGTAAAAAGCAGTATGAAATAAAACAAGAAATCAAAAAAATAAGAATCACAGAATTGTAGAATCACAGATGACACTAAAAAGAACATTTAGTCCAGTTCCTCTTCATGCAGGCTAGAGCCAGTTGCTCATGACCATGGCCAGTCAGGTTTTGAATATTCTCATGATTGGAGACTCTACAACCTCTCTGTGCAATGTCTGGGCACTGTTTCTCTCCTTAACCACCTTCACTGTAAAAACATATTTTCCTGTATTTGGATACAATTTCTTGTGTTTCCATTTGTGATGATTGCCTCTTGTTCTGCCACTGGACACCACTGAGAAAAGTCTGGGTCTTCTTTCTCCATCAGGTATTTAGACATCTCCTCTTCCCTGGTTTGAACAGCTCCAGCTCTCTCAGTGTCCCCTTGTATGAGAGATGTCTCATCCTTCATTGTCTTCACAGTGCTTTACTGGACTTGCTCCAATAGCTCCATATCTCTCCTGCTTTGGGAAGCCCAGAATTGCTGCTCCCACTTGGTTTTGATTTTATTTTTCTGATGTTTGGGATAGAAGTCCTGAGCAGGAGGAAGGGAGATAATCTTTACAAATAAACAAGTTCTCTTGGACTATTCTTTTTTACAGGGGCATATCCCATGAGATTCCTCCAAGCAGATCCTTGAACATGCCAAAGACTTCTATCCTGACATCCAGTATAATGATCCTGGTTTTTGTCCTGCTTCCCCCTAGCCAAAGGTTAAAATGTGAAGGAGGAGAGACTAAAAAAGCAGTGGCAAGATTAAATGGATATTTCTATCCTTCTCCTTCTTTTTATACTTCTCCCTTCTTGCTTTTCCTTGCTTCTAATTGTGTCAAACACTTTAGAATCATTTAGTTGGGAAAATACCTTTAAGACCAAGTCCAACCATTAACCCAATACTGACCTTTCCAACACCAAACCAGGTCTGCAAGTGCCACATCCAGGGATGGTGACTCCACCGCTTCCCTGGGCAGCCTGTTGCAGTGCCTGGCAACACTTTTCATGAATAATTTTTTCCTAATATTCAATCTTAACCTTCACTGGCACAACTGGAGTAAATTTCCTCTTTTCCTATAGCTTGTTACTTGGGAGAAAAAAAAAAAAAGACTTCTGCTTTCTTACAACCTCCTTTCAGGTAGTTGTAGGGAGAGATAAGCCTCCTTTTCTCCAGTCTAAACTCCCCACTTCCCTCAGCTTCTCCTCATGAGACTGCAACCCCTTCCCCAGCTCTGCTGCCCCTCTTTGGACGTGCTCCATCACCTCAATGTCCTTGTTGTAGTGAGGGGCCCAGCATTAAACACGGCATTCAAGGTGTGGCCTCATCATTGCTGAATTCAGGGGTAAGCATTGCTCTAGTCCTGTTGGATACACTATTTCTTATAAAATCAATAGATGCTTTTAATATTTACCTTACTTTTAATGAAGTTAACCGAATACTCATAATGCATGATGCAATTACATAATTTTAATGAAGTGAAAATACATGAGAGAAACAACCTGCCAGATACCTAAATCTGTTTAAAAAAATGAAATTCTATCTACATAATTTACAGTTTCAGAGAAGATCTGAAGACCAATTCATGTGGGTACAGAAGTTCTATTTGCTTGATGACAAGTGAAACATTTTCAGAGTCGTTTCCAACAGATACATTGTAATAAAAATGTGAACAGCATTGTCAGCTACACCCCTCTTAATCCATGGCTCAAATAAAATCTGTTCCACATGAACGCTAGCAAGGCACTGGGAAATTTGCCAAACCAAAACCATAAGGTATTGTACATTTAATTCCTTATAGTGGAAAGTCAGGGAAAACTCTTATGTTATTTGAACTGTATTATTTGAAAATTATGCTAATCTTTTGAAAGGTGGGATTGAAATATGGCTTCCATTCATATGACATCATGAAAAGAAGATGAACAATTTTCCTAGTGTTTCAGGCACATAGTCAAATGACAAGTAAGAAATTTTGTTGGAGACTATAGGAGAGATTATTTTGGGGAAGTTCTTCCCCTTCCACTTTGCCCTCCCTGTGTTTCTTTTTACTTCCCAATTCACTGCAGACATTTTCCATTTCATTGCTTGTATTCCTGAGAACATGGTTTCCCTTCACAGACATTTGTCCCTTCATCCCATTCTGTCATAGTTGCAGTCTTAAACATCCAGAACACAGACTAAAAAGAAGATACAGAATCTGCAGTAGAACACAGTGAGTATAACAGGTGTCACAAGCACACTGATCTGGAAAGCATTAGCCACCTCACCTTTAACTAGACTTAACCAAATTAGTGGAGATAAAAAACCATGAAACTTTTAAAATATTGTAATTTTAAAATGAGTCAGGTATAATTTCTAAAGTAAATTGTATCTAGCAGATGAAGCAGCTACTTGGTGAGACTACCATTCTACTAAGTTTCCCTACCATTTGTTTTAACCAGAAGGCTGCCTGACATTCCAAAATCACTTAGTTCAGTCAGACTTAGAACTTTCAGAGTTTAAATTATGTGATGTTCCTGACAAAATTGTACTTTTCAGTGAAATGCAGTTTACCAGAAACTGTGATGCTGCTCTGCTCCTTCATAACACTGGCTGTAAAATTTATCTGAAGAAGGAATAATTTTGAATTCTTCCTTTGGATTTGAATAGCACCATATCTTGTAGGAAACCATCCAGCAAGTATCTTCAATATAAGCAATGGGGATATGATGCAGCTTCCAGCCACTTCATGTTTTATATTTCCTTCTCTTATCAGATTTCTCTTCCTTGACCTACTCACTTTCAAAGAATTAACTGATTAAACTACAGAAGACAATATTAATCTCCTCCAATACATTAACATTTATGTTGAACTTAGGTCACCAGGACAAACTCAGTTTCTACTGCCAGTAGCACTAATATGCCATATCAAGTAGGAGATACCAGTTTGCTTTCCTGGAGGTTTCTGAAGCAGGTTGTATCTGTTAACTATAAGTAAGTGCAGGAGTTTATAAGGAGTTATGTTCTCTACAATATAAACTGCCATGGCCTTTTTTCACATCTGCAGTAACTGATCCCTTCACACACTCTGTGTCTATGGTTAAAGCATGAGACTGGGGGCAATGCTGATCCCTCATTCTACCTCTCCTTCACAGCAAGTTGGTAAGATAAGGTCA
Source organism: Chloebia gouldiae (assembly GCA_003676055.1). Lineage (NCBI taxonomy): Eukaryota > Metazoa > Chordata > Aves > Passeriformes > Passeridae > Chloebia > Chloebia gouldiae. The sequence goes on from QUSF01000002.1 coordinate 28,741,635, forward strand.
GATTAGTCTTTTCTCTGTGTCTGATTTCTCAAAGTGGACCAGTCAGCCACAGTCACGGCTTTAGTCATGGTCAAAGTCAGGAAACAGTCAGAATTGGTTACAAGTAATGGGAAAACGTTAAAATATATTCCATTTTCATGTTTTTATTACTGTTGACAGTACTGGTGTTAAGAAACATTCCTTGCATAGCCTCTGGAGCCACCCAGATAAAGATATTCAAAGTTTTCATATGGCACATAAATACATTATTTTTTTCATGGTATTCAACTCAACCATGGGAAAAAATCCTTTTGGTACTGTGTAAAGCCTCTATACCAAAATAACTGTCTTTTTTTTTTTCAAATCCATATGGACTTTGGACAATTCTTGCACTTATTTTTGTTTGTTTTTCACCAGCAGTAACATAAATTTTTTATAGGTGACTTATATTATTCTTTTAGTAGTTAGACCAATAAAAGAGTGTGTGAGCACTTCTGGCAGGCTCAGAATAATCAGAAACTGAGATTAAGCAACAACATGTGAATTAGAAACTTAATTGTGTAATTGATCATTCATCTCAGCAATCTCTAGCAAATTGGCAAAAACAATCTTTAAAAATTTGGCTACAAGTAATAAGTGTGCAATTTATTAAGCTGAATAAGAAGTGAACTATGCACCTGTATCTTGAAATCCAGAACACTTTTTCTTTTTAAGGGGAGATATATAAGTAGGATAAGAGTAATAAGCCTAGGTAATTACCTGTTCACAGGTAACACTGTTGTCACTTTTGTGCAGACATAATCAAACCAGCAGTCTATGAAAATATTCGTAAGAATATGAAAGGTCCTTGAATTTATTTCAAAACAATTTGGAAGCCAGATGTTGCAGAAATGAAACCACAGTTTTCAATCACTAAGCTGTAATTTCTAGCTGATTTCTTTAATCGAGGACCATGTTGAGCAGATGCAACTATTCATTCTGATAATGCTTTATTTTATAGTAGAGACAACAGGATGTACACAAGTGCCATAATGAAAAATTTATAAATTCAAAAATTCCTATTTTGTTTACTGTTCTGTAATGAAAAAAGCTATTATACCATACTTTCCTTAAAAAATATGTATAAGTGTTGAATTTTTTACTTTATTAGTATTTCTTGAGTCAAAAAAAAGCTCTTTTTAAAGCTGCACTGTACTACTAAGGGAAATGTTCTCATCACATAATCAAGCTATCTTTTAAACCATGCTAAAAAGCCAAATAAGAAGGGAAAAAATATAATACCCAAGCTTGAATGGAATGTCATTATGCAATTTAATTAGCTTCAAAAAGTCTCTGTTTTCTCATGCTGCTCAAGTCTTGCACAATGCTTACAGGAATGCTCATTTTTCAGATTAGTCCCTCCAAGTGAGAGATTTTAACATGCTCCATTTCAGACCTGGCAGCTCTGACGATAAAAATTTTAGCTACACTCTTCACCTTTCTCTTGGAATAAAAAACATGAGAAATGTGACATGCAAAATTAGTTCAGCCCTGTAGAAAGTGCTGTAGAGACTCAACACTACTAAGATCAATAGGAATGAATACATGAGACATGATGGAAATCCTTGCTTTTGACAATATTCAGGTCATGAAGTTCACAAAGCAAGAAGATGGATGGGAAACTGAGAGAGATCAGTCAAAAATAGATTTAAAAAAAGAGTGTTACAGCTGTGAAATATTCTGCAACAAACAGAAAGCTTTGTAAAGCCACACCTAATAGAAGTTCTACAAGCTCTACAGATGATGAAGAAAGATGTTTTGACAGCAGTATTCTCTGGTTGCTGAATGATTTACTATCCAGGAAACATTAGTCTAGTAATAGTTGAGCTGAAGTATTTTATATCATCTCTGTGGCAGAACAGCTCTGTTTGACACAAGATTTTACGCAGTGTCATTTGCAAGTGTTTTGTGGAACACAAAAGGTTTACAGGCAGGCAGATTTCCTTGCCAAGAAGGATTTATTCAACACACACCTAACTCCTGTATGTCAGTGACTGCCTTGCACTGATCTCCTGAATGTCTTTCACAATCTATTTGAAATGCTAGTGCTGTTCTATTTTGAAATGCAACCTGATAAAGCCAAAGTTTCACAAAAATCATGTACCTCTGTTTGGTTATCATAAGGTTAAGAGGTAAGAAGAAGATGTTTCACTCTCCTTAAAGAGATGCTGATATTTGAAAAGCTGAAGCTTTGAAGCTGTCCTTTGGTTCTAAAAACCTTTTACCACAGGCATCTTGCAGAATGTTGCTACTTAGCTCAGCATCCTTCTTGGAAAATGATGCTTAAACAGCAAACAGAATAGTAAAAGCCAAATAGCTTTTCCTACCTGCCAGAGCTAGCCACAAATAGCTGGCTCCACATACCAGAATGACTGGGAGCCTGGAGCAGGCAGCATGGGCAGGGACACACTCACCTCAAGGGCCTGGTACTGCAGTGCTCAAAGAGCTTCCCCTGCCTGTGGATGGGGCCAGCAGGGAGAGAGGAGTGGGCTCAACTGGACCCTCAGGAGCCAACAAGACTTAGAGGCAGAAATTGGCCTGTCTCAACCAGTGTCCTGACACTGAACCCTTCTGTTTGCAGGTGCATCTTGGCTTTGAAAATGATCAGGATAAATTACATCATTAAAAAAAAAAAAAGGAAAGAGACAAAAATTTATACCTTTTCATTGGTAAATACAATCACATAAATCAAGCATGAGAAAACCAAAAATGTCTGGATGAAAAATTAGCCTATTGTGCAGCTCTGTTGTTTAATTAAACCAAAATAAGGAAGCTAACTAAAAAAGTAAACTGTGGGATTGGAAAAAAAAAAGTGAAGGATGAGACAGGAAGCAAATCCCAGGATTAAAAATATTATAGTCCTGATCAAAAGTACCTATGAATTATATGTATTTTCTGGGAATGCTGTGACCTTTCCAGTTACTGCATATCTTTACTTATATATTCCTTATTGTCCCTGCAGAATGTTATTACACAGGTTGCCTGTCCACAACAGAAGTCTCTGATGCAGTGCATATCAGCAATACGAATGTTTTTCATTGAAGGATACAATGGACAAGAGAAATAAAATAATAAAAAGAAGAAGCACCCTCTTTATTTTTTTTTTTTTTTGTCACAGGACATTGTTACTGATAAATGTTAATAGGGAAACATTTCAGGCAGAACTTTGGGCAAACTGACAGAAAGAAAATCCATTAGGGCTGATAAAAGTAAAACTTTGTACAGGTTTCAGCTATTGATCTTTGTGAGGGAAGGATGGTGAACTGACAGATTTGCCTAGACCAGATACTGGAGTTTAGGTAGTCCTTTTTCATTATTTGATCTAGATATTCATATGTTCCCATGTATGGTCATGGTTTAAGTGTTAAGTTTCAATGCCTGCAAAATTGAAAGGCGGCCCCTCAAAAAGTCACTGGCACAAACTCAGCACCTTGTTTTTGGAGGATAGTTAGGCAGGCTATTATAATAGAAATGAGATCACATGGAGGTGAGAAACAGCTGTGAAGCAGAGTGCTTCATGAATCCTGCTTGTTGGGGTGCTCTAAAAGAATCATGTATGTGTTTTGTACACATAAGTAAAGTCTATTGTGAATGTAGGCATGTGTCAAAGAAACAACTTTTTTTATGAACAAATAAAGTGGTGCAATACTATATCCATCCTCAAATTGAATATTGCCTTCAGTTTTTGGGAGAGTTACTCTCAATTTTGTATATACACTTTGATTTTTTAAAACTTTGACTTCAGGTTGCTTCAAAGTGCAGCTAGCCAATGTCCACCATTTTTAAAATAAGTTCCTTACCACTATGCCCCAGGTGAATAATCTTTTCTAATTTTCAGAAATGCACTAAAACCTGCAAGTGTAACTTCTTGTAACTCTTATCCCAGAGGACAGGAGTTAAGTTATGGAGGTGCCTAGATTTAAGAGAGTATTTCAGTCATGTGTTTTAGAATGGCATTTGAGCTGGTTGAATTTTTGTTTTAAAGGCTAACCAAAAAATAAGTCCTCAGAGCTATGAGGATTTAGTTTTCAAACTTCCTTTGGATTTTTCCAGTTTTTCTGCTTTTTCCCTATCACTTTATCATTTTATGACCTTTTCTTTGCTATAAAATTAAATAGAATGAATAATGTCAGGTATTAGTTTCCTGTATTTCCCACTCCAAAACAATAATTTTTCATTTCCTTCATTTTTTCCTTTGCTATTCTAACTTTTTTTAAGCATTAATAAGGGAAAAGGGGGAAAGAAAAAGTGGAAAAAAAATTGAGTGCTTCTATTTTATTCTGTTCAGCTGGTTAAATAATAGTTGTAGGCATGAATTTAATATTTCGTTTTTGAAACAGACACCAAAAGTCTCAATTTTTAAACTTTTCACAGAACAAGAGCTCTGATCCAAAATATTCCACTTCATTCTTTCATGATGATAAACCACGTCGAGTTTCTTCTTCGTGTGTGCTGTTGTGTGAATACGATTAGTGTTGAGCGTGATTCAATCCTTTTTAATGCTCCTCTCACACTGGGCCTCCAGGCAAAGGCAGCTCTGATGCATCCTATGGCTCTGTGGATGTGGAACAGGGCTGCAGGGAGGTGTGTTCCTCTCCTTGGGCACGGGGCCCTGGCTGGGCTTTGACTCCAAGGAGGGATTTTGGCAATGCAGTTCCCGTGATGTACCACAGGGTTAAGTCAGGACCGAAACAGCTGAAAGGCGAGGTGTGCTGCAAGTCAGTGGAGCTGGAAACTGGAGTAGAAAACACCTGGATTACTGCTTTTCTGAACTTGTGGGTAGCTCCAGAGAAGAAATGGAAACTGAGGTTCCCGAGCTGTTTTTGTGGGTGCATAAGAGGAAAGGTAATGGAAGCTGAGGAATTAAAAACTGGAATTCCTGAAAAAAAAAAAAAAACAACCCAAAAAACTAAACAGAATGGTACATTCTCGGTCATGAAATTGCTGACATATAAAACTACCTGATATTTCTTGTAATCAGCTTTGGCCACTCACATTTCTACCTTCAGGTCTCAAGTCAGGTACCAAGGCTGATCATTCCCTGCTTCACCTTGAGCTCCATCTCCATGTGCTCATGAGGACAGTGAGTGCCCTTAGAGCCTTATCTCTCTTCTGGGTGTCAGGTAGGAAGATAAGAATCAACTTCATTTTGGGTTGGATCCGTTTCTTTTGTCCTGATTGGAATATTTTCATGTATTTTGGGTTTGTAAGTGCTTTTAGATAGCAATATTGGAATTTTTCTTCATTAAAACTTCAGACAGAAATTTCTCTATTATTTGTTGACAATTAACTTCATGGAGGTGGTAAACTTTTGTTGCTGGTTTGTTTTTTTGGTTTCTTAAATTGTTCTTTCTTAACTCCACTGATGTTTGTACTTAGTTTCATTGAAACAGTACATTTAAATTTAATGCAGCAATACCTTCTTTGTTTGTAAACATTTCTGAGTTTAAAGAGATCTATAAGTGACATAAAAACAGAGAGACAGGATGTTTGTAAATTTTTGGAGGAATATATTTAGTGAAACCTCAGACTGCAAAAATATGTGGGCCTTTCCTGAGGTGCCTTATCTACTGCTGAGTACTTTTTCTTATATTTAAATTTGTGTTGAAATTTCCAGTTTTTCTTGGAAAATAGTTTAAAGAATTCATCTGAATAATGACCTTTCCTTTGGTATGAAAAGGTATATTACATTTTTGATTAAAGCCATAACTTGATTTAATTTATTTTCCTGTTAAATGGTTGATTTTGTTAAGTAGAGTGGCTGAAGAAGGGAATTCTGAAGTCCCAGTTACTCCAGACAGAGTCCACAGGATTGATTAAACATAGGAAGGTCTGACATAACACTGAGCCTTCACAAATGCTGTTTATGCACTTTCCTGTGGTCTCACTGCTCTTTTGCACTAGTTTTTATTTTGTTCTAATTATTCTAATAGTTCATAAATACCACAGCATAGACCATACTGTGAAAAGTATTTCCCCTTCATTTTCTGTTTTTGCCTAGGTATATTTGGGTTTGGGACGGTTTAGGAAACTTCAGTGTATCAAGGATTAAGAAAGAAACTTGAAATTTTTGGATAAGTATGATTCTCTTATACATTACACAGGGAGAAATTAGATCCGACCAATCTGAGTGAAGTTATTGTCTGAAACCTAAGGAGCAGCATATGACCCTTTGAAGAGTCCAACTCTGAGACAACAGACTTGGTTATTTTAAGAAGGAAGCCAATGCCTTTGCATAAAATTCTAGCTGGAGCAATACCCCTCCATAGCAAGTTAATTTACAAGTGCTGAGTGCATGGCGTGACCTGCTCTACAAACTATGACAGTCTCAAGGCCTCTCCACTAATCTGATTATTTTTTATAATGGAAAACAATCTTGTCCTCAGCTATGAAAAATATGTTTCTGTTTGCAAATCTTATTTTTAAAGACTGGCTTTCATTGCTTAAGTGTGTCACTACACTAGCCATGAAATTTTGAGTTTAAACGAAAATGAATAGTATGGCTGAATATTTTAAAATATCTAAGTGTTAAAGAAACTGGATGATTCATAATTAGCAGCTTCATCTGCAATTTTTTTTTTTTACTTTTGCCTTCAATGAGTCATGAGTATGTCTGGATTGCTCTTCAACCCTGAAGGAGTGAAATGTACTCCTAATGGACAACACAAGGGTCATACATACCACGTACATCCCCAAAAATAGAGCTCTCAGTCCTGTTGCTATGAAATTTTAGTCCTTCCAACAGCTTGCTTTTGCCAATTAGCTTTTTGCTCCCTGAATAGTTCCATTCAACTCATCAGGGAGGTACAAGTGGCACAGGGAGCTGCTCGTCATGACGGCTCCAGGATGTGGTCCTGTCACAGGGATGGCGCCGTGCTCACAGGGTGCTCTGTAGCCTCTTTAAACTGATTTCCCTTACAGCTTCTTCTGGACACTTGCAAAGGCTCCCTTGTATACTTATGGTTAAATGTGTCTTCATTCATTACTGCGAGGTCTTTTCTTCCAAAGAGAAGATTTTGAACTGGAAATTATAAGGCTCTCAAATTCCACAGCCATGGCATAATTTTGAGCCTTAACTGTGGCTTGCGTAACTTCTCATATTTGCTCTTTGCCAGCCTCAAGCGTAGGGAGTTCAACAAGATTCCTCCTCTGAACTGTATTACACTGTTTCCACTAAGAAAAACAAATTTCAGGGCCACAGAGCTGTTATATCCTTAGGATCTTTATTTCACATAGCAAACACTTCCCAGTCTGATGTCTGAAAATCCTCTCTAATTAGTGCTCCTTCTCAAACTAAAAGCAAAACTATTGTTACAGTGTTGTCTCATTTCATACACTTTTATTTATGCTACGTGGTTGATCTGTAACCTTGTGTGCTTTTAAAATGCAAGAAATATTCTTTTGTCATGACTAAAAGGCATAACTTTCAGGGTAATGAGCACTTTGATGTCATGGAAGTCAATGCACGTAAGCTTGAAAGAACAAGCCATTCTCATCTGTGGACAGTTGGGTGCATGGGCTGATTTAATGTTTCTGTTACAGATGCTGCCCAGCAGCCTCAAGTATGAGGTCTTATTACATGAGTGGACCTGCAAGACAGTATGTGTAGCTCCCATCTTACACTCCCTGACTAAGGAGGTGGGTGGCAGATGAATGTGGAGACATTGTGAAGAGAGATATCCAGATGTATTCATTAACAGCTTTTGAAAAGAGGTAGCAAAGAGCATCCATCTGCACCTTGTCTTCAGTGCTTTAAGTGAACACTTTTCTCATCACTGTATGAGAGAAAGAGAGAGAGAGCAGCATGCAGGGCCATTGAACCAGCTCACAGTTAGGACAGCTAGGACCACACAAACAGCATTAGGAGGAATTTATTTAGAGCTGCTGCTAAAAGAGCAGTAAAAGAAGTTGGCACCCCTGGCAGGGAAGAATGAATGCCTGTTTTTATCCTAAAGCAGCTGTCAGACAGGAAAGTAGACAGCATGCTGTAAGCTTGTTTTGTTTCATTTTTACAGCTACATAAAGAGAATAGAGAAGAAATTATGTCATCTTTAATAATATGCAAAAATAAAGAGAACAGAGCATCCAAATGTTTCTTAGAAGTAGTGAAACTTGGACATGTGGTTTTCAATTATTTATTCAAGTCTGTAGTGAGTGCTTAGCCTTTGTTGATATTGTTTACTATCTAGTACGGAAGGATGCTAAGACTCAGTATTAAGAAACCCAGCTGCACTTATTTCTAATGTTTCTTATAGCCAAAACCTCAAATACCTGCTATGTACTGCTTTACATGAACTCTTTTAATCTGATATAATATTTGTGCAGCTGTAAACAAAGCTGGAGAAAACCACCTTCAGAAATGACCACTGATTTCTATGTAGATGAGCAAGCGCATATTGAAACTTGCAGGTGTCCCATCTCAAACAACATGACAAATCCCAGTGGCTCACACAGAAAGAAAGAAGGGCCTCAAATTATGGTTTAGTGAATGGCATGCTAACATGAAAAATTCTTTGCTGAAGTACTCAGGTCTCTGAACTGGAAATGGGACTCCAGCAAATTCCTTGCTAGGGATTTCTAAGTGAAAGCCTAATCTCAGAAGTGAGGATTTTACTGTTGCCCATGATTAGGTCAGTGCACTGTCCCTGGCAAAATGGACAGAGCTCAAGACATCCTTTCTGCATCCTGATCACCTCAAGAAGAGCATACCCAGACATTCTATGAACTTTTTGAAATGCCCCATGCACAAGAATCTTACTGTTGAGTCTGTTGAGTCACCTGGCACTCAGGCCACTGACTTCACTAGCCCTTCCATGCCCCTAGGAGGGAACCAGGGTCATGGATGCTGGTTGCTATCGTCCCTGGCAAAGCTGAGCTTCTTCCTCCAGCTACAAGCTGGAGGAAGAAGAGTCAAACCCTTCAGGGTATGTCTCAGACTATATGCTTAAGGACTCATTTGCCTTACTCTTGGATTCCAGCCTAAGAAAAGCCAGAGAGGCAGTCCTGGGGTGCTCCAGCCGGCAAGGAATTTAAGCAAGCAGCTGTTTTGGCTTTCAGCCTAGCATGAGGCTATTTCACAGAACACAGATGATGAAATCCATGAGTAATAGATGCTCATTTCAGTCAAACCTGATTTCCAGTCAAATCTTAGTTTCAAATCAGGTGTCTTCCTCAATTTCTGGTACCTTCAGAGGATACTTCAGTGTTCAGCCTTAGCAGCAGCTGCTTAAACAAAAAGCAAATTGTTTTGGTTTTAGACAGTAAAGTCTGTAGAGCTGTTATTTTGATACATCCAGATTACCAGTTCATTAATGAGTTGAAACAGCCGTGTACAAGCAATCCTACTGATTTCATGAAGTGCTGTGCTTGTGCTGTCACTGAATAGATGTATTTCTCCTAGATGGAGCCAGAGACATTACTACTGGTGCATAACATAGTCTTACAGCACAGTGAAAGTATATTTTTCAAATATGAGCAAGTAGCATATTTAACTCATTTCTCAAGATCAAATATCTTGTCTTTAGATGGTGACAAAGTAGAAATATTTACTTCCCATAGATATCTATCTACCAAGACAGTTCATCTCAGTGTATTTCGCAGTAGTCATTTGATAATGAAATGTTTCACTACCACAGAAATTTTCTTGTAGTTGCATCTGTAACTTATGCATTTTAGCTTTGCAGTCATGCTAAGTGGTGTTATAAATCATATCAAGCAGCAGACAGCCCTGTGAAAAGATACATCAACTCTATTACATTTAGACTTAAACAACCTTCAGAAAAGTGCAGGACAACATCCTCATTCCACAGAAATGAATGACAGATTTTCACAGGGTCACAATGTAAATTTTTGCTTTCTTTTGCTTTGAAATGAATTTACAGAATATTTTTAAATATGTTATTTTAATAATTTTTTAAAAATTGTGAATATGTGACTGTGTATCTGCATGTGTACATAACTGTAATTTTATCTCTCCTAGATGTTTTTCACATCTCCAAAAGAAGTCAAAGTTGATTTACCTTCAGTAAAAATATTCTTGTTCCAACTTTGCTCATTGATGTGAAGTGACTTAAAGTCAACAAATTGAAGTATTTAGAATAACTTAAAAAAACATTTCTGATACTTTAAATTTTGTGGTTCTTTCATTTCACAAGTACTCCAAATCCATTCACCAGCTTAGTGAAGAATTTAGTATTCACTGAAGGAATAGTGAAATAATTAAAATATTGGTAAATGAGAAAATAGACACCTCTGAGATATTTACAAGGACTATTGAAAGTCTTTTGTTTTCCCTTTTCAGTTCTGATTTGTAAGAAAAAGGATTTAATTCCAAAGTGAAATTCAGAGAACTCTTATTTGTGATGCTTCTGAAATCAATTCTCTGTTCAGGTTCTCCCACAATAGGAAGAATGTTTACTAATGCTTTGAGAATTAACATGACTTCTTGACTTTCATCTTTTTGTATACTGTTCATTTTTTGTGTTTAAGTTTTCTCCTAAGATGTGACAGTATAGACAGTATAGACAGTACATTACTCCTATAAATAATCCCATCATCACATGAACAAACATGCCAAGTTCACTTGTTGCTTTGTTCCACAATGAAAGCATGGTAATTAATTAATATAATTTATTGTAGAGGAGTTATTGCAATCCATCCCAACCCCCCTCCCCGCTAATTTTGGGTTTTAACAATTTTTAATCAAGGGGAAGGCTCCTCATCAGAAAATTTAGGCTTTGCAAACAGAGGCTTAGTTATGCTTTTGCAGACCACCTAAAAACAGTGCAGGCTTTCCCAAGGGTTCAGACTACAGACTGTAAATTACCACTGAGATGACTATCTAAAAGAAATTTAGATCAGATATGTGATATAATATGTCTAGAATTTATTTTAATAATAAAAAAAAAGCAAGGTCAGTTCCTAAATAATTCAGTATAATTTGGGAGAAACACAGTAATAAAATAAACTGAGCAAAAAGAATAATGTCCGCATTCTCTTGTGCAGACAGAAAAAAATCCAAAAGACACAAAAACCAAATCTCCCACTAAATTGGGTAACCCCCTAAATCAGGTATAGGGAAAAGCAAACACATTTTTCTGAGTCAAACTGTCAGCCTTGAATATAAAACTCACCAAAATCAGCCTTTATCTGTAGAGCTTGCAAGTAATTAATTCATAAACTCTAATAAATGAGTGATCCCAGAGAACTGAATGATTTGTAATTAGAGTTCATTTTTTAAATGGCAAATTATCTGGAAAGCTCCCAAAAGAAAAGAAGTGGGAATTTGGTGTCATTTTTCTGATACTTTAGGCATAATAGCTCACATGATGTTTTGGAGAACAAGTCACACACTTACTTTGGGTGCATATCAAGGAGAAGTTCATGCATTTTTTAAGAGCACCATACAGCACATCATGAAATGGAAAGCAATAAGAAAACATAAAAAAATCCCAGTATTTGGTACAAATGCAAAAGGTATGGAGTGCTGCCATTAAGTATAAGAATAAGGAAATGAACACAGATGAAGGGTGGCCAAGTTTTCTGAGCAAGCAGTCATCAGAAAGCACTGGTTAAACTGGAAAGGCACAAATATTCACTGAACTATTGGCTTGAAACTACTTCCATATGTGCCTCTAAGCACAGAGCAAAATGTGAGTCCCAGCACTTCTGCTTTGTTTACTCCTTACAAACAGACACTAGAGGTTAATCAATAAAGTTTTCCTAATGTTCACAAAAAGAATTCATTAGACGCCTGCATTTGGTGAGGATTCCTGGAACAAATGTGTTCCATGACGCAGGCACTTTTGAGTCTCTGGTTAACAGAAATTTTTATATAACAATGTTTTAAGGCTGGGGCCAGGAGATCACAGCTGGACAGCACCAGTTCCTAGCTCTGTGAAAGGACTAACATTTGTGAAACTCCCTCTCCTGGAAAAGCAAGTCCTCAAAATATCTGTGTCTGACTTGGAAAATAGAATTTCATGGCTCCTTAAAAGGCATTTAAAGAGATTATACTCCAAATTAATTAGAAGAAAGAGAGAGGTTCATTTTTAGGATAGGAATTCAGAACCAGCAATAGGATGAAATTCTTTTTAAGATTAAAAACAGAGATTGGTAGCCAGATTCTGGTTTTCAAATTGCCAGAGGAAGCTTAAAACTGAATCTGTTTTTACTCCTAAGAGAGTCGTGGTGAGCAGGAGTTACTGAATGAATCATGTTCTTCATTATGACTCAGAGATTTTGAAAGAGGCCCAATTTTTAAATGGATATTGGGATTTGGGGGTCTTAATAAATAAGGGCTTGTTTTTAATATACAGATAGTTTTGTTATGCCAAAGTTAGTAAAGAGTTTTCCTTCTGGGTTAATGTAGCATGTTACTGTACACACAGGAGTACATTTTGTACAGTACTGTGCAGTGATGCATATGGGATTTATCCCTGCTGATTTCTCATGTATATTTTCTATTAATTTTCTTCATTTTTAATAAATTATAGGTTAAATGAAACAGCAAAGTTGTCTGCGAACATCAACACAGAAAGAAGGATCAGAGCTGAGAAAGAACAGAGAGGAAAGATAGTATGGGGTTGGAAGAGCTTCTGGAAACTTGCATGCTGATGGCACAGCATGTGAAATTCTTTCTGTGTTTGCATTCTGGACCTAATTCCTGACTTAGTTTACTTTCCTGTTAGCTGATGAGTGCCAGCTTATTGCTGCTGCTGCTGCTGCTACCGTGATCTCCTGCCACCTTCACACATTGTGTGCACACACTCCTGAGCAGGATGACTGCCCTGTGCAGTTTGGTAAGAACCTTTTCACTTATCTTTAAAAGAGTACTTAAGAATAAGATGAATTACAGCTTCCAGTGGCAACATATGTATGTTTGAAGTCACCCTGCTGGGTTTTATTACATTGCTATCTCTGTGCAGTGCACAGAAGACGGTACACAACACTTTAAGGTCAGACTATGAAAGGACATTCCTAGGAGTTAAAAGTTATACCTTCCAGATGGAAAATTTGAATTTCAAGGGGAGAATTTGGATTTGACTCTTCCCCACTATAAAGTCACACGTGGTTTTCTAATTAGCCCATATCCCAAACCAGACAACATGTAGTTTCTACTTCCTTTTCTAGAAGCCACCAAAACTTTAAATCAACTGAAAATGCTTGATTCCACGAATTTTTGTTGTTGAAACTCTGAACAAAATATAGCAAAAAATAGGAAAAATGTGATACCAGTAATTAATAGTCAAAAACCATCCCAAATTAGCCTTGGTATTAACAACTTTGTATGGGCTGCAGAGGGAATAGTCACAAAATATTGCTTCAGACTAGATAATATCCTTGGAGTGTCCCTACAGATTATGAAGAACATAGATGAGGTCTATCTGCAGGAGCACCTTCTCTGATGACTAGAAGAGACATCTGTGAATATATTCCTACATATTTATATTAAATGTAACCAGAGTTTCCTTTTTTTTTTAAAAAAACCCACCACCCTTACTTCCTTGCTGGGATGCAATAACATATAGAGCTATTCAAATCTCACAGCTCTTATTAGATCATAGAACAGAACAAATCATGAAGAGGTGGCCGCTTCAGACTGCTTTTTGAGCATAATTATTTGTACCAAGTCAGTGTCAAGAACACTAAACAAGCCTACATCATTCATGTGAGGAACCATGAACAATCCTGTTCATCATTGCACAAGCACTGAGTGCAGTTATAATTTCTAAAAGAGATCCATGGTCTGGATAAAGGTCTCACATATGCAGATGATTATTCCCTTGGGGATAAGATGGTCTGTCTCCACTGGAGTTTTATAACCCTCAGTAAAATCAGATTTGCTTCCCTCCAGAAACAGGCAGGGACAGTGCCCACACCAATGCAAAACCCAGCACCACAACTTATCACAAAAGGGAATGAACTTGCACAGTACCTTTTACAAGGTAAAAGCCATTGGATGTGCCAGTGAACACATTCTTTTGCTGAACAGTCTTACATATTCAGTGAGGTGAAACGGTCCCTCATCAGGGCCAAGCTTCCTTCAGTAGGTATGTTTGTCCCTTGGAACAAGTTATTTTTTTCTTACCCCTGATCCATGTCTGGATATCCATCTGAGATTTCAAAAATCCAGAAACCTGGATAGACCCAAAATCCTTTTACAGGGTAAACTCTTGTCTGTGGTCAACCAACCCACCATGACAGGACTGCAGCACAATCTGTGCACCATTGAAGAAACCAAGACCCACTGCCACCACCCATCACACAGTTGTGCAGCTTTGTCCAGAATGAATAGCTTCCTTCCTCCTCTGGCTGATTGAAATATGGCACCATCAATGAAAGATCTCAAAAGTGGCCTTTGCTGACCAAGGAAGGGAATGTTTAGCTGGATGGAGGCTGGGACAATATTTTTTCCTTCCACAGGAACAGCACTGAAAAATAACCCCACTTTCATAATGCAGAAGTGAAGTCTGAAGTGTTTCTTTTCTCTGTTTGAGATAATAATTCCAGCTTTGCAAAGAAAAAAATCAGGTCAAATCCCTGTGGTTATTATGTTACATATGATTCAACTCTCTTTAAGCCAACAGCCTATGTATCTACAAAAGTCTTTTCACCCTGGGAAATCAAACTCACCCTGGGAAATCAAACTCAGTCTCAAAAGGCAAATCCTGAATGTTTTTAAAATCTAAAAGGACATATACTTGAAAGAATCTGTACATCAGTAACAAAAGTTGTGTTAGGATGGCTTTGTATCATTTGCTTTGCAGTCTTTGGTAGGACTTAATATTTTTAAAGTTAATTTTAAATTTTGACAAGGGAAACTGAACCAATAAATTATAATATACAAATGTTCACTTTATCCTTTTGTGTTATAAGCTGCTCTTGAATTGGTGTTTTCAATAACTTTGCATGTCACTTAAATAATTCAGAAGAACTCGGCGACAATTATACAAACTCACAAGGTTTAGTTTCTGTTTCCAGTTCTGTCAAATGCATTGTTCAGTAACAAAGCATGAATTTTACTGTGTTTGGCACAATTTAATAATAATTTTTATTTAATATCTGTGTTTTCCATACCTAGGTCTTTTAGTTTATAAGTGCTTGGTCACATTAATTTTTATTGTCTACAATATTAATGGAAAATATATGAGGCTCAAGAGATTTGAAAGTCAAACCCAAGTAATTAAAAACCAGTCAAATTTTAATTTTAGCAGTCCCTGACATATGATTAACATTTTGTAAGGAGAGCTGGGGCTCACAGAGTAGATGCAATTTATTGTACAGGTGTACAATATTTGACTTACATGTGTATACTAATCAGTATCTTCAGTAAGGTTTTCATTTGTGCATTCCTAATGTTCAAGGGTCCTTCAGAATGGATTTTCATTAAGTTTTGTTCATACTCCAGCATCACAATGTGGGAAATGGCACAGAGAAGGAGCTGGGTGTCCTGATCCACTGTGCCCATGGGCAGACTCCAAATCTCTGCGCTGCACTGCACTGCTGGGCACACTGCAATCTCCAGCCCTGAGATGACCTACACAGGGCACTCCTCCACAGCCATGCCACTTTCTCCCTGCTCTCAGCCCATCTCAGCTGCCCACACCAGGTCCTGCACTGAGCTGAGCTGAGCAGGACCCAGGGACTGGGGCAATGAGAAGTCAGAGATTACTAGAGGGAGCAGGCATGCAAGCAACGGCTCCAGCTGAATCCTCCTAGACACAGCCTCCAGGCACAGCCTGGAGCAAATTAATCAACCATAATCCATCTATTGGACACCAACATCCATATGCCCAGAAAAGACAATAAATCCAAACAGTTCCAGATTTGGCTGCTCATAGTAGTTCTTCCAGCCACTCTGCTGGAGCTGCTGTGGATGTAAGCTAGAAACGAAATGAACAGACGCATTCATGCTTAGACAGAACGCACCAGGGAGGCACACCACAGATAAACAACAAGAGGAATCTCCTGCTTTTGTAAATAGCTTTCAATTTAGTCAAAGGACTCAAAGGCATAATTGTGATGGGATTTCTTTGTGGAGAGGTTTGTTTCTGTTTTTCAGCCCAGAACCAACAACAGTGGTTTGGGTTTTCACCCATCTCGTTTATTTGGTCTAATGATGGAAAGATTTCTTACAAAGGAAAATCTTGACTAACAGTTTAGCAAGCCTTTAGTGTAATTATTTTTCCTTAAAGAAAATCCATCATTTAAAGACTCCTGCAGCTAAGGTGTGATGCAGTAATCCCTGATGTGTCTCCCCAGAAAAAATCAGCACAAGAAGCACAAAGATTGCTTTGTACAACATTGACGTGCCACCTAGGTTCTAAGGAGTGGGTAAAAAGGAGGTAAAAGAAGGCAATTAGAACTAAATTGTACTAAATATATAATTATAATAAAAAATAAATTATGTTAAATGTATATTAAATTAATATGGCTGCTGAGGAGCTGCAGACACTCCATCCTTTTACGTCTCCCTGCGGGAGCACAGCCGCAGCATACTGTTCCACGGCCAGCTGCCTGGGAATGGAGCTATTATCCAAAACTCCACAGTGCACAAGAGTACATTCACGCACCACTGAGAAACACTTCTAGCAATATGCAGACATATGTATTCTGTTCTGGCAGAGCTGACCCAAGTGCCTACAGCAAGCTTGGAAACTGGGAGGAGGTTTTTGATTTTTTGGAAAAGAATACATAATTTCCACAGCACTGAATGGTACAAAACTAGCTTCAGCAGGAAAGGTTATTTAAATAATGGAGAATTCCAGACAGTGAAGTGTAATAAATAAATTACAGGCAAAATGTGATCTATCATGAAGATTTTTACATACCTCCTTCTCTTTCCCAAGTCCACTGTAATGGGAATCTCAGACTATCAAGAACAAGGTTGAATCTGTAAATATCTCTACACATTCTTTTGGGCAAAATATCTAGCACAGCTAACCCCTCACTGATGCAGTAATTTGTTCAGATCAACCAAGTCACCTTGCCAAGAAAAAGCAGCTGCTTCAGAACGTTTTCAGAATACTAAAACCAATATCAAATTAATACAAATATACAAACAGGTTAAGAGATTTTAACCTGAGTTAAAAAGCTATTAAACTTATGTTCTTCCAGTGACAATAAAATCCAGATTTTAACACCAAACAGAATGCCTCTCCTTAGTGCAGACAACTATATCTCATTTACAGGAAACTGATCAGGTGAATGAAGTGGTAATCAGCCCCCTATGGACATTTTCCTGAGTTTGTCAGTATTTGGTGAGACAGGAAGAGCCACCTAGTTCAGTTCAGTCTCTGATTTTGTCAATATACACAGTGAAAAGTAAAATCAAGGTGTATCATGGTGCTTCCTTTTCCCCATCCCATCTTTTCACAGCATGCTCGTTAGAGAATTCTTCAGTCAGAGTAGCCTTGTTCTTAATGGTCCTTCATGGATTGCACCTTTCTTGATCCAATAGGTATAATTGTATTATGACTGCACTTACCTCTCCATGCAAGTGAATCTGATGGAGGTCATATAGTCCTTATAACACCAATGGACTGATGGAGTTCTACTCTTCATATTCTGTTTTTTAAGTGACTGATGTGGACTTTTCAAGAGGTCTGAAGAAATTTCTCTTTGATGTACCCTTCACACCCCAGTTTGAATGGAGAGATGGAATGCTTTTGGTATGTGCAATAGCATTTATTTCATCTGTGTGAGTTCCACTGCCACCTGTAGCTGCTGTACATTTGTATCTGACATGATCTCATACAGTGAAACAGCTTTTCACGCTAAATTCCCATAAGTCAGCCTGGTGTAGTTTTCTTCCTTCTTTCCACTATTTTTGAGGTGTAAACTGTTGTCTTTCAAATGTGGAATAGAATGGGAATGTCTGTTCAAATGTCCCAAACACTTTATTTCTCAGTTTATAACAATCGGCTCAGTCTTTCCAGCTTTAAATACAAATTGCAAAACTGCATTGCTGGGTGAAAGTACTGAAATAGTGATGTCCAGCATCAGTACTAGTATGCTAACACTAAGGATCTCAGGCTATCTGCTCCCTGATGCCATATTTCTCATAATTTTCTACTGTTATCAGGCATCAGAACTCATGCATGAAAAAGCAGCAGCATTTGAAAATTACACTAAATGCTTCTTTATATGGAATATCCTTTTGGGTCCAAGAGCCATCACTAGTAGAGGAGAAACAAATTTCTCTACCCAAAATGTTCTGAAAAGAGTTTGAACCTGTGAAATCTTTACAGCCCCACACTGGCTTTTATTGAAAACTGATGCTTTCTCCTCTTAGTCTGGAGAGGTCTCTTCAGAGTCTATGCTATTCAATAAGAGAATCAAAATTTAAGCTAGTCTGCATTTAATGGGTCTCCATGATATCCATTTTTAATCTGAAATTACAGATCCAGCTCTTCTGTTTGATCACTGTGCAAAGGAGCAGGCAGTACTCTTCAAAAGGGAGTACCAGTGATAGACCATGACACATGTTGCCTGCCTCCCCTGTCTAGCATCTTCTGCTGTCTGTCCTCAGCATGTCACCAGATTGCTGACTGAAACGTTTCAGGCATCTTTGAAATCTTGGCTGGTTTCCAGTAATGTTTTACAGAATGTTTTTGGCACCTCCAATTTTATTTATGAAAAGGAGAGAGAGTAATAATTTTCCTGGAAGATGAAATTTTGATAGACAGGGAAGGTATGTTTTGAATACATTCAGCAGAAATTTCAAACACATCAGAGGTCAGCACTACATGGCCTGGTAGATAAAAATGAAAGCAGCAAAATTGACCATTGTGACAATATGAGCTTACCTGTTACTCAACTAGCAAGATCACCACTTCTCCTGGTGTCTGTTCTTAAAATATTAAAATAATCAGCATGGTAAGACATGAAGCAGTTAAATAAGCCGGTCTTTAAGAAAATCAAACCTTGTTCACAAGCCAAAGGTTGATCTCACACCTTTTAGGTTAAAACCATTTTGTAAAACAGCCAGATCCATCGTGGTCTTTAGTCAAAGTCAATTTATTTTTGTTTATTTTGTTGTGGAAGCCGTAGCTTCTGAGATTTGAATGAAATAGACTAATCTTTAAGGTGTTTAAAAACAAATGTTTGGATAGTGTCTTCACCTACCTGCTTTTTTTTCCCCTAGTACTTCTGTCTCCTAGTGTGTATGCTGCCCTTCTGCAAGCGAGACAGCAATGTGAGGGGACTCCCAGTGTTCAGATTCCTGTTCAAGGAAACCGATACTCAAAGAGCAAAATGCTGGGGTAGTTTTCTCAATTTACAGTTTGTAAAAATCTTCCCAGCTTCAGTTTCAACCTTGCTCAAAGGATTCTGTCTGCCTGTAAGATGTTTGGAATTTGCATACAGATCAGTTAACATAACTACATACCTAATTTTTTTTTTTTTCCTCTTATTCATATAAGAAATTCCATCCAGAACTTTAAAATCCACCTAATTGATTTTGTTATAAGGTTTATTGCTTCTTTTTACTTAAAAAGTACAAAATACTCCCTTTCATTTCTCTCTTGAGTTATAATACCCCCAAAAGGGCTTCCAGTGTTCACCTGAGGCACTCAGTTCTGAAAACCCATTGATAACACTCACATCCCTTTTATTTGAGTGTCCAAAGGAAAGGCATCTGAGCATTGCACAGCCTGGTGTCTCCCAAGTGAAACGGGGACATGCATCTCTGCCTTGTGGCTAAGCATGCTGCAAAGCATATTTATATTTCAATGTAAATTCAGTCTTAGGTATCTCTTAAATATGCACTCTGATGATAGGTCTGGCACCCTCCTGAGTGTCTTTTTCACTCTTTTAGGCTATAGATAGTGCAGTGCAACAGAAACAGATTTGTAAAACAAAAAATTCAGGGTAACAGTGCCTGCTGTGCATACTGCGCATGGGAGGGTATTTCTGTTTGGCTCTACTCTAATCCCATGGATCAAGAAACTATTAATAACTGATGCCCATTGTATGAACTTCTGGAGAACATGTTCCTCCTTGGTAAAAAAGCATGAAATCTAGTTTATGTGGTCTGACACAGCTCACGAACCAAGGCATAGAAAATAGGCATGTTAGAGACACTTGGCTTAAAATGCACTTCTGATTAGAAGAAGGACACTAATGTAAGCTTCCCCTTAGGCAGCTGAGATGCCTTGGGTTGCACCATCCTTCTTTAGAGTGGAGATATTTTAGAGGACACCTGAGATCTTGGAAAGACTGAACTGCAATTCTAAGAGGCCTCTGTCTTTCACAGTAAATGAGCAGAATTGACTGCTTCAGATAGTCAGCTGAAACTTGGCTTGATGTCAAAGACATTCCTGCGACTTGGAGAAGAGATTTTATAAAAGAGCAAAAATAAGAGGATAAGACAGCAGGATAGATCTTTCGATGCAGAATTGATGCTAAGAGTCTGCTTTATCAAACTGCCCTGTAGGACTCTACTCTTGAAGAATGGTTCTCTGCCAGGATCACAGAATTTCATCTGCTTACAGATGCAGTTCTCTTTGGAGAGCTTTAGAAGCCAATAGAGAAATGAAAGGACACCCATGACACCAGATATAAATAATGAGCTGTGTAAATAAAATATTTGTCTTCCCTCTTTGAGTGAGGTTCCAAAAAGTGGATCCTTGCTGTTAGCAAAAATTGAGAAGCGTCAGCAACTCTATTAGCAGGTCCCTTTGTTTGGTGATTTCTTTTTATAAATGGAAACATTTTGAGACCATAAATTGTTTAAGAAACAGTAGGAAAGATTTTTGGGTTTTGAACAATGCTGTCTATTTAGCCAAACATAGCTGATGTAGTATAGAGAGCACAATTGGAAAAAACTGTTAGTCATGCATCAATTAGCCGTGTTTTCAGACTGAACATCATTAGACAGTGAAACCATCTAAATTAATCTAAGTGTTAAACTAAAAATACACATTCAGATTGTATCTACAAACAGGATTCAAAGATAAGTATCTTCAAGTAGGACTCATCTGTCCGAGGTGGGGCTGTACCTGAAACAGTCAGGCACTGGAGCCCAGCAGTGCACCTGCATTTCATGTGACAAAAGTCCGCTGTGCACAGTAGGATCATTTCTGAGTGCTTCCTCTGTCCTTGGAAAGAATGACATACCTAACACATGGAGGTAGACATTTCTTGATGAAGAAGTGAGGGAGCAAGATAAAGCACTGAGACCCTGTGAAAACATTGTTGCTTTCCAAATGGTCTCTAAATTCCTGGAATAGCCCAGGGAGAAAGGCCCAGGAAACATGTGTCAGCAGTTAGGTATGTTGATATCCTCAGAAACATGTTAAAAACTGAGATCAGCAGGAGAATCTTTTTCACCTTCTCATTAGCATACCCCAGTTGTCATCTTGATTATATTTTCTCTCCATGTCCTGATATTGCCCTCTCATTTATTGCCACAGTCCAAGTGTTCAATAAGTCCACGGTCTGCTGAGAATCAGAGTTGTAATGTCAATGTTCAGTCTCAATAGCCTTACCTCTGAAGCCTAAGAAGCTGAAGTGGAGGAGGGACTCAGAATATCATCTCCTCCTAAACCTTCTGTATACCACCTCTTGTCATCATATGCCTCAGTATAAATATTCAATTTACTTCCAAGTCCTGTCTCATCCCTCTCCAGAACTCATGCATTCATCTCCCCTCCCTAGTCCAGATTCTGCCCAACCCCAAACTTAAAGCACTCCAACTCATTTCCTTAAAGCACTCAAACTTTCTAGCCTCTTTATACACCTTATTTTGGATATTAACACCAGCTAAGACTTTCTGCTGCCTCTCAATAATCCCTACCTGCCTCATTTTATACTAAATAATGTGTGTTGTGATAAATTATGCTCTTCCTGGACCCTCCATTTGTGCCAGGAAAAACACAGATGGTATTGTTAATTTGCTTCTCACTGATGAAGCAGACTGCTTCAGAAGAACTGGATGCTGTGGTTTTAAAACACTACATGTACAATTTAAGTGTCTAAAAAGCAGGGCATTCAAAGATCATAAAAACACAGATATTTGCACTATGGATGTGCAGGAGAGGTGATCTGTGTACCTAGACACCTTTAGCGTCTAATTTTAGATATCTCAATAGACAGTAGAAACTTGCAAAGGTCAACAAAATCAAAAATGGCTAAGTAGATGCTCGCATCAATTCAGGAAGAATCCTAATTTGATCAGATGAATCGCAGCCAGTGAGTCAGAAGCAGAGTAGCATCAGAAGAAACCAATTCACATCTTGCATCTTCACAAACTCCATAAAATATCCCAGAGGATTTGTCTACTCTTCAAATGTTCTCTACCAAAAATTATGTGGTTGTGAAGAGACGTTCAAGGGATGAGGGGAAGAAGCATTGTTTTCTGTGGCTAACACTGGAGCCAGAAATCAGAGGTGGATAAGAACTACACAGTGCATTGAAAAAAAAAAAAAAAGTACTGAAAATGTGGCAGCTTGACTTTCAGCCTTTTCTTTGCCAGAGTTTAAAAATACAATAGATGTGCAGTGTGTGAAAGTGAAAAAAAAAAGCTACATAAGATAGATTTTATAGCCACTTTTAAGAGTCTTAGTAGTGTATTTTTAACTTGATAGTTTAACTTGCCAGGCTCCCCATGATACTTGTAAAAATAAAAGAATACACTCCTTATTTTAGCCAAAAGTACTATATAAACAAAATCCAAGGAATGTATTGAATTAGAATGTTAGACTACAATAATGAGTGAACTTGATTGCATTTCCATTTCACAAAGCAATTCACATTTGCTACTAATATGCTAAAACTTGTGCCAGTCAAAATAAACTGACTATCATAGCAAGAGAAAATTGTCAAAACACACAACTCAATTCCTCTCTCACTCATATTAATTTTATGCTGGAATAATTTCTTTTTTTTTTCCCCCCCAGAGAGATTCTTGACATGACAGCTAACAAGCAAAAGAGACTATTTGGATAGTTCTTAAAAACCTTTTGGTTATCAATCTTAGACAATGCATAATGGTCTTGAAGAAAGCACCCAGATGAAAAAATTAGGAAAAATATGTAAAGCAGAAGGATCTTGGGAGAGTTCCATATGCCTACTAAATCCACTCCATTTCTACTAGATCCACTCCATTTCTAACACTTTGCTTTTTGCCTGGAGTCCATGGGCCATTATCTTTCCCACTGGTCAGAAAATCACAGTTAGACCACTCCAAGCACAAAGAGGAAAAAAAATTAAAATCTGTAGCATGAGCTCATGGGATGCTTTATTTTTGGCTTCGAGAGACGAAAAAAAGAACTGGTTAGTCTTCTAATTCACTCACTTAATAAGAAAAATGAGAGCACAGAGTGCTCTCCCTTTCAAAAAAGTGCATGTGTGACCTTTAGTGCTATCTTGCTAACACTAACTGCAGACTCCTGCTCATTCAGGCAACAGCATGCATTTTTGTCCTGCGTGGCTAGTCACCCACACAACATCCTTTCTTCCTTTTTTTACTGCTGTATTTTCAGTACAGGCATTCCTTCCACTGGCAGACTGTTGGCAAGTCTTGAGGCGTACAGCTGGTTACACATCAATCACGCATCGGTCACAGGATTAACTCATTCTTGTACTGGCTCCATCCCATGTTTACATCCCCCCTCTTTGCAGCAGTTATATGTTACCTTTACCAACATTTTCTTATTAACCAGAGGTATGCTGTCCTGGGGGACTAGAATGTTCTTTACCATGTTCCTTACCCCTGAAAACATTGTGATCCACTTATAGTTTCATAACTTCAGTTATGACTTTTCCCACCAGATTTCAATGCACTTGTGTGAAGGAAACATGAAGTTTTCAGCAAAAAATAGTAACGTTAAAATTATTGATTGATAAGCTAAAATATATGGGCTCTCACAGTGTGACACCAGATGACAAAGAACTTCAAAACCTGACATCAGCCTGAGGGACTAGCTAAAGATGACAAAAAAGTGTGATCATCTTGGACCATTCCTAAAAATGCTGTGCTCAACAAATGGCAACCCAGCCAAGAGATTAGCAAACAATTGCCACAGTCAACAGACTCTGCAGAGAGCTACAGTAACATGCTGACAGCACTTCCTACCATGGGCCTCGGGGAGCAGGATGCCTCGCAGCAGAGTCCGTGCGTGGGAAAGCTGGCACTGGGCAGCACATTCATATCAAAACGGGTTTGATGCTCACACTATGCTAATGTTGAGCAACATTTCGACTATGCCCTTTGAAAACTTATTTTCATTTTGTGGGAATGTTTTTGCAAAGAGGCTTTCTTCTCTTTGTAAACAATTATGGGAAAAAGATACACAGGTTTCTGACACCTTTTATTGTCAATCTCAATTTTTTTTTTGTTTTTTGGACTTTGCTTGAATTAGCTTTTTACTTTCTTATTCCCACACAGCATTGAGATACAAAACTCTCCACTGATAAGTGATGAAACCCTGAAATGGTAGGATGTGTTGAAGAGGGAGTTAGGTAATACAGATAGTTTTAATTTCTCTTTTTTGCCTTGAAGATTACATGTGCAAACAGGAAGAAACTGGTAACTGAAACTGATTTAAGTAATAAATGAGGTCTAAAGGTGAAGGAAAACACATAGTATGCAAGTTTCATCTTTTATAAACTTATTGCCTCTTTTGCTGGAAAGGAGTTATTTATCCACAGCAGGTGGATAGCAAGTGTCTTACTTTGTTTTTTGTATGAAAAGCCAAGTCAAGAAATGGGCAAATGTTGCATAAGTTAGTAGTTTCTCTAATCAATCACCACTGGGTTTTTTCAAAACACCTAGATATCTTCCCTGCCTGCTAGCAAACTGAAATGTGCTAGGCTCTTCCTTCTGTGACAAAATAACGACTTTCACTCATTTTCAATGTCCCAGAGAGGAAAAACTGAAATAAAGCAAATTTGTTCCCAACAAAGTATTTTTATTGTGTCTCCCATCATACTATTCAGCACCTTTTAAGAAAATGCTGTTTCACTGTGATTTGAGAAGAGATGGAGCAGTGTGAGAGCACTAACAAGTCTGATAAAAGAAGAAAATGCACATTTATTATGTTCTTCTGGGTCAAAACACATTCAAAAAGTAAAAAGTGAAGTAAGAAGATTGGGATGGACAGAAAATAACTGACTCTTTTTGGGTGGGGGATATGGGCAAAGAAATATGAGCTTCTCACGAGACTGTGAAAGCTGAACCAGGGATAGACAGTCTGGCCTACAGCAATGATTTTCACCCTCCTCTGCCTCAGCGTTTGAACACTAACCTGAAGGAAGGTAGGTAGTGGCATCATGTTGCAGAGACACAACCATCTCATTCACTGGTAGAAAAGCTACTGTTTTCCTCCATGCTTCTCCTTGCCATTGTTGGACTCTCATATGTGAGTGGTTTGGTTTGTTTGGTTTGAGTCACTCACATAGTTTACACTTTGTTCTTTACAAAGTAGTTTCTTTGAAATGCATTAGTAGAATGGTTTCAGTATTCAGACTGTTATTTCTCTCTTA
Source organism: Chloebia gouldiae (assembly GCA_003676055.1). NCBI lineage: Eukaryota > Metazoa > Chordata > Aves > Passeriformes > Passeridae > Chloebia > Chloebia gouldiae. The sequence goes on from QUSF01000002.1 coordinate 28,767,141, forward strand.
GTAGGTGGCCAGGCTATATCTGGCTTCACTCTCCAGGGAATTTTGGAAGGGAATGTTTGTGGTACTGGGACTCACGAGAGCACAAATTACCTTCCCCTCTCCCCCTGCCACAGAAACTCAAGAGGTCAAAAAACACCACCAGAGTCAGGACATATGAAGGATGGTAGGCAGATTGCCCGTAATGCCACGATATCTGGCTCTGCAGCAATTCCCCCAGAAGGCTGACAGGGAACTGCCAGCCTTGGAGTCTGCTGGCCAGGCTCTCCATTCTGGGACATTGATTTCCAGATCTCAGACCTGCCTGGCTTTATGATCACCGAGATGCCAATGTTTGCGTTGGTTTTAAGAACTCCTTGAAAAGGCAGAAGTAAAATAGAGTTTGCCTTTTTGAAGATGAAGACTTCTTTATGCCTTTGTTCTGTTTGCATGGTTGGTTTTTTAATGGGGCTCAGAGAGTACACAAGAACATACCATCTTTTTAAATAGAGCTCTTTTTAATTTTTCCTTTTGAAAACTCCTAGAGAATAGGAATTCTATTTTCTAGGTAGCCCTAACCATCTCAAGGTATATGCCTTATCATGTTTTATTCTTAACAGTAAATTCTGAAGGAAAACTCATAAGCAGACACCTGAACATAGGGAAATACAGAACATTGCAACAGAGAGAACATATGTTCCTATCTAATGAATTTCAGATTTACACATGACCCTGTTTTACACAGATCTTGAGCAGCGTAAATATTTGATTTGTGGATGTATGTCTGAGGTTACTAAACAAAGTGCTTAATGCATTGAGAATGCCTTTGGGAAAAAAAACAAGAAAGGCTTATAAGTCAAAATCAATTAATATGTTTTCAGAAAAGTACTTCTTATCATTAGAAATTAACTTTAAAAAATGAATGTTTTCTGAACTGAGAGTGTTATTTAGAGTATTTTGTGCCTTATCTCTAGCTTTTCCCCAAGAGAAAAAAAAACTAGGAGAAACTCGAGTTCTCTATGCATGAAATAGCATTTGGAAGATTACCATGTCCATTCTCTATTTGTTCCCCCATCTTGTTCAAGTCACTGAACATACAAATGCAGACATTTCTTTTCAAATGCATATTCAGTGTTTGATCTTAGAAAGAATTAGAACAAAGTATCGCCAGATGCCAGGTCAGGAAATAAGATATAATAAAAGTGAATAAGTCTTGTCCTGGTCTTAAAATATGAGTAAAATAAAAAAAAAAAACCAAAAAAAAACCTTGAAATTGTCAAGTATGTTTGGCTTCAAAATATCTAAACTCTCCAGCATTTATCCAGTGCCAGAGAGATATTATTTTATATGTGATATCAACATAGGAAAACATTGCACTGTAAATGCCTTCTGAAAAACCTAATTCTTAATGGTTGCCTAAATATTTTGTTCTCAGACTGATATATTTTAGTCCCTCAGAGGTACGAAAAATCTGTACCTTAGAGCTATGATCTATGTTATTCACAGGGGAGTGAAAAGGCGCAAATCCATGTCTGTTTATTTATTAGTGTCTTAATTTGTAGTAGAAACAAGACAAAATGGCAGAGACACCTATGATCTTCCCAAAGTCACACACAACATTACTTGCCTTCATTCAACCTCCCTGAACTTCACCAGCCTCTATCCAACCTTTCCTCATCCAGACTCTCTTAATGGCCTCTCCACAGTCTCCGTTCCTTCCTGGGATCAGTCAATACTCTGATATCCCTTTACTTCCTCTTCCTTTAACTGCAACAACCCCAAGTTTGCTGCTGGAAGGTTCCTGATATTTGCACATCCTAAAAGGGGCACTGCCCAAGCCTGTGCGCCTGTGTCATCCAAACAGCTGCAGCTGTGCAGGCACATTGCCTATCATACAGGCACATCTTCCCCCTGCTCTCCAAGGTTTTGGAATGTATCCACTATACATTTATAGCAGGTCCTAGTCATGGTACAGGCTTTAATATCCACTTGGCCTTCTTTACCTTTGTTCAGAATTTATGAGTAAGGTATTGACTAATTGTTACCTAATTCTCTGTGATCTTGCTCAGTAGATTTTTGATTTGCACAAGGACCTTAACTAAAAGTGCAGTTGTTAAAGGCGATTAAATTAGGGTGTCTTTTCTTGCAGGGACACTTTCAGATTGATCTCAGCCTGTTTCATATTGATTTTTTTACTTGCAGAACTCAACCAGTGTTGCTAGCTCCAAATAAGCCCAAGCATATCTGCCTGAGACTTTGCGAGGTTGTAACATGCAGGGGGAGGGAGAAAAGCACTAAAAAGTGAGAAGCTGCACTGCTGTTCCCAGAGCAAATGAGCATCCTGAAATGTGGGGCTCCATCACCTTGAGCTCAATTAACTCCTGCTGAGTAAATAACTGCTTGGCACAGAGACAGAGTGCTTTCTGAGGCTATTTATTAGAATTTGGTTTTGAGGGAAGGAGAGAGGAAAGTGGGGCTGTGAATCTGAACTTCAATGGTAGCTAAATAAATCTAGTATATTATTCCTAAATATAGAATTTTTCCTAAGGGGCAAGGAGAAATATACTTCCTCCACTGGATGGACAAGGTTTAAACGTTAAGTTTGTGTCTGTGGACTGCACTAGAAATATCTTTATTTTATTTCCTCACCCCACTAAAACTCTTTAAAATAAAAGCTCAATTATCATGAAGGCATCTTGTACAGACATTTAAGAAACCAGACACTGATAACACAATGTATGGGGTTTAAAAGTAGGGACAGTTCTCTGTCCCGTAATCACATAGTACACAGTTTTGGTGTCACAGCAAACAGCAAGATGCAGACTTTCCATATCCTTTAGTACTTCAGGAAGGTTAAACAAGGACTCTGTAGTGCTTTTTAACTCTTTAGTGCTTTCACGTCCTAAAACAGCAGTACAGCATTGCAAATTAAGGTAAGCAACAGAGAGGAAAACAACACCAGCTCCATTTGACTGTTTACATAGTGGGAGAAATTAATGCTGCATCCCCAGACTCTGGGCAGTGATCTGTGATGGTGCTGGTCTAGGTGTTTTGGAGGAGTGGTACCTAGCAGACAGGTGGTCCAGGCTCCCTGGTGTGACAAGCCAGATAGGATAGAAATTATAAAAATCCAAGTTCACACCCTAAGGGTTAATTAGTTATTTACACTTTACATTAAAAGCTGTGAAAATGAAAGGGTCAAAAGGAACTGCAGTGATCCTGAGCTTCCAATCACTGCAGTAATATGTTTGTTTGGGTTCTGTGATCATTTGGATTTAATGAGAACATTTCTATGAAAGACACAATTCAGCCATGAGGCAGCATGCTAAGCCAGCCTGACCTGGAGACATCAGTCGTTTATACTTCTGCTCATTCCCAGTACATCCACAGGCAAGCTACTGTAAGGCTTTTCATGAGTTTGTATTTACTCTGCACTGCAGCTCGAACATGGTCTGGACCATTTTTTGAAATGATGGCACAGACACTCATTCCATTCTAAATCATCATGGTTGCCTAAAATATTCTTCTGTCAAAATAGACACTTGAATTAGAGCCATGCTTTCCACTTCACCCTGTTGGCCAGCATAAATGAAGAAGCACAATGGATTTCTCTCCAAGTGAGGAGCTTTTGTGCCACATTGCTGCCCCTTTCACACAGCAGAGGCAGAAGAAAGCTGCCAGTGGAGAAGCAATTTCTCTCCCCGCCAGAAGCCTTGTGGGAAAGACTGTTCCTAGCAAAACTTGGATCTGTGCAGCACCCTGAGGATGTACACATATTGATGAGCCCTTCTGACAGCCAAGTGCTAATTAAGGCAGCCTGTAAATTATGATCTCTGACTCGGTCCAAAGATATAAGACCAGTCTGAATTAAAGGGTTGTGCAACCAGGAAGCCACAAATTGACCACAGGGCCCAGGACCCTGCATACTACACCAGGTCATAACTCTTCACCCTTCTGCCAGTAAATCCACCACAGAGGGTCTTGATGCAGAGAAAGGTGCAAATTCACCATTAGCCTTCCCTAGAGCATTTTAACTAAACAAGTTTTCATGGAGCCACAGCAACATTAGGCATTTCTTTAACTATAGAGTGTAGATATGATAATGAAAACTTTGTGTTTGAGCCAGGAGATGTTAGCTTTTGCTGGCAGGTGCCTTGGATGTGAAGTCCATTTCACAAAAGTCAAATGCTTTGAGTCTGAGTATGACAAACAAGTGTGCCTGATTGTATATTTTTCTGTCTTTTGAACATTATAGTTGGTATGTTAGTTAAGGAGAATTTATTAAAAAACATTATTTTATTTAACCCTTTTTGGTTTCTGTAGTAAGTAGATCAGGCTTGTACAGCTAATCTCTAGCATACTTAAAGTAGCCAAACCCTGCAAAAAACCTCTACAAAATAGATCAACCAGGATCTTCTAGATCCCACCATCCACCACTGGATATATCTAGATTCCATCTCAAGAGTGAGACCTGGGAATGCACCTTATTTTTCCCCACATCTTGGCTGGAATAGGAAGAAAGACTAAATGCAGGAACTAGGAGGAGTCTGAAGTATATGCCAGCAAATCCCCCTGTTGGGCTGTTCCTCAGACTATGGCAGGCATGTGGTGGTAGGTACTTGGTGTTGGGACCCTGATTCTGCACCAATGCCTCACTCCACTAGAACTGTCCACTAGAGCTCCACTCCACTGTCACTGACACCAGATAGATTTGCCACATCCACTTACCACAGGAGATGATTCTGCATCTCTTAGAGTCCCTGCAGCCACATCATGTCTCAGAAAAGGCTCGTACTCAGCTGCAATGAGCTATTTTTTCCAGGATAATGTTCTGCAGAATCCACTCCCTGATTAGATTTCCAAATTGCCTTACAAATGTGAATGCCAAATGTGAGAGATTATCCTCAAGAAGAAGCTGTGGTCATCCTTTTGATGTACTGGCAGATGCTGAATAAAAGTGACTGGGAAAATGTAGGTTTCATCTAGATGTAGTGCAATCAGACCCCTAAATTTGCATATTGCACTGCCATACTCAGTTAAATTGTGGATGAATGTAAATATACTCTTTTCAAAAAAGTCACTCTTCCCAGAACCAAAATTGTTTCTAGCACCTTGAGGTGCACAGGGTTGTAAGCAGGTGTCTGCTAGGATTATCCTCTAGGAGTCATGATTTTCCTCTGTGTCACCATCACATCTGATACTTTATTTACACTTTTATGGGAATAAATATGTTGCTAAAAATTGGCTTTTAGTTGCTGTTGAAAATTAAAGAACTCATTTTCTCACAAATAGTTCTGAAAGTGAGGTATTTGCTCCAAGTAAAAATCTGTATTGGTACCACCATTGAATAGGCAGCTAACTGCATCTGAAACAAGTTGAGTCTCTCAGGAAACCCCCACATCACTCCTAAGTCTTAGGAAATTGTTTCCCAATGCAACTTCTTAGAAAGTGCTGGGTAAAATAACTGCTGACAAACCTATCAAATGTAGTGTTAAAGCACTGACATTAGTCTGAGCCATGTACCTCATAAAACAAATCCTGAAAGGGGACAGTTACTAGTGCTGGCATTAAAGAAAACAGAGAGACTTTTTATTGAGGCTGAATTGAGGGTCTCTTGAACCTCATAAGTAGTAGATAAGAATTTTTGGGAGAGAAGGACACTGTGCCATGGCAACTGCCTTTTTAAACATATCTTTCTGTCGCTATTGTAGAGTGAAGTCTGCAAATTCTGTGCAAATTTAGAGGAAGAAAAATCTGTGTATATCCTAAAAAAGCTCCTACCATTAATATTTTCTTCGTATTTACTTTTTATAGCTAAATCAGTGGTTTAATTAATTTGTTATCCGGAGAAAGCAGGAGAAGCCTTGAAAATGTATTTTAATGAAGGCAAACAGTTAACTCTCTATAAAGACAACCTGAGAGGAAATATGAAGAAAAAAAATCATGACTGAATGTGATCTTGCAGAACTCATTCACAGGACACAGAACAAAAGAACAGTGGCAACAATATAGGATGGAAAAGAAATCCAGGATGGGTGTGCTTAGTGGTACTGCTCTGATTTCAGCAGTCACAGCAGGACAGAAAAAGCTTTAAGAAACTTTGGAGGTGAGTGAGTTCTAACAGATAAACCTAGAGAGCAGATGAGAAAAACTGGTGATGCTACTTATAACCCTAATGATGCATCAGAATGGGGGTACTACTCTATTACTGCAAAACTACACTGATAAGCAAATGTATTTTTTCCTCCTTACCTCTTTTTAAAGATAGAACATACTCTAATATTCCTTGAAAGGTAGACCTATAAAATTCCAGAGTAGACCTATAAAATTCCATAGTAATGGATTTCATTCCATGAGAGTTCACTGAGATAATAATAATGTGATTTTATTAAGACATCCACAAACAACAACTAAGAAAGCAAGTTTACAGCCAGCATACTTAAATTTACACTGCAGGAGTCTACAGTATGGCTTGAAAATATTTAGAGGCATGCAATAAAGTCTGAAAAACACAGTTGTTAAGAGCATACAGCCCTGGGTTGTAGAGTTCCCAAGAGTGTTGCTGGCAATCTGCCACAGACATCTCCACAGAAGCCTGGCTCACACAGGTAATACAAGCTGACATTCTCCAGAGCTACTTTTTTTCTTGGCAAGCATTAGCCTGAGCTGCTTTAGGGAGGACCTAAAAAATAAAATCTGTATGGCAGATATCAATATGAGCTTTTCTATAATTCATCCTTTCTGAGACCTTCTGATTAATAATGTGATATACAAAATAAAGAGCTACTTTTCATGGAATCTCATCCAACACCTTGCTTACCCTGCACCCCTGCAGAGCAGGCTCTGTCTATTGCTGTGAGCCTTTCAAGCAATGCTCTTATGAAGCTTCACTCACTGGAGGACTGTCAGCAAAAGATAGATGCATAAATGTGCACACTTATGATTTTAAGCATTTCCTTTTTGAGGGGTATTGTTAATTCCTGAAAAAATGCTTACTGCTTCTTTTTCTTTCTTTTCTGAAACCACCACAAATACAGTAGCAGAGGGGAGCAGCTCCTGGCAGGGAGAAAGCAGAGGAAGCCTCTCTCTTCCCCTTGTGAATTCCAAGTCCTAAAACACTAGAAAGTGTTAGTTATGTTTAACCACAATACAAAGTAGTTTATATTTTAAAATAATTCCAGTTAATTTCTTGTGCTTTATATCTTTTTTTTTTTTCTGGGTAAGCATAGTATTTATCACAGATGTTCCAAGGCAGGAAGTGCATACTTTCTATAGGCCAATATTAATTCATTTTTCCCTCACTTCATGCCACTTTTGTCCATTAAGATTGTTTTGCTTAAGCATTTTTTTAGCTGACAGACCTGTTCTCAGGTGTAAATGTGAAAATAATTTGTGGCTCCTACTGAAGGGGTCTTGACCTAGCTAGAGGGAAAGGCAGTGATGTGTTGTGTCCCAGGTCTAGAGGCTATAAACTCCCTGCTCTTAATTAGACTTCTGGCCATGTATGCATCACAATGTGGAGGTATTTTTAAGGAACTGTAGTTTTCCATATTCCCAGCACATTCTACTATGTGTGGAGTTGGAATATATGCAATTGATACAACAAAATCTTTACACTTTGAGCTGTTAATGCATTTTTGCTTTAAATAAACACTCTGTACACTGAGTTTAAACACTTATTCAACTGTTCAGTTAAACTCAAGGATCATAAGACCATACTGTCCAAGTATTTCACAAGTGTTATCCCCTCAGGGAGGAAATCATGCATTTCCAGCCCTGGAAAGCAAAGGATAAAAGTGGAGCAGGAACATCGCTCTGTGTGGACTGGTCTAAGAGCACTTAGCTAAGGTGGAGTAATCATCGGAGCCAAGGTGAAGCTGAGCCAAGACAACCATAGTTTCAGAGAGATTTAGCAGCAATTAATTCCACATAGCATTAGCATGTAAACAGAGAAGTTGAAATCCAAAGGAGGCATCTGAAAGAGGTAGGATGAAGGAAAAAGAGACAGTAGTCTGAAATAGATCTGTCTTCCCACTTTCAGAATACAGTTTGAAATACCGAATGATGTGTGTGACAGATGGATGAGCTGTGGTAGAAAAATGTTTTTGGTTGCAGAGGTGCTGAATTCAACACAATATTTGCTTTCTAGTCAAGTGCAGTTCTACTTTGATGAAATAAGGGATGGATGTCTTACAATAGTAATGAACAAAGAGATCCATTTATACTGCTGCCACTGCTTCAGCTATTGCTTTTCATTATATGTATATTTGGCAAAGCAGACAGTAAAATAAAAAGTGGTGTAACTTATATAACCAGTATAAATATGAAAATGCTGGGGTTTAAATTGCCTTGTGTTTCTTTTATTCAGTTTAATATGTTTTCAAGAAAAACTTTCCCTTTGCTTGCATCACTGGTATCTCTTCATGCCTTGTCTTGAACATAAAGACAGTTCTGTCATCAGATGAGGAACACACTGAAATTGAACTCTTCAAATGATAATATACAGGATAAGTAGACATTTCACTCATTCCTATGGAACATGTCTGTGTCAAGGCTGTAATGTGATTGAACTAGGTACTGGAGATTCTTGGTTGAAAAAAAATTGTGTTGACTAGGAATCCAATGTTAACATGTACAACAAGAAAGAGAAGTTGATAAAAAGGATGATAAAAATATACTTTTCCATGACACAACCAAAGTCCTGATTCTGGGAAGTAGTGTTAATTTTTTCAAAGGGAGTAAGAATTAGATTTTTATTCATCTATCTAAGCTGGACCTTCTCCGTTTTAAGCTTCTGCTCTCAGGAGCTCTGCAAGATACAGAGTGCTAAATTTTGTGGCCTCATCTAATCCAGCATATGAAGACCTTTATGAAGAAACAGTATGAAACTCAATAGGAAGTTTCACACTGAAATGGAGTGGCATCCTTTAGCCAAATAGCAGAGCCTTACTCCTCAAGACTATAGTGAAAATACAGAGGGAAAAAAAGAGAAAAGAAAATAACCCAGATTTGCTGTGGGTGATGCTCAATCCCTGGCAATTTCTCTGTGTTCCAACTGCTTGAGGGGGGACCAGAGGCTCAAGACCTCCTACTGTGAGTCTCTTGACAGAGTATTTCCCTTCCTTTAGTTACACCAATATCCCTACTGGGCATCAAGGAAGGTTGCTCTGGAGTTCATGGTCTTCATGTTCATTACAGATACCTCAAGTGGTACCTGTAATGCAGCTGCCTCTTGAGATTTCTCACTGAATTCCTATCTAGTTATTTTTATTCCCTACTAAGACCCCAGCTTTGGCTCTGGCCTATGAAAAGCAAGGCTTTGTAGGATAGTCAGGAATCTCCACAGCTAATTTGGCTACAAATCGCCCAAAGGCACTCCTTTTCCAGATGAAGAACATTCTGGATGATTCACTAAAGCAGAGAAATACTTGGAAGAAGTAGTTGCTTTCTGAAATTCTGTTGTCATTTTTTTCATTCACATTTTAGAAAGTAAATAAAGAAAATACCATCTTTTGATGCATTATTCACTTAGAATGCCATGCTCAGAAAATATGGTTTCTATTGGTCTGGAATTTCTTCCTGGAAAAAAAAAATTGTACAGATTCAGAGCAATGCTTTGTTGATTTGACTAAATTAATGGAATATTTTAAAGCTTTTTTTTTTAATGTTTAGTCAACAGTCAGAATATTAAGGCGTTCTTGGCCACACAACATGAAAATGGACTCAATAAGACCTTTGAACTAGAAAACAAGTGGACTTTGGACTGAGTTATTTCCTTCAATATCCATATTCATTCTAAGAAAATAAGTTCTGAGTAATTATGTAAATTTTTGACTCAGCTGAGAAATGAAGAAGTGAAATTGAAGGTTTAGTGCTTGTGCAGTTTCTTAGGGAAGAATATATTTTGGCTGTTCAGGCAAGGATCTGAAATACAGTATATAGAGAAGAAAAGCAGGTACTGCTCATATTCCAGAAAAGACAGCTGGAAATCATTTCAAATTTAGAACTACTGGCATGAACAGTGCATCCATTAGGTATTCCTGTTAGTCAGCACATTCTGACAACAATCCCTACACAATGAATAGGAAAAATAAATGATAAAGACCTCCTGAAGGAGAAAAAATAAAAAAACTACAGTTGCCTATATAATATTCCTGAGAGCCTATGATTCCAAAAGTCTTTTCAAACATCTGGGGAGGCTCAAGAAAACTAAGTTAGAAAATTGTTATTTTGTCACTCCATAAAAAAATGTTTTGGAATGGAAAAAAAATCAGCAATGCACTCAAGCGTAAAGCTCAGTCTGGTGTCAGTTGCAAGGAAGCTGGAAGAGAATAAAAAGGGACAAGTGAAAAGTAATATGGATGTTTTGCTTTAAATATGAGGAAACTAAGCCAATGAATGATCAAGACATTCTATGGCCCAAAAGGGGCTCCAGGCTTCTCCTGGTTTCTGTAATTGCTTAGTGGTTCCTCTCCTTTAGTGAGGACCCAGTAGCTTTCTTTCACCTGTTGTTTTTGGCACGATTTTCATCCTTTCCAGCATTAGCCTAAGCAATTCAGGCTAGTGCAATTCTGTTCACATGCCTGTGTTTCTCCATGCTTTGGACATCACTTTTTAGGGATAGGACCACAGCCTTATTCCCTGGGGAAAGAATATTAGCAAAAGGATCTCTTCCTCCCCTTCCCACTCCCCAGGTCAGCCAGAGCCACGTGTGCTGTCTTGCCAATATTCAGGGGACAGAGCCCCTTCATTTCAGAAAAAAATTTAATCCTCGGTTTCTGTGTTCCAAGATCTACAGTGGGATTGAAAAACTCAGTCTTTTTCCACAGGTTTCAATCTCCTAACAGGATAAGATGAGAATGGGAACTGCTTTGGAGAACATTCAGACTTCTCTTCTGACTTCAGGAGCTAAATGCTGGTCTTCAGCTCTATCATAGGGTCTACAAGGGCTTTCCCTGCTGGTGAGTAAGGGTTACTCTGAAGCATCTCATAGGGAAAAAGCTAAGAAAAAGCAATGGAGCTTGTTCTTTTGGTGTATTATTTAAGAAAATAAAAGAAAAATTCAGGTAGAAATTAAATCCTGATTATTTACCTGGTTTATTTTTTATAGTGCATTGGGAGACTGTAAATGCTCTTGCCTTTGATAGTTGCATTCCTTGCAATTGAATGGATATCATGACTAACACTCAGGAAACATGTTGCTCTTTATAAAATGCTTCACCGTGGCTAATTAAAGCTAATAGTAGCAGGACTTGTGCATGGGTGCTGTACCTGCAATACACAGGAGGGCAGTGTAGCTGGGATTTGCAATTCTGCTTACAGAATTTTTACACTCCTGCTAAAGGCCCTGCAAAGACAAAACATGGTTCTTCTTACACCTCCAGAAGGATGCTGAAGCTGAGCATTTGCAATGGTTACTTTGCACAGGTCTGAGCAAAGGGCAGGATGCTTCTCACTCCCTTGCCACTCCCTTGTGGTCATGCCAGTTCTCACCCGTTCTCCCAGCTGCCTCTTACACAGTGAAATGGACAGTCATGCAAAGGGAAAAAAAGATCATATAATGTGTCAAAATCTGTAAACCAAGTCAGCCTCACCTTGGGATGGAGCCAGAATTTCAGTCACCCATAGCTACTCAGTATTTGTTCTGTTGTCCAGCACCATGGTTCCAGGCTGGGACAGAATTTCGTAGGTTATGATGCTGGAAAACATAAGTAGTAATATTTGACTAAAGTGACGTGGTTGCACTTGCTTCTGAAGAATATATGCAACAAGAATATTTAGGTGATCAAAACAGTAAAAGAGTAATACCAGACTGAAAAAAATAAATATCTAATTTTACTGGAAAATAATTAAGGTATTTAGGCATCACAAAATAGGAAATTTCAGAGTAAAAATTATTTCTGCATTAAATGGAAAAGTATTTATCTAATTGCTACCTTTAAACTTTTTCTCATTTTTAATTTAAAAGATTTATTGGAAATTGAGTTAGACATACTAAATATTTCAGCTGAGCCAAATCTGCAAATTTTGCTGGAAAATAAAAAGCTGGCTAGGATGTGTTGATGACAGCTTATGCCTGTCTCTTCTCAAGATATTGACTGATTGGATAATAATGATCAATTTAAGTGCATATTAAGCCTTCAAATTTGAGGCTTCAAAAATTACACTGAAAATTTAGATGGTATCCTATTTGCAGACCTTTTTTTTTTTTTTATTTTATTTTTCTTTTATTTTTTTAATGGTATAGCCTGGAAATGTTATTTAATTGTTTTATTTTCACTACTATTTTTTCCTTTTACTTCTCTGTCTTTTTTTTTTTGCTTTTCCATTTTAAATTACCTAATCTTTTTGTAGTCTCAAATATGAGAGTTTTAAGGTTCTTTCTTGGAAGGTTTAGACCAATTCTTATTTTTATTTAAAGCAGGTGAAAAAAATTTTGAGAAATTTAATATAAATTAAACCATGCTGGCATCAGCTAAACAGAATTCATAGCATTAGTGGAATGTGGTAACAAAGTGTAGGGGATTTGGAATTCATCTGAACATTGTCTAGCCTTTCAGATGTCTGTACAGTCTCCCCATTTTAATCACTTTTGCATAGAAAATACCTAATAGGAAAGGAATAGGTCACAGGTCCGAAATAACTAAGCAATTAGCATGCACTCAGATGTCCATGCCATGGCCTGTTGCGACTACCAGAGACTCCCAAACACTCATTTTCATGTACCTGCACTAAGCTGCTCAGACACTAAAACTTGCAAGCATTTTCTCCTTCAAGCCCCAGGCTGCACTCCTTCATCTCATATATTCAAATATCAGAGACTAGCAGCTTCTTAGATCCATGTTTAAATGAGTACTTTAGACTTCTTCATTTCCTTTGAAATTGACTCCCATTGGTCACTGGGCATCTTCCCATTACTGGGGTCCTTACTGATGGGCAGGTAAAACACGTGTCACTAGATTCAGTCTCACAAAAATGCACCCAAAAGAGAAGTTATCTCCAAATTGGTTGTGCTAGACTATGTGTATTAATTCACAGTAGCACTGTTGAAAGAGTAATGATATAGTTTGCTAGATCTGTACATGGACACTCACTAAGGGGCCTTCTGGCTCCCCAGACTTCATAATCTTGCTCATTCCTGGTGTATGAACTCTGTTAGACACAGTGCTCTCCCAGAAAAAGTCGAATTGCAGTAATTCATTCAACAAGACTTGAAGAATGGTTAAATACAGCTTGGTTTATTAACCATCTCCTTATGATAAATCACATTATCTTAGCTTACAGAACATAAGTTTTGTTTTTTTTCTGTTGGGGTTTCTTATTGAATAAAACACGACAGGATTTCCACACATGATAGGTACAAAGATTGTTTCTCAATTCTAATTAACAACAAACTAACCAAAAATCTCATTCAAACAAAATCAGTTCCATTTTATATGAATATTAGTTTGATCAATTCTGTTTCCATTGAGTGTAGGACTGGAAGAGTGTACAAAAAGCTTCATGGTATTGCACAAAGATAGGAAATCACTTATTACCAGAAAAAATTAGCAATAGCAGAGGTGGGAAACACATATTTGAATGCAAATATTTACGTAACTAACAGCAATATAATTTGAGTTCCTATACCCAAATCCACAATATATTCCAGACAATTGGAATGTAAGAAATATATTACCTACCTAGAGAATTCAGACTTTCCACAGACAGTACTTCGTAACCATTAGGTCAAGAACCACTTAATGGCAGGGAGAAGTGATAAACAAAAATGGCAACACATTTGTTGCTGTCCTTTGTGATGCTAGCAGTCCCTGAGGACGAGGTGAAGGAAGAGCCATTCTTTGCTTGTAATCAGTCTCTCTCTTAGGCCAGGAAAATGTTTGTCACACTAACCTAGCATACTTAAGGTTAAGAAGTGCAGGAAAGGATTGTACATACCTGTCTTTACATGTCTTGTTGAGGTTTGTGGAATAACAAATACATTTTTTCATTTATATCATACACTAACCCAGAGAAAGAGAAAAATCTTCAAACTCCAAGGTTCCTGTGGAGAATTGAAAGAAAAAAAATTGAGATGACTACACTTGCTGGCAGAACTAATTTTGGTGTAGTACTGGGAATGGCAGAAGGAAACACACAGACTGAAAGCCAAATGAGTTGACAGACTTTCTGCCAACACATTATCACCAGCTGCAGGCCAAACTGAACCAGCCTGCTCTCAATTCCAGGCAATGAAACACTTTATTCCTACTCTGCTGCTTCTGCATAGTTCCCATTAAGTGTAACTTAGCTAAATGCTACTATTCAGATTTTGATATTTTCTCCCTTGCTAACTCTATTGTGGGTAGACCAAGAAAAAATAACTAAGAGTTCAATAAGTAATTTTCTGCAGCTTCATCTTTGTGATCACACATGCTTTTGCTCATTTGCCATCACTAAATACTCATAGACAAGAAAAAAATGGAACCAGTAGAATTCAAATCAGCCTTTATATTTGTAAAATTGCCTGGGTTCATTCTCTCATCTGAGAATGGCTGGCTTAACTTTGATTCAGTTTAATCTGTGACTAAATAATTTAAAGTAAATCCAAATAAATGTTGCTGTTCCTCTGAAATAAGATGTGAAAAAAAGATTATTTTTTCTGCTTTAATTGCTTTAATTTCACAATATAAATTTCCACCTAAATTTATATTGATGTAATGTTCTCAAGTAGCAAAGTCTTTTGGGACTTCCTGTCTCTCTTTCTCTCCCATCTGTTTTCTTTTTTCTTTTCAAGGTTAATGGCATGATTACCCAAACACAGTGATTTATTCATCCCTTATTATTCCAAGGAAGTTGTTAACAAGTCATGGATTGGGTGTTAGGTTATTTAAGGCTATTAATAAGACATGCAAATACTCAAGCATGTACCTATGTCTGACACAGCACTGCATTAGTAAAACACATACATTTTAAAGTTTTCCCTGGCTTAAACTGCATGGATAGCATGGCTAAAGGAGTTGTCCTCATCCATTAAGGTCTTCATTGCACAGAAATTCTGCTAACTCTTTCTGACTCTTAAATTTCTCTTTAAAGGGTTCTAGCAACATGCTGGGCACACCAGGCAGACTCAGCACAAACCAGAGGAGGAGTTCCATTATCAAGAAAGTAACATTATTCCTCCAGAGAAAGTCCTGACTGAAGAGGTCATGAAGGGAGATTGTTTTGTTTGGAAACAGTGAGCTCTTTGGCAAAAATGGAAGGAGAGTCCAAAATAAATTCTCTGAGGTAGAAGGTGTGGAATTAAGGAAGTGGCAGCATTTACACAGGAGAGCTAAGAATGGGGGTTCTTCATAACTAAGATTTTCTTCAGTCTCCTTTTTGCTCTAGGAAAGAGACAGCAGAGGAATTACTAGGGAACAAGGAGAAGTGTAAAGTCCTCTTTCACTGTGACCAAAAGCTCCATTTACTAAAGGGATCAAGGTTCAAGGAGGAGTTGGCTGCCACCAAGCACAAGTGAGGAGATTTAGACATAGGAAGAGGATTCACAGAAGTAATTGCAAAAAATCAACCCAAACCTTTTTAGATTAATAAATTAATAAATTAAGCTACACTGAGGTGTGTGCCTTGTACCTTCCTTTTTTTGTGTAAGAGACACCAGTTGACTAACTTAGAATCACAGGATGGCCTGGTTTGGAAAAGATCTTAAAGATCTTCTAGTTTCAACCACCCTGCCATTGGCAGGGACCTCTTTCACTAGACCAGGTTGCTCAGTTTTATTCCATGCAAACTGGCCTTGAACTCAACAGGCACCAACAACTTCTCTGAATGAATAACTTCAGTCTGAATGGTTTGGAACCAGCAGCCAGGAAGTGTTAGCTGAGACCCAAAGGAAGGGAAGGCAGGCGTAAATTGGAGCAGCAGGAGGAAATCAGTGCTTTTAGAAGCAATTTGGGTAGGACTTGTTTGGGATGTGTCTCTTGCACTGGTCCGGCAGAGCTTGCACCTAATTCTGTCAGTCTGGTACACGGCAGCCCTGTCAATGCAGTGCCCCATTGAGCATCTAGCAACACATAGATGGGCACAAATAGACTTTTCTCAGAAGATATAGCAAAACATGTCTGTTTAATAGCCTCTTCCTTTCAAAAGCACATGCTACTTCCAGGAAATACTTCAATATGACCCTTACCTCTGATTCTCTAGCCAAGGGTCTGGCATGAAAATAAACATATTGAACATGTAAACTCAGTCTGTCTGGATCTTGCATTTGGATCCCAGCCAGACTGCTTTGTTCTACTTTTCTCCAGAAGAAGAAAAGAGTCTTGCAACTAAAGGAGATGAGACCATTTAATTTTACATAAGTTCCTTCAGCCCTGGGTTACTGATGGTGTCAGTTTTAGGAGCATGAGACAAATATTTGTTTTTGCAGAAAGCATGATAGTATATGTAAATCTTGTAACTACCTATTGATTTGACCTAAACATTGGAATTAATAGTCCTCAATTAGTGAATTTACATAGTATCATTCTGATTCAGTCTTGTACCTCTCTGATGGGGAAGTGCAATACCCTGTGGCCTGCTTCACTAGATCCAAGCAGTATGCTCTGAAGAAAAGTCAGGAATTCACTAACCCAGCTGCATAAAACTGGCCTCAAAGCACCTGAGAACCTGGCTACAGGACATGTGGCAATACATTCATTTCCAAAGTGAGAGCAGGTTGGACAGCATCAAGTCACTTATTTTACCCCAAGGCATTATGAGACATATCTAAATCTTTCCAAGCTGCTTGTCCAGAATGTCTGCTCTCTTGCTGGGGTAAAGTGCACTGCAGACCTTTTGCCTCAAAGGCAGCTGAACATGTAAAATTAGATTTTCAAATCAAAGTAAATACTACCACTTTAGAAGATAGAGTAAAAGGGGATACTTTTTGCACAGAAGCAATGCGCATGGCAGTACCAAAATGTAGATGTATAACGTAGCACATATGCTAGTTTTATAATTTAAGAGATAACGCTATGAAAGTCAGCTCTAATCAAACAACACTTTCTGCATTGTATTCTGCAAAAAAAGTTGCTGAACTTTCAGCTGATCTAATCCATTGCTAACTGTATCCCCTTCCCCCGAGCAAATATCCTGTTGTGCATGAATAATTAGCATGCTGGTCCGGGGCCAGGGAGCTGAGCAGCCCTGCTCACCTCAGCGAGGCTGCCTGTGGCCCCGACAGCCGTCATGGGGACGTCTGCTTCTTACATCAGCACGGCAGCGAGTGCACACTCAGCCATTCCATACCTTACAGCGCATTCGGCTCCACTGTGTGGCACCTCATTCCTCTTCTCTGACTTCATATGCTCTGTTTGGAAAAGACCAACATAAAACAGCTATTTTAGAGAAACTGCAGAGTGAGACAAGTTATTTTTTAAGACCAAGTACGACAAATATTTTGGAATGCATTCAGCACCATAAAACTCTTAAGATTTTTGCAATGTTCTTTGAAACTTGTGTCACACAAGTACTTCACACATGCATCATGATTTCACCCAGGATACAAATGTCCATTGAAAACAACTTTAATCTCCATCTCTTCATGACTTCAGTAAAGCACTTGTTTATCTGTTCAAAACTGAGTGTATGCAGGAATGCTTCTCAATCCTGGCCTTACAGATCACACTGGACATATACCTGCTTTGAAGAGTTGGCTTTAATTTTGGGGCTTGTTTCTTTTGTAACCTGAATGAACAGCTCAAGGTCTGATTAATAGACTATAAAGATATGAGAAAATAGATGCCGAGGTTCTAGGGAAAGGAAAATAAAAATGTTGTTATAAAAGTATTCCAATATTGCACATTAATTTTACAACTAACACTGCAAACTCATTCATTTTCACAGATGGAAGAATAGCTGATTAAAAAAGCCAAATTTCCCTCTCAAATTATTCTTTTATTATAACCTGTCAGAATACTGACTCACAAATTTCTTAATCTATAATGATGTTCTGAACATTTCTTAATAAAAACATTTACAAATAAGTTGCTTTATAATAATGAAATATTTAAGGCTGCTTCTTTTTATTATTATTTTCAATATCTGTGACCTTGAAATATGAAGAAAACAGAATTAGTTTTAAATACAATAAAATTCTAATATTCTCTTTCAGTCACCTCCAATAACGTGTCTAAACATCTCTACAAATAGTCAATGTACGCTTTCCATTTTATTAATTTACCTACTAGCTCAGAAGCACATTTTTTAGCCTGAACTTTTTTTTTTTAATTCAATTCCTACACAGACAATTTTTCACGGTACAGAATTTACTCCTTAAGCAACATACTCAGAATCCACAAATGAGTCATTACAGAGTAGATAAAGACTGGCCTCTCATTTCCTAAGAATGTGTCTTAACCAATGGCAAGAGCACAGGCCAGGACTCTGGAGCAGAAGTGGACATTTGAAGAATCAGCTACCTCAGCTATAATTGTTTTTTGAGAAAAAAATTAAAAGGAGGTGATAAACTGCCTCTCAAATGATAGTGTGCACGCTCCTAATCCCTTTCAAAACAAAGTCAAACAGGTGAGATAAAGTTATCTTCAAGCTCAGCTCAAGCTGTTTCGCTTCATTGAGGAAGAAGAAATCATAGTGATCACTTGGATCAGTTACAGCTAAGGAACATTTTAAAAATACTGCCCCTCACCTGTTCCCTAACATATCTCAGCTGCAACATCATGTTGAGAGCAACAATGTAGAAGGATTAATGAATCACACAAGAATGAAATTTTTATAAGCCAGGCCACCATAGATCCATATTTTTACAATAATGTGCTTCATATGTGTTCACTGTATTCATAGGGCTATGATATGGGTAGGTAAAGACAAACTTTTTGCCTTGTAATTAAGTACATATTTCACATGCTTATGTTGTCACAAAGGTTTGTTTCATGTTACCTATCAATATTTTTTTCCAGTTAAGAGGTTTGAGATTTAATGAGATCTTTCTCCATCTGTGCTATGTAAATTGATGCCTTAGGATTTTAGCTTTTATGTTTTTCATTAATTTATTATCCTGCAGTTCTTTAGTGTCTAACTCTAAACTCCATGTAGAGTGTTAGCTACTGTCTTCACATTTAAGTCAGACAAAACAATTCCACTCTACACCTGGAAATCAAGGACACCTTACTGTCTCACCAAGAGGTGTAAACAGAAGTGAGTTGTGAAGAAATAAACTTGGGGTTAATGACTTAATTACCTGAAGTTGTAATGAGAAGATTTACCCCCAATATGCAAATAGACCAAACATATAAAAGTGTGAAAACTTGTCATCCAGTGTCCATTTTGGGTGTAGCCCCTGGGTGGCTTCGCCTGCCCTAAATGTACTTAAAGGCCCTTCAATAAATATAACAGCTTTTTACTCCCTTAATTTTGTCAGGCTTCTGTTTTTAGGTAGCCCAATAAGGCATCAAATAAGCTGCATTCTGGTGCAGTACACTTTGAATTAAAGTGCATTTTTTATACATCAGACAGAAGAGCTTTTAAATTGCATTCATTTTCTAATATGGTGCAAAACCTTTGCTAACAGCAAAAGACAAAGTAAAATGGACTGAACTTCTAGCATTGCTTAAGTCAATGGAATTTTGTCACTGAGGTTGATAAGAACAGAATTTAAATTAATTATTGTATAAATCAGTATTAGACTATCTTTGCTATTCGTGGGCTTCTAAACCATCCCACTGATTCATATAACAGTGATATGTTTGTGTTTATTGCAAGTTATACCATGAAGTGCATAGCATAAGATATAGATAAATTATATTTTCCTCAAAACAAACCATCCACATCTGGATAATGAAGGTTCAAAGCAAATTCCAGGTGGAGTATGATGGATTCCTCCCAGACACCATGAGGAAATACTTTGTTTTCTGGGTAAGCATTCTATGCCTTTTAAAAACAATCAAACAATACACAAAACTGGAAGAGCTCCTGCTCTTCAAGTCTTTAGCTCTTACTATTCCCCTCCATTATATATACAAAATTATCTATATAATCTTTGTTGTGCCTCACAGACAAGCCTAGACTCCAGAGCTGTGATTCTCAGCACATTCCCTATTGCATCTTTGTCTATGCATGGAAAGTAGGGAGAGAAAAAGAAATTTTTAAAATCTGATTTTCTGATGTTCCTCACTGTTATTTGCAATCTGAATCTCAGGAAGATATATAATATTTTTGTGTAGAAGTTATTCTGCTGAAATTTAATGGTTAGGCAAAGACAAAAAAAAAAAACCCAAACAACACAAAACTAGTAGCTGCCTCTACTTAAGGGCACAGTGATCTTTTCCTTCAGAGAGGCTAATCACTCAGATTTTGGTGGAGCCACCTATCTAAATCAGCAATATCATTTTCACCAGCCTTAGCCTGAGATTGCACACATAAAAACCACGTGATGAAGTGTGGGTATTTATGATGTTGATGTCTACATCTCAAAGTTAGTAGTCTTAAGTTTTCTGTACAGTCACTAGAGAGAAATAAGCAGTTTTAGGATATGAATCACCTCATCCCACTGCAGGTATCTAAAATATGTCATAATAATTGTGCTAAGAAGTGCCTTTTTCTTACCAGTGATTATAACGAAAGTCTTAAGTAGCTAGCTGAGATGGATACATCTGTATGTTTGAGGTTCAAATTTCTTGCAACAATTCGAATTTCTTGAGACAATTCAAATTTCCTAATTCTGTTTCATGACAAGGCATGGGTGAGAGACATCAAATTTTGCAGGAAGCACATCTATCAATAACCTTTGCTGCACTGGCCATGTTTGTTTCTAGCTGCAGCACAGGACCATGGCATGGAGAACCTAGACACCCAACACAGCAGCCAAATAGGGGACAGTGGCTGAAGCTGACCATCACATGCAACAAGCTGATGTTTCATCATTTCTTCAAGAGCTGTAGGCACAGTGCTAGGGAGTGGATATGGAAGTCAAGGCAAGAATTATCATCACTAATACATGAAACATTATTATCAGGGTGCAAAATAGATTATTAGTAGTAAAAGGTGGAAAATATGCTGCTGGCCAGATGAGTAATTGGGGAAAAAGCATAGACAGAGTTTTATGAATCTCCAGTGCTGTGTTCTAAGCAAAATCCTCTATTATGAACAAAAAGAATCTTAAGCTATGGAGGGAGAAGCTAAAGATTTCTAGATTGGTTAGATAATGTGGAAACTACAGAATGAAAAATCAATTCAAACTATTTTCAGTGTAAGATAGGGACAAATGATGAAACTGACTTTGCAGCAGAATTATGAAATTCAATGCTACTGTTTTTTAACATAAAACCAATTATTTCAAATTATAACACCAAAATATATTTTGTCCTCAAAATGTATTTTAAATTAGTTCATTGCCTCTTGGGCCCTAGTAGTTTGAAATGTGTTCAAGAACAATTTTGGTTTTGCATTGTTTTCTATAATTGTAAAGCACAAGCATTTAGGTAGTAAATTTCTTTGCTACACACTGTAGAAGGACAAAACAGTAGGAGAGTCAGAACCACTATTATGTGTGGGAGGAAGATGAGTCACTGACATGAGATAAAATTAAATCAGTCCTTACATAAGTTTATCATAGCATTCACTTCTTCAGCATCAAAGCTGATGATTCAGTATTTGTTTTTAAAGGGTGTTCATTGCCTTATAATACCTGGCCGTCACCAGAGATGATTTATGTGACATCTATCTATATCTACATTTTATAGATCTCTAAGAAGATTGCTGTAATTCTTTCATGATCAGATATAGATAATTATACCTCCTGTGATACTGTCTTAGAGCCATCACTCTTTGCAGCTGTGTGATGAAAAAGTAATAGTTTCTTCCAAACTCTTAAAAAAAATCTCACTTTTTAGGAGCAGAAACAAGGGGGAAAATGGGCAATCTGAGCTATCTAAAAGAATTTAGATCTATATTTCTCTTCCAAGAATAAGAAAAAATGGATCAGAATTTTTTTTTCCATAGTTATGAATCAATGTAAAATTTCAAGTTATTAAGTCTGAATTACTAAAATCTTGATCAAGAATTCTAGCAGGACATGAATTTTGTTAATTGTGAACTTATTGTTCCCAATAAATTAATATATTTTCTATCTCAAAGTAGTTTTAGTCTAAGGAGGTTACTTTGAAAGTCAGTAAATGCAGAGTTCAGCTCCCTCCTTCCTCTAAAAAAGTAGCGCTGCTGAAAGTGTGTTGGACGGTACCTTGAGTTTCCAGTTCCACAGAATATTAGCCTAATCTTCAGTACTGCAAAAACTTAAAGGCTGACCCCGAAGCCTTTAAAATTGCTTCTCCAGAAATAAAGGCCAACATCCAGCAGAAGTTTGTTTCTTTTTATTCCTAGGGAGGTACTCAGATTCTGCCTACCTGCTTGTGCACGATGGCTCCTGGTGGGATGTGGCTGACCCCTGCCTGCCCTTACCCCAGCAGAGTAAGTCTCTCCACTGTCCCTTTGAAGTCTTCATTTCCACTTTGACTAGATCTGCAATTGCATTTGTTTGGACACAGTACTCCACTCTTGTTGAGGCTCCCAGGTTCTTTATGGTTAAGGTGGGAGC
>QUSF01000002.1:28789696-28992600 GCA_003676055.1 Chloebia gouldiae
ATTTTGGTGGATCTGCTGTGTGATAAATAAGTGACCAAAATTCTCTCAAGGAACCATAGACATTAGAAGACAGCTGTCTCATGGCAGCTAAATAAATGTGTTCTGGAATCCAGGCCTTTGCCATGTTCACAGTGCTCAAAAGGCAGAAAGCCCAAGAAGCCCAAGATAAAAAATCACAAAGGACTGGTAAAAATATATTAAGGGACTGGCAAGAATACGTTAAGAGACACTTTGAGATTCTCCTGACTAGATCAGTTTATCAGCATAAACATAGCTGACTAACACTCGAGAAGGAAAACACAATACAGTGATTTCTATTTATTTTCCCCCAAAATAGAATAGATCTATGCATAGCTACTGAGGAGTAGTAACAGTTCTATATCTATGCCAAGACAGTTCCATGTAGGTTGGGCCCCCTGTTCTTTTTCCTTTTTTTCTGGACTATGTAAACCTGACACTATTTTCTGTAAGCACCATGGAAGAAAAATCATATTCTGGAGGAATGTGAGGATTGGTCCAAAGCCCACTAAAGTCAGTAGAACTCTTTCCATTGACTTAAACGGATTTGCATCAGACCCTAAATGAAGAAAGATGGATCTTCAAGTTCTGGGCTAAGGAAATAATTCCACTGGGAGTGGCATGGAAAAAAAAAACAAAAAAAAAAAAAACACATGAAGGTGAGAGAACTTGAAGAAAACAAAAGGATCTGAAAACTTGGCAACAGCAACTGTTTCAGTATTTTTGGAGTTTATAAAAACAGATGGGCTTTCTCTGATGCAAATTCACCCCCCTCTAAGCAGGCTGATTTATCCCTGTGTCAGGAACATATCAAGAACATATGAGACTGATCCCCTGGATTTCTTCCTTTATTTGTGCTTCACTTCAAAATTGACTGTCACAATGGAAATGACACAATGTTGTCAACTCCTCCCAGAATGTTTTCTAATTTATGACAAGTCATTTCAAATAAGTGGTTATCCAATTTTCCATTTCTTTCAATTCCATAAGAAGTAAAATTCCCCAGTGTCCTTAGTGTCCCCATATGGCCTCTCTGGACTGATCATTATCCAAAACTGACTGTTTTATTAGCTGCTGAGTTTTCAGATCCCATAATAAATGCCTCAGAAATGCAAGTGGCACTTCTATGTTAATGTGCATGAAAAACAGCTTCCAGGTGAATTGGATAAATGCATATTTAAAACATAAATACATATTAAAAATCATTATTCAGGGTAAAAGTGGGCATTTAAAACAACACTGATACAGTTTTGAAGAAGATAAATCAAAAACATCAGTTGAATATAATTAAAACAGAGAGGAAAAAACTCTTTCCATTTAGATTAATGCAGAACAGCTGCCTATTAAAATAATGCAGAAAAAAATAAAAGGAATCCAAAAGAATTCAAAATAAGAGGACTGAATGCAAAGGTGCAAATTTAAGCCAGATAAGAAAACACATCAAATCAAAACTGAAGCTTTTGAAGGATAGGTGCAGTCATGTACATTCTCATCTTGGAGAAGCAAATATAAAAGAACAGCCAATGTTACTGGCTCTTACAGGAACCTGCAAAAATTTGCAATTGGTCTCTTAAGAGTGCCCTGCTTTTCAAATAGCTTGGCTGTAGTATGCTGTGGAAGAGGGTTGAATACAAAAGCATTTACTGAACTCCAGATTTTCTGTCCTGGTATAGATTAAGTGTGCTGCAAAGACAGAGCAGGCATACCAACTAGCAGTCCATTACAGCGTGCTTCATATCCTAATTTAAGAAGGACTTGCTGCCCCGTGAGGCAGGAGCAAGTGAAAAATTGCTCCCTTCTGCCATCAGCACTGAGAAGTATGAAAACATATAATTGCTTTCACAGACTGGTTTTCTTTTATTTTTATATTTTGAAGTATTCCCATTTGAAATATTAAATATTTTCAAAGGGAGGGGGTCAGAAGGAAAATATTTACATTAGGTTCCAAAACGTGTCATTTTATCATTCATTAATAAAATGAGAGAAATACTACTCAAAGTTCTTATTTTAGCTAGAGAAAAAGTATATGTTAGCCCTCTGTGTTATTTTTCCCATGATGTCTCTCTAACATGCAGACCACCTTTGAGCACCAGGGACATCAAAAATATAAGGAGCATCTTTGCCTATTCTGGGACTGATTTGCCCCTTGCTGAATATTATGAAGGAAAGGTAATGTACGGATTTGGTTTCCTCGTGTAATATAAATCTTACATTTATGCTCAAGATGACAGGTGAGTCTTGTTTTGCTGACAACTGATTCTTGAGTTTTAGACTGTATATTTTAATAAATTCTCTTTAAAGTTCTTTCACTTCATAAAACTCCAAAATTCACCTGAAAATCACCTCAAATTTCCTCAAGTTTGAATTAAGAGTTTCTCTCTTCAGATACCTGTTTTCACATGCAGCTGAGAGAAAACAGCTTTTTAGCATCCACTTGTCCTGTCACATGTGTTACTTTAGATGCATGAGCTAAACTGGACCAATGAACTCTCTCTGAAAAGTGTATCAGTGAAAGGAATGGGTCAATGAACATTAAATATCCTTGGATTCACAGTACAGGAGTAGTAGGGTAAAACTTCTATTCCTGACCCCTGTTGATCTTTAAGTGCCTGGGAAGATTGGTTATTCATGCAGAGCGAAGCCTTGCTGTTTATACTTCCTGGAGAGGGGATAATAACTCCTGGAGTACAACTACCTTGTTTTAAGGATGCTACTGAAATGGATCTGAACAGTCATGCTCTAATTCTCTTTACTGCCTATAGAAGCCAGGTTGGCTAGACCAGAAATGCCTTAAGGTGGGTGAGAAGAGTTCTATTACAGATGCCTACCAAGATGAGAGTCATGGCTAGTACACAAGTCATTTAAGAAGTCCATGGGGACACACCATTTTGATCATCATATGCTGGCAACACAAGGATGAAAGACTGCAGGCTCCCTGTGACCCTTTTAGTAAAATTTCTTCTTTAACTTTATATTTCTTATTGAATTTTACCTTTATATTTCTCATTGAATTAAATAGAACAGTCCAATCTTTCTAACTATCCATCAATAGACCTCCATCCTAGATTTTTTTGTGCGTGTGTGTGCATATTTGTTTATTTTTGTACTAGTCAGGGCCAGGTATTGACATTCTTAGATCTTGGCTGGTCAGATAAAAATCTCTTTCTTTGTAAAGACTGGCCATTTTTCAAGCCACAGAAACTTTAAACAGTTTCCTGGCAGATACTGAGCAAGCAGGTTGAAGTGGGCAGTGTGATGAAAGGGGAGACCACCTCTTTAATCCTATAAGTTGCTGAAATTTGCAGTACATTTTTTTCTCATTACTTGTTTATTATATTTTACTATTTTTTTAAATCTGGTTAAATTAATTACAGTATATGTAATGAAAATGTAAAGAAAATGTCTTAAGGCACTGTGTGCCTTACATTAATTTTTTTTAAGGAAATCCTTGCATAATCCTAATTCTGGTGGGTACAATGTCTGCATTCACACCTGCTCTGTGGTTACATCAGGCTCCAAGTGGAAACTGGTTCAGTCAGTAGCCTATTACTTGACTTCCATGGAGATCTGCCTGGATTATGTTTGCATTCGTGGGCTCAGATCAGACCTGTAAAATCCTAGGTTTATGTGTAGTTGGCTCTCCATGCATCTCTGGGAAAGAAAACAGAAATATTCTTTGCACCTCCATAATGCAAGGGCTCTTTAATGCTCATGTTAACAATTGCAGAAGCTGCTGAGAAGGAATTTGCTGAAGACAGGGACAATAGATCCTTTCAAAGTGAGCCCCAGTGTTCTGGCCAGGTTTCTTCAGGCACCTGAAGGTGCTGGGCTGGCTTTTCTTTTGGCTTCACCCTGTCAATAGGTTCTGACTCTGGGATTAGAAGGTAGTTCTGGAAGGAGGATAGAAGAAATCTGCAGTTAATCAGAATTAATGTCCACTTTATTTTGCTTCTTTACCTGAAATGCATTTTATTTTTTTCCTTTGTCTTTCTTTTCCACTAGGAGTGTTATTTCCTGTGTCATTATGAATGCAGTAGCAGAGTCATGTAATCTATCAAAATGGTTCTAGAATTGCCTGTCCCTAATTTTGTGATTATCAAAAGGATAGTCTTAGGGAAAAATATTGTCATACTTGGGTAGGATTGGTTCAGTTTGTGCAGAAAAGATCCTTGCATAGAGGCACAATCCTCTAAAGAAACAAGCTGCTGGAGGAAGCATAAGGACACAGGGGCTTCATGCCCTGGGAAATGTATCTGTGCTGCATGTGAACTATATTAAACTCCTATGCCATAGGCCAAATATGACTACAACAGGGACAAGTGTTTGTGTACATGGCCTATCATACACAGTTAATATTTATTCTCTCTGAAAGAGTAAGGAGAGCCCTGTGCTTCAACTAATTCAGAATAAAGATTCAGCCAAGCTCAGGTTCTTGTTAATTGACAAGATGCTGGAGAGTTTTTCATATCAAAATTGCTAGAAGAATACTGAAATTCTTATTAAAAAGAAGAAAAGCATTATAACAATCAGTGCCATCAAAACACTAAAAAGTATCTTATTGATATTCTTGAAAAAATATAAGCAAGGAAAAATTAACTTGTGGATTTAAACCTTAAACTATTATCACTCAATGTTAATTTTATTCATTTTGCTAATCATAGCCTTATGTTACAAGCAGTGAGCAGTGAGTATTTTTTCTCACAAACATGCTCCAAATGTATAAGGCTTGTGCAAAGGTTTTACCACAGCAAATGCCTGACTTTCTTATAGCTCTACCTCAAAAATGATTTTGTTTCCATGTCCCTGTGATATTCAAAACCACGTAACCTAAACAAAAGCAATCTCAGATGAAGAGCAATGGAAACTCAGCACATATCAGATGCAATAAATACAAAGAGAATAGAGACTAGAAAGTCTTTTCTCGATGGGAATTTGGGGTGAAAACCTGGTTATGGTGAAGTCTGAGAATTTTATCATAAAGAATGAGGTTTTCACCAAGTCTCCATTATTTCTGCTCAGAGAATGAAGCATAAACACTTCTTGACTTTCCTTGCCTCATCAGCTGTCATAGTGAATTTTTTTTTCTGAATCTTCTCCTGGAAACTGGTTTTGCTACAAAAGTAGAGAACTGCTAAGACAGCAACTTCAACGATGCAGTTTCTGGGGTGGTTTGGTTTTGTTTTGCTTTGTTTTTTATTAATGTGTGATACTTCTTTTTCATGCCATGCAGATGTTCCACACAGTCTCCAAAGTTCTCAGACCAATTTTGCAAATTCCTGGATATACACTAACATAATTAATCACAACATAAGTCAAGAGGATTATACAACTTGGCAGAGATGGGTTAAATGTCCACTTCATCTGTGACAATATGGTGAACTCTAGTTACCCTAAATGATCTTGCCAATAAAGATATGTTATATCTTGCTATTGACAGGAAAATTCTGGAAGGGAATTTTGTAGGGACATACATGATCTCTGTTTCACATAAACCATGAAGGGCCAACAGAAAGGCATGTTCCTAAATCACTAGGATGTTTTAGAAAAATTCCAACCTTAGTGAGCTCCCCAGCTTGAACCATGGAGAAGGATCTGTCATCTTCTCCAAAGCCAACCTGCAGAAATAGAGTACAGGGAAAATCAATGCATGTCCTAATGGAGGAACAGGCAGAGGCGATGATCTGGCTGCTCCCATGACATTCAAGGAACAGGAAAGCTTCTAAGTGGATTCAAAGTCTGGATGAAATGCTTCACCACATTTCTGCGTTTAAAAAAATAAATGGAATAATTCCAGGGACCCTCTTTCTTAATAGAGCAAGCTGTTCTTACAGTAGTATATAGCTGACTACATTT
This sequence comes from Chloebia gouldiae, assembly GCA_003676055.1. Lineage (NCBI taxonomy): Eukaryota > Metazoa > Chordata > Aves > Passeriformes > Passeridae > Chloebia > Chloebia gouldiae. The sequence continues at coordinate 28,795,568 of QUSF01000002.1, forward strand.
TCCAAGTAAAATTCCATCTCTTCTTCACTCTGTTGGCTCACAGATATACAGGTTTTGCTTACTAAAAAAAAAAAAATGCAGGGAATGATGTTTTTTGCATATTTTTGAAATATCTTGGGCCATTAAGTTGAACAGTTTGCTTCTTCCAGATACCAGAATTCAAAATAGGAAGACGGAAGTATTTTCAATTTACATTAGGAAGAAAAAAAAAAGAAAAAAACAAAAACAACAACAGAAAAATACCAGCAGAAAAAAGTATTTGTTTCTTAGAGATAGCAGGTCACTAAATGTGTCACCTCATAATTAGAAAGTTCCATCTTTTCAAAGAAATACAGAAGCCCTCGCTCTTCATTAAATGATATCTCTAACAGCCTTGAGACCAATGCAAATACAAAATGATGAATGAGCTATAGCAGCATATAATGTACTGATGGAACATAGGTAAATGCATTCTGCTCTGACAACTCTATGAACATGTACCATAAAATGTAATTGCAGGCATCTTCAAATATTACATCAGAGATAATGACTTTGTGTAAATATCAATGCATTGCTTTTCAATATAAACTACAACTGAGTGCTCTGACAACTCTTCATGATTTTCATAGTGAAGTCTTCATTAGGTTTTTTTAATTTTAATTTTGAATGGTTTTGTTTCCTTTGGAGATTTATTGCTGCCTCTCCTGAAAATTAAAATTGCTATTCCTTTGACATTTTCTCTCTCATTTTCCTCTCAGAGATTTAGAGAAAATATGGTTATTTAATTTGAAAAAGACCAGATTTCCTAAAACTATCATAACATGGCACTTCTGATCTCTACATGGATTCTGCATGCCTGCATGTATATAAATACCATGCAATGACAAAGAAATAAGTACCATTATTCATCCTTTTTATAGAAATATAAAATTGCTAAATACTGGATTTTAGTACTGTTACACTTGACTCTTCCTGCTATTCTCCTCAGTTCTAGCAGTGCTCCTGTGAATTTTATTGCCCGTCTGTTAGGCCTTCCAAAACCAAGGAATAAATTCTTCATAACTGTCTCAAACTGTCTGACATTTTAAAGTGCTAACATATTTGAAATAGTTTCCTATATCCTGTGCCCCTCTGCATTTTATTTAATGTCTATGTCTGTTGCTAATTAGGACCATCTTTTTACTTGTGGGTTTTTGTTTTTTTTTTTTTTTCATTTGGAGATTTTCCATTTAAATTTAACATATTTCTTTTCTATAAGTACAGTTCTTTTCTCTGTTGTACACTTATTGGTTTTATAGCTATTCAGGTTAATTTGGCTATATTTTTTTCCCTTCTAGCAGAGGTTTGGGGTTTTTCTTACTGCAGTTATGAATGGAGGTTTAAATTTAGAGCAAGGTAACAGACATTCACTTTATTCAGTTGGCCAAAATTGCTGCTCAAAGATTTATTTCAATTATAGTTTCCCTTTTGGAGAAAGTATTTCACTAACACCGTGCTCAGAATTTTGTTTAAGAAATAAGTCTCTTTCAAAGATTTTGTTATGATTGCCATTTTGTGAAATAAAATCCTTAATAAGTTATGTGAGCACTTCCCTGATGTTATATGATAGAATTCAGTTAAAAAATGTTGTCATTGAAAGAAAAGGTACTAATGAGGAAAACAAAAAAAGGAATAAAACAGCCTAGGTAAATACCTGCAAATTCAAAGAAAAATAAAATAAAAGCTCTTAGGCTCATAGCACATTTTATTTCAGGGAAAAAAAACAAAAGAATTCTTTCTTGAATATGAAGATGTGTCTGAATATTTATTTTGGTTCAGTTGTCTATACTCTGTAGTACAGATTCGCTCTCTCAGTGTCTATAGCTCTGCTATTTGCAAGAACTGCACTATTTAGCTGGAGCAATGGAAAGATGCTTTAGAATATTTTCAGTTTGAAAGCATTATTGAGTCCTTCTCTCAATCTCTTTATTTAATATATATTTTTAGTACCTGGGAGTTCAAAGTTGCTAATACATTGTGTTTCTGAATGACAAATAGAGCACACTAAAACCAGCATTACACTTTTTTTTAAGAAAGTTTCAGGGAAATTCATTCAACTCTGAGTGAAACTCTACCCTGCCTTTAGCCATCCAAGTATTTCCTTCCTTGCACAGAAGGCTGAATGATTCATTGTACCCAGGATCTCTGTTCACCGGTGGGTACGAAGCTGACGTGACTACATAACACAGCCAGAGAACAGGAGCTCTCCTCAGGCTGAGACTCTGAGACACTGAGCAGCAGCTGCAGAAAGGAAACTTTCCTCCTCAGGATTTATTCATGATATAAGGTCTTGACAGCTGACAAAAAAAATGGTACCCATTTTTCTTTGCAGGATGTCTGAATTGCTTTATTCCCAGTTATGGCAACAGCCAAGGAATTTCTCATCAGGAGATGTGCAGTGAAACTAGACTGGTAGACTGAATAAGTAAATTATTTTGTAAAACTGAAGTATTAAAATAAAGAGATATGCCTGCTGAAAATCAAGAGACTGAGAAGAAGAGATTGTATTTTCTAATTCTATAATTTTACCTATGCCAGTGAAAGTCATATTGTATTCATTCCTCATGTTGAATTAATCCAACAGAACAAAAAAGCAAGTGACTGACACTCCTGGGTCATGACCCCATATCTCACCAAACTTTAGCAAGCCATTTACTAAGCCTCAATTTCAACCCACTCTTCTTGTCTCTGTCCTTATTTTACAAAGATAAGTATACACTTCCATGATCTGTCTCTTTGGGTGAGAAAGATCACCTCCTGCAGATGATCCTCTCTCTTCCATGACAATAGAGGAAGATTAGATGATCAAGAAAGACAGACTCTTTACTTTTTGATAGTCACATTATGTGAAATCAATCGCCATCCAGTCTACCCATCTCTTACACATATTTTCTTTTCAGAATCTGACAGCTCTTGTTCATTCTAATGTCTTCTATTATGAACATCTTCTCTTACTAGTTCATCTAAACCAGCACAGAAAGTGTAGAAACTGAAATGAAGGTGGAGGGTTGAAGGAAGAAGGACAAAAAAGTCTAGGCAAGGGGGGAAAAAAAATAGGGAGCTATAGTTATAGAAAGCAGAGGTGTATCAAAATGCGGGAAATAAATAGAAAGAACCATAAATTCAAGTAGTCTAAATATAAAACCAGAATATGGCATGTCAAAGAAATATCTGATAAAAATAATTGCAACAACCAGAAGAATTTGTAATATATCTTTTCCAAGCATAACAGGAATAGGAGGAGTGCAAAAGAAACTGTAAAACAAAAAGAAGCATTTGCTGAGTATAAGATAATGATAGGACAAGACTAAATTAGATACATGTATTTTAATATAAGTTCAGTGTAGGGGAGCTTGGGAGCAACTTTGTGGAGGAAGCATCAGAAGTGCTGCCTGAAACTGAAATTCTAATAGAAGCTACAGAACTCTGTAAGTTTATAGAGAAAGTCAATGTGCTTCTCAAACTGTTCAATTTTACAAACTATATAACTCATTCAAAAAGAAAAAAAGACCAATTTTTATCTATTTATCCGAGATGTCTGTGAACAAGTAATAAAACATAGGACATGTGTGTCAAAGGGCCTAACTTTGGACTTAATGGGAAAGAAAATGCAAGGATTTAGACTGAAGGAAACAAAGCAGCTGCTCTGCACGATAGACTGGCCATAGAACCTTTGGCTCATATGAGGCCCATGCAGTGTTTCCACACCAAAACACAAGGGGAAATTCTTTGTGTTGTAGCACCAGTGTACATGGCAAACAGCTCAGGCCATCTGGTGACCACACACTTTCCCTATACTGTCGACTTTTGCAATTGTGCTGAAGAATTTGAAGTTCATGGTGTATTCACGATGGTTTGAGATCTATGGTGGTTCCCCATTGCAGACCAGCCCTAGCCTCTAAAGATGTAAGAAAATGCAGTGAAGTAATTATTTCCTGACACTCTTGATGTGGAGCACAGCGATAAAATTTACCTTCACACTCCCACCAGGGTAGAGGATTCAATTATTGAATTTAGAACAACAGCTTACAACTAGCAACTCTAGTGTTAAATTTTTATTAGAAGATCAATTGTTAAATGCCTAAACAATTTACTTTGTTTTTCTTTTTTTATTTAGACATTATTGATTGACTAATTAATGTAAGGTGCATTTACAGAAACATTACAAGATAATTCAATATGAGGCTTTTTTCCCCTAAATATAGGAATAAGAATTTTTTCCTAATTATAGGAATAAATATTGTCTTTTGCCATGGACTTAGACTACAGAAAATATATTGACCTGAAAGATTTTGCCTTAATAGGCTGCAGTTTAAGACAAAGACCTCTCTTTAGATTCAGTGACATCATTGCATCATTTTACTAATTTAGGATAGAAAAAAGACATTCATACTAAAATCAACCTCCTTTGGAAATGATCATCTGATTTTGTAAATAGATTCAACTTCTTTTTTATGCATATCTATACTGAAAACTCATTTATAAACGTGTTGCACATAGATAATCAACATACATCAAAATCACATACATAAATCATCCTCTTAGCATTAAAAAACAGGAATTAAATGAAAAATGTGATTCCATTGATAATATTAAAGACAAAATTATTCCAAGACCAAAAGAACAGATAAAACTCTTATGTCTATAAGTTGTTGACACCTGTGCTGTCTCATTAATTTCTGGTTTCTCTACTAGATTCCTTAAAAAAGTCCCTGCACATTCTGTCACTTCCCTCTTGTATCTTTGACCAGAACATCCCAGTTTCCACTCCTGACTTTCAGCTGTTCAGCTAAGCAAGAGCAATGCATGCTTTCACTATTCATGCTGACGTTTTTCTTTAAAAGAAAAGCATCTGAATGTCTCTGAGACTTTTCTTATCATATTTGAATGAAATTGGCTGATGGACGACCAAGTGACCAATAATGGAGACACTAACAGTACATTCTCATCAACCCCATTTCCCTACAAGACAAGTTAAAATTTTTTATTACTTCCAAAAAAGTAAATTTTGAAGGAACGTGGACTGCATATAGAAAAGGGGAGAAAGACTTTTCATTGCCAAGTCACAGCCAGCTTAGAAACTGATACCAGGATCCTGGAAGGACAATAGATAAGTGTCCATCAAACTCAGATATTTTTTGGGCCTTACTTGGGTGCAAACTGGATTACTAAACTAGAAGCTTCATAAGATTTCCATTTGATAAGAGTACAGGAAGAGTGAACTATGTGTAACATTGTCTCTTTACCTCCCTCCCTAGTTTTAGTAAGCTTTATGCTTCCAAATACAAGAACATCCCACCTCTTGAAAACTTACCAGTTCCTAGATTGTACCTCATCTGTCCCCCAGAGACACATGCAGAAACTCAGGTCAGTGTGAGCTGAGGATATTTCTCCCAGCTGTGAGAATCCTTGCAGCCTGAGCACACACTGACACCAGGTCTCCATGCACATTTATGTGTCCGTGCTTATGCACATATTCTGGAAAATGGAAAATGTCAGATACACCCGCAGCCCAACTGGATGCTCAAAAAAAAAAAAAAACAATTGGAAACCAGCATCATGTACAATTCAATTGAAGTAGTGAAAGTACTGCCAAGGATCATTTGAGAGGTTAAAAGTTTTTAACTGAACTCAGACTAGAAGTATTCCTGGCTTTGACAACACAAAATACGGGGAAAATAATGATCTGTTTAAATATAGCAACAATAAATCTTCATCTCTTTGAACAAGCACTACAAACTGTAGATGAAATCTTACATCTTAGCTAACATTGGCTGACAATAATCTAATATTAACAGCAAACATTTTCTCAGCGTGTACACTCCTCTTCCCACAGTGAATAGCTTACAAGTGTTCCTACTGCTCTCTTGGAAGTAATAGTGTAAAATATTGATTAATAAATAAGTCAAAATAAACAGTCCCTACAAAACTAACAAATAAAACCCAAACCAAATGAAAACCCAGAGAAATCTACAACCCCTCAGCTGTAAAATATGGATTTATTGGGATGAACTATGAAAGCTGATGGCAGTTTTATTCACTGCCTGTGTGAGTTTCACAAGAAATCATGGGGGAGAACAGAATTATTTACATGTGGTGCATTATGCTGCAATTCTAAGGGGCAGATGAAGTTCAAGATGCATAATTTACTGTTGAAAAATGGAATGAGTAAACCTCTGCCTGATTCACTGATACATGAACAAAGCCACTTCAGGAGATGACCTTGCTCACATCTGAGCTGTGAGTATCACTAAGTCCCCTCAGTACAGAAGCTCAATTCTGATTTTGAGTGTTTACTTGGTATTTCCATAGAGCTACATGAACGCATGTTTTAACTCACCATTTAGAGCTCAGGAGCTCTCTTTGTTACCTTAGGCAAAACAAAGTAAAAGGGGAGACAGAGATAAAAAAAACCAACCAAACAAACAAAAAAAAAACAACCACAACCTTCCCCCAACAAACAAAAATGAAAGCCAAATGTTCCTAAGAATTCACTGCCACATTTCACTTAAAAATTAGAAGATAGTAGCAGACAGGAAGAAAAGCAGCAAATTGAAGAACAGCAGCAAATTAAAGAAAATAAAACAAATACCCATGCAGTCTTTTTTCCCCCAGAGAGCTATTCTAGGTTTCTGTTAGCATCATACCTGCAAGGTGCTGGCAGTGGCAACTGCAGGGTGGTCACTGTGAGGAGAGGACACTGCCAGCTCCAGCTGTCTCCAACTGACCCCTCATGGGACATGGCTGAGCCCCCCAGATGAGGTGGTGACACCTGTGGGGGCTAGCGTGGAAATATGGGATTGCTAATTTGCCACAGGCAGTAGAGATTTCTGAACAATTTTTTCTTTTTTCTAAAAGAGGAAAAAGAACCAAACAAAAGAGCAAACAAAAAACCCCAACAAAAACCAATAAAAAGCATAAGATATTTCCTATGGGAATATTGACAAATTTTCAGATTATTTTTTCCCTAATAGACCTGAGTGAAGTATTTAGTCTTTTTTAGTGTTTCAAAAATAGTATTGTTTTGGAATATATCTTTTTACAGGCAAGGCCTTTTTAGACGACAAATGTTGCTAAGAGAAGCATTACATGGTTAGGTAAAGAAATTCCCGTATGACATAAAATACAGTTTTTCTCTTTCTTTGTATCTTGTCTGTATTCAGTGAAAAATAATTTCTACTTACCTCCTCACCCAGATAGTCTCTTAAGACCATAAATTTTTTGCTATACAAAATATGTAACTCCTTGGAAAATAAAGCAATATTGATTCAAACTATTACAATACGACAGAAGTCATTAGTTTTTCATAAGATAATCTTTCCTGCAAATTCAATGCATAAGTGTACCTAGATTTCAAAGTTTTTAATGCTTTTAATGGAATAAAGCATTAATACTAAGACCCCAAGTTCACAGCCTACTTTTAAAATATAAAATTTATTTTCATTCTAAATGCCATACCTTACATTTTCTAGCTCCTTGATGTGCACATAAACAACAACTGCAAACAGAAAAACAAAACCTCTGAATGTTCATAGTCATTCCTTGTTTTCCCTGAACATGTACTGGTTCTTCAAAAATCCACTTGAATTACGTGTTCAGCTGATGCTTGAGGTGATACTGCCACTTCTGTCATAAAGACTGTGAAAGATATTTATATATGTAACAAATTCTCTAACCAAACTGAATATGTTGCAGTTTCTCATGTTTCTGATTAATTAAGGGGTTTTTCACTCTTAAAAGGAAGACTGAAACAACAAAATGTAACATGAACTACCACAGTGTGAAGGCAGAGTCCTGTGAGGACCACAGTCTAAATAAAAATCAATTATACCAGCATGAAAATCTAGGCAGCGAAGGTGTCTGAACCACGGTTTGGATTAGCTTTGAAGTTTTAACAAATTATCTATTACATGGCTTTGTAAAATGAACCTTCACTTGAACTAAATTGCATACTAGCAGGGCAAAATTAGCTTAAAAGCAGAACTATTATTTTAACCCCCGCCCTGATTTAGCAGTATGAGCTGGGAGAATAACTACATCAAGTTCCCCTAGAGTGAGAAGTAACTGTGATGTATTCACAAAGCTGAATATTAGCCTTGTAAGAGCTGAGAAATTAATTCGTACAATTCAGTTTTTCTCAACAAGTTAAAGTACTCTCTGAAGAAACACATGCAGATCATTAAAAACTTTTTTTCTTAAACTCATCTAAAGTTGTTATTTTAAACTGTATTTGTGCTAATGAAACAGGTGGCCATCAGGTAATCAGTACAGTGCAGCTGTTTCACCACATTTAGTTAAGCATTTAGTTAAAAGCTACCAAAAAAAAAATTGACAAATTTAGGCTAAAACAATTTCTTACTTCAGAGAGAGAAATGACAAAGTAACTAGCTGGTCAGTCTGGAAATGCTCCATTTATACTTGTCCCTAGCAAATATTTCAGTTTTACAAGTTTTTTTTTTGGGGGTTTTTTTTTGGGGGGGGGGTTGTTTGTTTGTTTTTGGGTTTTTAGTTGTTTGTTTTGTTTGGGGTTTTTTGTTTTTGTTTTTTTAATATAGGCAATTTTAATTATATCTTATGAGAAAGAAATAATAATTTTGGAAGAAAAGCTCAAACTCCTTGTCAGATATTTGGAGTTTTTCCCAAAATGTTACTCTCCTTCTGAGTCAAGGTAGTATAGAAACTAGCATCCTCTCAAATCCTATATCACACTAGGATTAAGAACAAAATTAGTATTCATTACTTAAAATGGGCAAGAAAAGGATCCAACCCAGACACCCATTTCACTTTTGCTCATGCAAGAACTGATGAAAAGTAATGATTTTTTTTTTGCATTTTCAGCTCTTATCTTTCCACTGTGCACTTTAATATGGTATATTATGTAACTGTGATGGGCAAATATCTGTGCAATCTGTGGAAGCAACTCAGCAGGTTCCATGGTCAAATATATCAGTATTCTTGAAGCTGTGGCAGTGAATTAGCTTCAGGCTCAGCAGAACAAGTACCACATACGTGTCCTAAGTGCAGGGCAACACTGGATCAGACCCCTGTAGTGGAATAGTCAGTCTCCAGTATCTTACATAAAGAAAAGAATTTTGAATGGAAAGCGACACCCATGACTTTTATCTGTAAATAGGTTTGTCTGCCAACAACAGTCAAACATTGATTTTTACCAAGTTTTAGCTCTTCCAGATGTTTTTTCTTAACAGGAAGTTTAAACATAGTCACTAAACACAATGCCTCTTCATCTACTCATGAGAACACAGAAGGGTAAATGAAACAAAGTCAACTTTGACAAATCAGGGTGATTTCCATCTGCTGAAAAATAAATTTTGTCAAAAAGGGAAAAGAAACTAAGAAGGAGATGTAAATTACCCTAATCATGGAATAGCATGTAATACTGTAACAATTTAAAGGTTTAAAGGATATACCTTCAAAAGGCCATATTTTTCTTTAAATTTTACAAATGTAATATGTATTTTTCACCAATTATGGTGCCTCGAATTTGCAAATTATTTTAGGGGAAGCATTTTCCAGTAATGATTTCTTTATCTTGGGTACTGCAAAACATAAAAATCATGGTAACAGGCTGTGATGGTAACAGGTAATGGACTGTGATTCTACAAGCAGGGGGAAAAAAGATGTAAAGTGATTGTTGAATGGTAATATTGAGATTTCAGAGATGGACAAAGGTCTGGTTTGAGATTTATTTTGATAGAAGCTGACTGCCCATTTCCAATGTCTCACTCCAAGGTAGTGCAGAACAAGGTAGGAAAGCAAATTCTTACAACGCCAGCAGAAATTAGCCTGGTTTTGTGATGCAGAACCTCCAAAATATTTTCCACCCATGGAGCAATCTAATTCCATCTATATCTTCCATCACCCATTCCCTTTGATGGAAGGCATACTTCAATTGTCCTGACATTCAGTTCCTACCTTTTGGAAGGCCTATTGTAAACCTGTAGCTTCAAGAGACTTCTTGCCCAAAATTATAAAATATTTTTGCTAACATCTACAGCATATCAGAGGGTAAGCTGTTCCTTCTCGGTTCCTTTAGTTGACTCCTAGATCCTTCTCTTATTCCTCTCAATGTAAATTTTCTTCACAAAAATAAATCCACAAAACTGTGGACAGAAAATGGACTTTGAAGGACTTTTCCTTGGGTTTCATGGGAGTTTGAAGATATGAAGCAGAGTGATTCCTATCACCATAATTCATTATTACACTTGGCTTACCATTTTCTTTTGGAGCTTTTTTTTTTTTTACCTTCAGGCTGCAGATACGTCACATTGTGCTGCAGTACATTCCAGGGTCAGAGCACTAGAGCATGAGTTACAACAAAGCTTTGTTTAATCATCTTGAAAAACTTCCTTTGAGCATCTGCTGTGTGAAGGAATGCTAGTGGAAATGATTTGAAAATGAAACTAGGTACCCAGATTCCCCAAAAGGTCACAGTCCTACCTGAAAATTGCACACATGGTAGAATCTCAAAGTACATATCTATCTGCATAAACATAGTTATTATGAACTAGCTCTCCAGATTGACATTTTTTCTGAATGCAGAAAATTATTGTGTTGCATGTGAGAAAGGAATGTAGGCCAAATAATTTCAGGAAGTCCTATCAGTATTATATGAATGTCTGGACACAAGAGGAATTACTTCTGGTTTGACTGTGTCAGGTTCTATATGACATATATAATGGTAATCTTTTTACTTATTGATATAGCTAACAAACAATTTGGACTTTTACTGGTTGCCATGATCTGTTTTATTAGCTTTATTTGTAATGTGAGAGGATCAATTAACAAAAACATAGTAAGCAATTTGTAAAAATTTACTACACTTCTTGTGAAACTGCCATTGCTATTTTATTAACAGACACGCTGTTTTGATGCTGGTACATGTAGCCTCAAAATTAACTTGCCCAGCTCTGTTCTCTACTATAAGAAATATTTCAGTTATCACCAGAAATCAAGGATGATTATCTAAAGTATGCAGCACTGAATCTCAGAGGCAGCCCATGAAACACCAGCTGTAACAATGAAGTTTGCTGCTTCGTTTTGTAAAAAGGGCCAGATAGTAGCTGCCAAATATATTTTATCCTTGATGTTTCTGGGTCTCCTTGTCACTTGTAGACTTTCAGGTGTCTTAAGGATAAGTGTCAGCAGCCTCATTTACTGATGCAGAGAGTGGCCTCACAGCAGCTTGTGATTCATAGCTGCTGTCACATTTCTGGATGCATACCTGCTACCTATAGGAAACATGACTCCTCCCTAAAACTTATGGACCATTTTCTGGGAAATTCTGTACATGTGCGATACAAAGCTAGTGAATAAGGGAGCAATGCATTCACTACATTCTAAACACAAATATTCATGTTACGCAGATCAACTCTACAGCAAACTTATTTAATTGTTTAGGTATATCAGGCAACCTACCTGGAAATAAGTTTCCATATGAAATACTGCACACGTAGTACAACCCTCCACAAATACACATGTTTGTTGGGTTCATCACTGTCAGGCTGGAAGGAGCTATGGAAGAGTTAAAGATGAAGAGTTAAAGGTACCCCTGATATTTTTCCCCAGAATTCCCCTTCCTGATATCTTTTATTGACCTAACTCTGGGTTTAGGATTAAAGAACAATCTGCACAAAAGAAACCTTAGAAATAATCCAGAGGAGGGGTAAACCTCCACACTGAACTATTTTAAGGAGCACAGTGGATACAAACTGAAATGTAGAAAATTCAGTTTAAACATCAAGGGACACTCTTTCCCTGTGAGGATGATCAAGGACAAGTGGCTTGGGGAAGTTATTGTGTTTCCATACTTCAAGATATTCAAAATCATCCAGATGTGAACCTGAGCAAACAGCTCTAGATGGCCCTGCTTGACCAGGGGGGTTGGACAGGGCATCTGGATGTTCCTACCAATCTCAGCTGTTCTGCCACAGTGGCCATCTATTTGCCTCTGACTTTATCAGGCAGGTACAGTGTTTATTAACATGAAATGTATCATTAAGTAACATTTTATGTCACCAGCACATGTAAATAAAATATTCTACCCAAATATCTGACTTTAGAGACAGTGGTAGAGAATTTTCCAAAGATAACAAGAATCTTAGACTAGTAAAACCAGTATGCAACATTTGTTTGCATTCACAAAAACATCTGGGACATCCTGGTAGTCCTGGATATGAACCAGCATCAATAGAAGAAGTTTCACCTTTGTCACAACTAGTTACTCACCAAAAGAATCAAGCAGTCCAATTGTCTGAATCTTAGGAAAATTTATGCTGGATTAGTGGCACAAAAATCACAAATCTAATAATGAGATATGAAAGGTTTAAGCCATCTGCTAAGTTCCTCAGATGAGTAGGTTTGACAGGTTTGGAGGAAACGGGGAGCAACCTCAAGGCCCTCCCCACGCCTCCTACAGATATTCAGATACCAATGTGTGAGTAAAGAGAAAGGTTTACTGACAGCACTAAATGCAATAGGAAAGGCTATCCACACACAGTTACTGTTATGATAAGAAGCTTCTTTCTACTGTCTTCTTTCCCTTGATATTTCATTTTGGAATAATTTCAGAGATCTAATTTATTTTGTCAGGTTTGTAATTATTTCCAGAATTTACATCAGCTCCAGTTTTAACAAGTACTAACAACGTAAGCTCTAAAGTGCCCCAAACAACAGACATATTCCCAAAATCTTAAACCCACTATTTCCTGCTTAAATTGACATGGTGTTATTTTTCCAGCATATTAAACTTAACACCAGTGTGAAAAGAAACAGCTTGAAACCTGTTACACCAATGATGTAGAAATTGTTTCAATGATCAGAGGAAAAAAAATCATTTAAGGCTAGTAAAAAAATAAACCAACTTTGACTTTCCCTTCTATTCCTTGGCTTGATGTTTCTTCAATCCCTTTTCCTTGCTTCCTCTATTTCTACTCTAATACGAAGATTATAAAGAGTATATCAAGTACGTAAGAATTTATTTATAAATGGTCCAAAGGGAAGAGCCAACAAAGAGAAATGATGGGTTAATTGAGTCATATTCTCCTCAGTTTTTTATTCTAGCACAGAAGGAAAATCATTCAGTCAGCAGCACTGCATTGCAGGATTGCATGTACCACTGTCAGAGGAATCAGACCAGATGTTTCTCCACTTCTAAATATCGTTTTTTCCTGTTTTCTCTTTATATTAAAATAACTGCTGTTCTTACCAGACACGTTCTTACAGAGATGGAAACAGAGAGTCAATAGCATTCATGCACAAAATCCTATTTTAAATGCTTATTCTATTACTACCAGAGGAGAGATTTCATTACATACCTTATCAATTCCCTCTGTACATCATGGAAAAGACACAGCTGCTGTTTTCTCTTAAAATGTTTGCATTCATAATCTGCAAGTCCAGTGTTATTTAGCCTAAATAGAGTCCAAAGTTTTCCTTTCTAGTCTGCACAAGAACTAAACTGGTGCAAGACCTTCTATCTTTGTAACAGATGCCTAAATATGGGGATGGGCAACTAGCTTCATTTTTCAGAGCTATTTGAGTTCAGATCCCAGCAGCAAGGATAGGATGGGTTGAATCTGTCTGGATCCTGTGTAGGAATTGAGCAGTATCAGTTTTAAACAGCCACAGGAATCAAGCAGCTTCAGAACTCTTCCAGCCAGAGGAACAACATCTTGGTCAGGAATTGAACTCTCCTGTGTCTATGGAAAACAAAAGCAGGAAGGCTTGGTATCTTGAAAATTTTGTGATAAACTAGGTAGGGGGAAATAGAATTTGGCAAATAATAATGCTATTATTTTTTCAACTTGTTTTTGCTTTCCAATTAACATAATTTTTCTATCCTAAAATTTCTATCATATTGTGTTTAAATAAAAATTCCCGATTTCCATCTATGTTCATGTCATTTAAATTACATATTTTAGTTTTTGTTTTAAGCAAACTATAATTTGGTTAATAGAATATTCTTGTGAGTGATTTTTTTTGTTTCTCCCCAAAAAAAAATAGAATCTTTATGTCTACATCAGATACATATATTTCTTCTTCTAATGCAGAAAAACTCCAGAAAAACTTTGAAGTTTAATTGCATTAGGATTGAAAAATATAGCAAATATTTTCCTAAGCTGATTTTTCAGTTTCTTCACTAACTTTCTTTCCTCTATGTTTTGAGGGAAATGTGGTGATTTTTTTTAAATTTTTTTTTTCGGAAAAGATAAAATGTGTACTCCAGGTATTAGGAAACTTGTCATATCTTTCAATGTATGAAAGACTGCAGTGGGAAAACCTTAGGGCTTTCTACATTGCAACTGAGATAGAATAGACTGCAATGACATTGTGGATTTAAGGATTCCACTGTCAAATATACCAATTAAAGTAGTAATCTCCTACTACTACTTTTAATGACTTTCAATTAAGGCTTTTCAGCAGAAGAGTTGCTACTTCCTGAATGTCACTATTCACATGGAATTAATAAAACAGAGCTGGAGAATTAAAGTCAATATTGAAAATGAAATCCAGCATTAGTGGTCTCAGTACAGTTCATGACATGAACATTTAAAGAGAACACTCCTTATTCTTTTCCTTGAAAAGTTAAAAACTAATTCCCAGGTTTAAATCCACATTTCCTCTGAGTAGATTTCCTTTCAAGCTTTACTGCAAATTCAACATAAGATAATACAATGGTGACAAGTATGCACTTTTCTCATAAAGCTGTACAATGGATTTGTAAAACCAGCCTGCTGATGTCACTTGCAGCCAAGACCATTTGTTTTTTGGGGCTCTGAGAAAACAGATATACTCTTTCAGTAATAATATTCCCTTCCAATAAAAAGGTGCTTACCCCAAATTGGAACAAAATTCATAAATCTGAGCTTTTCCATGGAACGTAAATTTTCAAAATATTTTCTTTTGGGAGAACAAAATGGAATATGTAAAAAAATCCAAGCCACAGAGCCAGCTGGCTAAATACCTTAGATAGAAATCACACCAGACCATGGATTTAGCTGCTCCTGAGAGTGGGGAGCCCTGTAAACCAGCAGGGAGGGCCAGTTTGCCTGTCTGGTAGACTGGAGTCTGTCAGGGATTTCAGCAAAATTAATGTGTTCCCACAAGATGATTTCATTTCACTGAATCTGAATTTTCCAGGGCAAGCCAATCCACCAGAACATTTGTCTCATTCTATTGTTCATGCTTTCCATAGGAATAATTTATAGTTTGTTTGTCAATGGGTTCCATACCCTTTTGCAGAATTTGTGGCCACACTACAGTGGGTTATTTTTATTGCTACTGGGCAACCCAACAGATACATCATCTACAGACACTGAAATGCAATGCCTCCCATAAAAGTACTTCTAACAAAGGAGAAGGTGGTTCCCTATGTCCTGAGGTTGTTGTTCTTTTGCCTGTGGATGACTGTGAGAAATGAACATGTAGCTCATTTAAAAAAGGATATTAAACTCCAAGTATACAGTAAGATAAAGAACATATCTTTTAGTCGAATAAAAAAAAGAGGAGTGCAAAAAAATGGATCTTTCACTGCTATTAGAGCTTAAGAAAAGCTGCATTTTAGTTCCTTTTCCCCCAAATTATTCTTCTATTATATTCTGTTAGTACAAAAATTCCCTCTTACTATGTCTATGTGATTTAATTGATATAATGTACATATGCAGCTAAAAATAAACTCTGAGACTCAAAAGCAAAACCAGAAGACAGACGAAATTGCAGGAGCTGTTATGGAAGTTTGGAAAAAATGAGTAATTAATGTTAATAAGTCAAATGTTAACAATATACATTTTTAGAGACTCGCACTATTAACAATGAGTTTGATATGTCCTCAAGTAGTGCTTTAAATTATATCCTTAAAACATCTCTGAAAGACTTTCAAAGCCAAGCAACAAATGCTGAAGCCAAAGTCAAAGGGTTGAAGGTGATTCCCTGATTTCAGCAATTAAATGTATTCAGGAATGTATTACAAGAAATGTTCTGTTGCTTTTCTTGAAAAACAGAGCAGATAAAGGATACTTGATATGGGGGGTATGCAATTATTCCATATTTTTTTATAGGTAAAGGTGTTAGCAATTGCAGTGGCCAGTGATGTATTAAACTTCAAAATTCTGTGCTGAAGAGTTTTGGCATGGAAAATATTTTATATGGTACACATACAAAAAACGTAGATAATCTTTATCATTAAATCTATCCACAACTCTTTCCTAACATCTTCTTTGAAAAATGATAGGTAAGAAATTAAACTCTTCAATCTTGTACCATGTGATGATGGAAAACACATCAACTTCTACAGACATGTAAGATTTTTTCTTTATTAAAAAAAGGCCAAAAAATTACTTGACTTCACCCGTGGAATTTGAGTGTTTGAGCCTTGCAATATGGAGAAAGTGGCACTTTTGAGCTAATTGGTTTATTAAGTTTAGAAAGTGCTATACACTGATCTTTTGTCAAAATGAGACAGATATCCAAGAATGTGATTTTAGTTAATGGAGAAACAAATGAAAAAGAGAAACCCCTAATACAGCAGGTAACAAAACTATTATTGACTTTTTTCACAGTTCTTACACATTTTTTTTAAATAATTATAATATATAATTATTATAATATATTAAAACATATATATTTATATAAAAATATATTATATAGAAATATATATTTTTTTTAAGTATATGACAAGTGTATATATTTTTAAATAAACATATTTTATGTTTCAGTGACACTATCCTCATTTTTCTTGGACATTCATTTTGTTCTAATTGATATTCACAGATGTTCAGTCTTTATTTCATTATGTTTACAGTTTGTGAAGCAGAAGTCATCAGTCTGTAGGTGCTGTGGAACACTCAATGGGCGATTGCAAGAAGTTCAATTTGTGCAAGTGAGCTAAAATGAGATGCAAACAAGGTGGCCAAAGTACCTCTAAAAAGCATTTGAAATCTATCAATGTTTTTGTATTAGCAAAAGCAGGGTTTCATTGCTAATCGTGTTTCAGAACTTATTATTCAATACTTTCAACATATACTATGTACTGTGATGCTCAAGGATGAAGGAATACACAAACCAGATTGTTCTATCCATTTTCCATGTTGTAAACCATAAAAAAAAATCTGACTATTTGGAATGCTTCAATATGTTGTTGTGGGCAAAATTTATTCTACCTTTGTGCATTTCAAAGGAAATGGTCTAATGGAAGTATTGAATAAAAGAAATTGAGAACTGGAAGGGCTGCATTTTTCTCAGCCAAAATAGAACATAATTAGCACCACAGAAAACTGCAATTGTTCAGCAGTCTGACCTCTGTGAATTACTTCAAATAAACTGAAGAAAGTGAGACTTTTATTTGAGAGTTCATTAGGAACCTGAATTTTATGTGGGATATTTTAACTATGTAAATAAAATCAAAAGTAGGAAACTACAGAGAGAGCCAGTTTTGTGGGTATCCATGAAATCTAGCCAGTCACTCAAGGTAATGAAGATGGTTTTTGTTGTAGTTAATGGGATGTTGAGGGATAGAGATTATCTCAACCTGTAAAGCTAAAGTCAAGCATGTTTGCCATTGTTTATGTTTGCATCAATATTACAGTCTCAAAATGTAACAAGTCCCTTGTAAAACAACACTTTTACAAAATGTACTAAATATAGCTGTTAGTTCCAGAATTAGTTGAGTTCCCAAAAAAGATATTTAAAATATTATTTTTTCTTTTATAATGAAAATACCCCTGGTTACAACCTATGCAGTCACATGTACAGTATATTTTCCTATATTAAAATTTGTTAGTAAAAGTTGCTCCAAGCACATATTTGAGAAGAAATATGTAGGCAAAGATTCAGAGTTCAGCCACATTTATATTTTTAAGTTTGAAAAGTGCAGAAAAACCCCCACCTCTCTGGAGTAAAAGACTGAAAATTCTAACTGACTTTAGGACAGTCAGGATTTTACCATAAGTGCTTTAAAGTCTTACTCTGCTTGACCCAGATTCCTCTAGGATTTTGGAGGCCAGTCATAGGAGCTTCCTAGGTAGATCAGTGAAATGCACCCCTCGGGCCATGGGAGGCTGATCCAAGAGCATTGCTGGGGATGACCTGCAGCCACCTGAGTAAGGACAAATTCATTTAGTGTTGTTCTGAACTTGCATCATCAGCTGAACACCTTCTCACTGGTACTCATTTCAGTTGGGTTCAACTAAAATAAATGGCTGGTAAGTCAAGAAACAGTGCTGACTCCCCAGTGCCAAAGGGCAGCTGGAACACTGCAACCCCAGAAAACCAGACTGCTCCTGGAGTTATCAGATCAAAGGGTAAGAAAGTGGCGAAAGGTACAGACAGACCAGTTATGAAATATGCAGTCAAAATGTTGTTTGACCACAGAACAGCTTTTGGGGAGAGGTGAAAATCAGTTCAGGACAAAACCCACTTGTAGTGTTCAACTCTGTTCTGTAAAACCATTAGTCTCATCAGATTTTTTTTCAAGAAATATTTTTTTTAAAACCAAAGACTTGAATAAATTCCTTTGATTTCTTCTCATTAAAATCCTTCTCACTTGTGCACAATTTATTAATCAAATCCTATTCCTTTACAGGAGACATATCACAATAGAAGCAGAAGCAGAAGCAGAAGGAAAAGCAAGTATAAATGATAAAAGTTAAATACTTAATACTTAACAGAATGCTATCTTACTTTAAATGTTCTATATTTCAAAACTGACAGGCTAAATTTGAATATAAAGTGCACAATAAGATGCTTTCAGAAGCATTTACTTTTTTTCAGATTGAAATACACCTTCATTGTCTTGCAAATTATAAAGTTTATTCAAGCATCCTGAGGATTGTAATCACTACTTTAAAAAGGGATATGCATTATTTAGCACACAGGCATGTTATTCCTATTCAGTGTCTACAAGTGGTACTCACAATTGTAATTATTGAGAATTACAGAAAAGTTTACCAATAGGCCAAAACTCTAACCTTACCTTGGGCACCTTCAGAAGAATGAAACACAGTCCAAAGAGGGGTTTTTAGAAGGAAGTGTGGGAAACCCTAGTCTATATTTACCGTCAGCTAGAAGTAAGGAACCCTGTTCTGAGAAGACACTCTTGAAAAAAAAATCCATATGAATTCATCATGAAAAACTTCACATCACAGTTTATCCAAAGAAGAGGGCAAGTTGGAAGTAAAAATACCAGTATAATTGACTAGAACTGATCACTGGAAAGTTCAACAGGTTTGAACTATAATAACTATTCAACAGATATATAGATAACTACATTTGTTTTTAATCTTGAATGAATTAGGGTAATCATATTTCTAGCATTATTTTATTGTATAGTGTTACATCAATAATCTATAATCTATATTCTATATATACTATACATATTAATTATATTAATTATATTGTATTATATTATATTATAATTTATTATATTATATTGGTATATTGGTGCAGTCTAGAGATGCTATATGTGGCCATATAGCATTTAGGGTCAATATTTAATTTCAATAGATTCAAGTATTTGAACCACAAAAGCAATGTTCATAGAATAAGAAATGTAATAAGGAACAAAGAGAAGTGAAAATAAATCTGGAAGAGGTGGGAAGCTGTATTGGTCATGAAAAATTTTGATAAGTAATGAAGGAAGAAAGTTGAAGGAAAATAAAAAGACAGTACACTTAGCCCATGATCAGCAGAACAAGACATAATTCTTTGAATTCCCAAGTTGCATATTATTTTATAAAACTGTAAGTCCTCTGTGTAACATGCTGTATTCTTCTGCATCTAGTGTCTTAATTCATAAAAATATATCAAACACTTTTATTATAGTCTCAGAAAACTAGGAGTAATGAAGCAAAATCAAATGTACACTTTCTTCATTCAGGAATCCTATCTAGGAGCCAAATCCCGTGGTATTATTTACAGTGATCAGGATGTAGACTTCGACCCCATGCTTCATTCATGGTTGAAGAACAGAACATCTGAACCCTAGAAAACAGAGACTTGTAAAGGGAATTGTATCTCCTATTATGAAGCCAGTAGAACTCTACTCAGAATTACAAAAATTCTCTCAGTGATCTCATCATCCCATTCCAAATGTGATCAAGGGACATAGCATTCTGAAATGCATAAATGTAGACTCTGGATTTTAATCAATATAAACAAAAAGAAAATTTTCATATATTTGTACCAAGGGGTTCAGCTACAAAACAGTGGCTGTAGCAAAAGTATGTTTTATGGACCTCTGAAGGTACAATTGTATGTTTACCTGTTTCCTACATAAGACAATAATAAATACTTAACTTCTCCCCCTTCCTTCAATATCTTCCAAAGCAGTAAATTATGCTGTGTCCATAATCCTCTAAAATGTAAATCAGCTTCCGCACAATAAAATTAATGAGCAGTGTTGCTAAGAGGCAGGTGCTGCAGCCTGAATGAAATGTCTCATGGGAACTCGGACTTTGGACCATTAGCCATGGCTAATTGGCATGGCTATTTTATAAACAGAAACAGATGTCCCTCTAGAACAGTCTTCAATTTGGTAAGTGTGCATGTACCAGGTATTACCTTAAACAAAACTTTATACATAGCTCTGAAGGATTTTGGAAAGCAGGAGTGGTGATACTGATTCATCTTTTACTCTGATTTTATTTGAAAATATATCTACTTGCTATGGTGGCTGAAGACAGTGCAGAAAAGCTACTCTTTTATTGCAAGAGGCTAAATTTACAAGAGCTTGTTTGACTAAATGCATAGTATCTCTGAAAGTACATAGAATATGCCTCAGTACCTTTCTTTTTCCTTCCCCAAACAAAATGAGGCCTTTTAAAGAGTTCTGGGGAAAGAAAATGAAAGTTGCCAGATGACAAACGCTAAGTGCTCATTGCTTAGCAAACACACTGAATAAATATCACAAACTTTGTAAAGCCATTAAGTACAGGAAGCCCACTGAAGCCCAGAGCAGAAGCACAAATAGTAGTTAGCACTACTCTCATGATAATACAGTTGAAGGCAACTGAGTTATATCTAAATTGAATGTGAAGAGACATTTATTTTGGTTCAACTATATTGTAACACTGTAATATTTTATATTACACTCAAGTATTTAATTTTAGGATAATGAAAGGAAATGGCACCACCTTACAAAAATGAATGGAACAAAGAAATCAGTATTCTTACTAAACTTAAACTTTAATCTGCTCTTTTTACTTTCCTCTCTGCAATAAAGGAATGGACCATACATTCATATACAACCAATTAATTATCTTCAGTTGATTTACTAATATACAGTATTCCTAATTCTTGCAAACTGACAAACATGCAACACAAACTTTAACATCACTTACACTCCATGTTACTGTATATGAGAGTAGAACAGAAAGTCTAAGTGTTGTCACCGAGCTGTGTGGAAAGCTACAGGTAGGGAGAAAATTTGTAAGTCTAGCTCTCTGCCAAAGGCAAACTACATAGAAAAAAAGGAGTCCACCAGATTCATTATAGAGTCTATTATAATCAAAATTTAAGCATAAGCCAAGGGTACTTGTTTGAAAGCAGAAATTATTTACTTTTACAGCAGAAAAAACAGTCTCATGTTCTCAATAGAGAAGGATTTTTACAGGATAGTGTACATTGCTCACCAAGTTATAGTAAATTTGTTTTAGCAGTTGCATCCATGTACTAGCTTGAT
The DNA here is from genome assembly GCA_003676055.1 of Chloebia gouldiae. NCBI lineage: Eukaryota > Metazoa > Chordata > Aves > Passeriformes > Passeridae > Chloebia > Chloebia gouldiae. The sequence goes on from QUSF01000002.1 coordinate 28,817,280, forward strand.
AAACAAATCTAATGTTTTAACAAAGTCAACTTATAGCTCTGTAATTAACTAACAGAAGATGATTAGCAAAAGGCAAGCTGGCTACCTGAACAACCCAAAGTTTGAATCTAAGGATAAATCTTTTTGGACACATGCTTTTTCAGTACATAAAATGCTATTTAGTATGTTTACAAGAGAATTCTCTAAGATTTTAAGAGCTTGGTAGTACAATATTCTGGCTTTCTATTTTCATTTTTTAAATTAATCATAAAAATGTTTATTAATTGTAGTCATTGCAAATTGTTTGCTCCCACCATACCAGAACCAAAGGACATACTAGGTCACCTGAAGGTCAGCAAGTCAGAGCTAGAATTGCAGTGTGATGTTATCTAAACCAGCTCACTCCTCTTTATCTGCTACTGTCAGAGGGCCCAAATATAAAGTGCAAAGAGTGAGATCATGAGCCAGCGGCTGAAGAACGTTTTGGATCCTGCTTTTAAAAAAAGGAGAAAAAAAGGCAGATGAAAAATGAATGTTGCATCTCTGTAGCTCTCTGGCAGAGCTAAATACAAAACTGTCAAGTGTGGTCAGTGGTCAAGTAAGGTTCAGAAAACCAGCACAGATTCCTCTTCCACAGATAAATGACAAGATATGGATGTGCTCTCCTCACACCCACGTCATTCTTGCCAAGAGCTCTGGAAAGTGGTGTATTCAAGCATTCAGATGAAGGCCAGTGTTTACTGGAATCTGCTGTGAATTGCAAGAGGATACATATATTATTAGGCCTCAGAACATTCATTGGCTCCATCTGGGGAAATAGTTTCCATACTCTCAATACAGGCTGTATCCCCTGAAGGAAATGCTGCAAAAAAAATCATTTAAATGAATAGAAGCAACACTTACCACAAAGAGAACCAATAAGGTCACAAATTTGACAATAAAACTACAGAAAGTGGGCTGCCAACCTGCAACAGTTCCAACCCAGGGTTGCTGTCAGATAATTTCCTGAGGCAGATTTCACTATAATGTCACTGTTAGAAGTGGTAGGAGATTAAACTTTCCCCAGAAAAGAAAAACAAAAATAATATAAAAAACAAAACAAAACAAAACAAAAAACCAACCAAACAAAAAAAACCCACAAAAAACTAACCCCCCCCCCAAAACACACAACTCCTAAAAACAAAATAAAAAAAAAGCAAAACAAACTAACAAACCTTTAAACAAATCAAAAGGAGAACAGGATAGGATTGTAAACACACTTTTTTCTCTAGCACATCTGTTTCAATGTGTACAGCAAATACACATAAGATGGTCACACTGGCTCAAGTACAGGTCTGATCTTCAGCTGAACAAAGGGGTGCATCAGGCAGCAGGTCTCAATACCCTGCTTTGGTAAATTACAATGGAATATCTGTCAACAACTGGCAGCCTTCTGAGATCTGCCTGGAAAAAGTAGTTTGTTTCACAGAATCACAGAATATGCTGAGTTGGAAGGTACACACAGGAATCATCAAAGTCCAGCTCCTGGCCCTGCATAGCACTATCCCCAAGAGTCACACCATGTGCTTGAGAGCATTGTCCAAGCTCTTCTTGAACTCTGTCAGGCTTGGTGCTTTCACCTCTTCCCTGGGAAGCCTGTTTCAGTGCCCAACCATCCTCTGGGAAAAGAACTTTTCTCTAATATACAACCTTAACCTCCCCTGACACAACTTCAGGCCATTCCTTTGGTCTTGTCAATGGTCACCACAGAGAAGAGATCAGCGCCTGCCCTTCCTCTTCCCCTCACAAGGAAGCTGTAAATGCAGTGAGGTCTCCCTTCAGACTCCTCCTCCTTCAGGCTGAACAGACCAAGAGCCCTCAGCTGCTCCCCACACAGCTTCTCCTCAAGGCCCTTCACCATCTTTGTTGCCCTCCTTGGACACCCTCTAATAGTTTTATGTCTTCCTACATTGTGGTGCCCAAAACTGCTCCCAGCACTGGAGGTGAGGCTGCCCCAGTGCAGAGGAGAGCAGGACAATTCCCTCCCTTGCCCAGCTGTGATGCTGAGCCTGATGCCCCCCAGGACAGGGTCTGCCCTCCTGGCTCCAGGGCACTGCTGACTCATGTTCAACTTGCCACTGACCAGGACTCCCAGGTGCTGCTTTCCAGCATCTCATTCCCCAGTCTCTCCATACATCCAGGGCTGCCCTTCTCCAGGGGCAGAATCTGGCACTTTCCCTTGTTGAACTTCAGGTGGTTGGTGGTTGCCCAGCCTTTCAGTTGTCAAGGTCTCTGCAGTGCCTCCCTGCCCTGGAGGGAGTCAGCAGCTCCTCCCAGTTTTGTATCATCTGTGAACTTGCTCAGTATCTCTTCCAGTCCTGCCTCCAAGTCATTTATGAAGATGTAGAAGAGCACAGGGCTGAGGATTGGACCCCTGTGGAACCCCACTATTGGTAGGTCACCAGTTTGATTGCACTGCATTCATTGTAACCCTTTGTGCCTGAGCCTTTTGTGGATCCTTTTCATTATGTGATTGGGGATTATTTTGACATTGAAAGTTTTCAGAATTGATTAGTCTTTATTCAGTCTGGGAAACTGCAAATATGTTCATGCTGAGCTGCAAAAAATAGCAATAAAAAGAAATATCAGTTTTTCAGTTTTCTGGTTTATTATAGATGTCAATGGACAGACTGTGGTAAAATACTGCTAACCTTAATTATAATATTTTTTTTCAGAGCAAGTTCATTTGATTCTGTTCATAAATTATATAGCCAAGTGTGAATCTGAGCATGTGCTATCAGTGACCTCAGGCATGACGAAAGGATTTTCAACATTTAAAGAGAAAGGGTGATACAGAGCCTTAGTTAAATTCCCTTTCCAATTGTTTATACATATGGTTATCAAATTTTTTTACTGTTATACACACGAGCTATTCTTCCATGCTTTCACTGACTGTGAATTCAGATTTTTATACTGTATTCCCGAAGCTACTGTGGAGAAAAAAAATTACATTCTGCATGAGTGGTTGTTGTAATCTTAGCTCCATGGCAGAGAAGTGTCATTCTCAGTGTAACTCAGATGTCTTACAAAGCACATTTACAGCCAAATTTAGTAGATTTTATCTTGAATTGCAGGTGGTGATACTGTCTGCAAAGCTTTGCTTCTTCATTTGTGTGCATCATGTTGGAAAATAAATTAGCAAAATCCTAATTGGAAGAGTGTCAGAAGAAAAGTTAGAAGCTGTTTTTCCTTCTTTTTCCTTTCCTATTAGCTTGTGTCAATTATCCTGCATTCTTAGATGAAGGAAGTTGCACACACACAAAAAAAAATCACATTGAGACATAAAATAACAGAAGCCCAGATTATTAAGTGTTTTGGAGTTGCAAGTTGGTTTAATATGAGAATATGTTTTGAAATACTATAACACTTCCTCATGTAGAAAGAAATTTCTGCAGTGTTCTTGTGTTCTTTAACTTAACAACCTTGGTGCACTTTACAAGCTTCTTAGATCTGAATTCTTTCTTTCCCCCTAGTTCAGTGTAACCAAGACAAATAGTAGGCAAGATCAATCAGTTAACAACACCTTTCAATTATCAACCAGGAAGAATTTCCTTGTGAATAATGCCTTACTGTTGATTTAACATTAAGATGTTGAGGGAAAAGAATCACCTCTATCATAGTTTACCTTGGAAAAGGCAGGTACATTAGCATTTCTAACAAGCCACTCTATTATACTGAGCCAGTTTGAATGAACAGGGGATGGAGAAGTAGCTAGGCACTTTTTATGGAAAAAAGAGTGTCAACATCACCACATCAGCCAAGAAAAACTCATACTCTTTACTTCTCCTCCTTCCCTTTCTTCCTCATCCTAAACTTTCTCTTGTTTTAGGAGGTTTTACTTATATTTTATTCCTTAGGACACAGATAAGCTTTCTAAGCAAATCCATCTCTTCCATTATTGTTGCTTATTCTCAAGGAGAATATGCTGTATGTTGGCTGTGCTGATTCTCAATATTAGTCTAGGATATGGGATGAGAAAAATGACTATAAAAATAGCAAGAATTAGAAAGCTTAAGTTTTCCCAATCTGTTGCTTATTTCCCTCACTGAGTGCATTAGATAATAACTGGTAATGGTGTCATTTGGCCCAGGTTCTCACACATGTGTGCCAAATATCAGTGGCCTGATTTTCAGAAGAAAGATACTCTCTCCAAGACAGACATATTAAATGAATATGTAAAATTTCTAGGAAAGGGTAAAACTTGCAATGTCTACATCTTCATTTAAACCCACCAAAGACAGAATTCAATTTGGATCATACTCAAACTTTGGCAGCTATTTGGATATGAGCTCCCATTAGTTTAGAAAATAACATTGTCTGAAAAAAAATAAACTCTGCTCTTACAAATTGGTTTTCTGTGCCAAGATTTTCCCTGATTCAAGCAGCTCTTTGTCACCTGTAGTGTGAAACAATCTATAATGTGAATGCTTATGAATTTCTAAAGGGGAGTTTCTGAATCTGAGATTTCAAATTTTGACTGAAGGGCTTGTTTTCCTGTTTTCACTGCCATCTCTTAAATCCATATGGAAATAAAAACAGTAGCAGATGATAGGAAAAACTCTTACAATTGTCAACGAACAACCAGGAAAAGTTAAATAAATACTGTTGAAATTAGAAATATGGGTGCTGAAATACTAAGTGGTTAGTGTGTTAAATTTATCCGTGTGCTGGTTTCATTAAACAGACTCAACATTTACCTGTGTCAGTGGAAACCAGTCAGCCCTAAATGCCCAGTGAGCCACCTCAAAGTCACTTGCAAAGCTCTCTTAAACAGAGTGATTGCCTTTATCTAGTGTGATTAGAGGAGGTTCACAGAAGTTGAGACAACTCCAGGTTATCACTGTTTCAGATGAAAGGGTGTCTGATGACCCTTCTCAAGCCTAGAAAGGAATCTTGGTTCTATCAAATAAAAATGGGTAAAGATAGTGGTGAAAACATCTTTCAGTTGACCCACTACTTGAAAGGACTGCGTACATTTATACAGAACCTCTGTTTCCACTGTCCACACACATTTATAGATACAGGGAGTATGCTTGACCTGACAGAACACATGACAATAGAGAATAAGTTTGACATCATATGAATTATAACCTCTGTGAAGTAGAAGATGGCATTTTCAGCATATTTAGATATGTACTAGCAGTATAGGAAGATTTTTTTCATTGCCATTTCCCTGCACTATAATTACTATATAACTGTATGTACTATAATTTTAAACCATTGGCTCATAGAACTTTTCCCAAGTTTCCAAAGACAGCTTCAAAAGTATAATATTAAAATTATAATTTAAAAAATGCCTTAATATTGTAATTGCTCTTACCAAAGATAAATGCATATTTGGAGAAATATATTTATGGCTAAGTAAAAACTCCTCCATACCCTCAAATTTATACAACTTATCAGTCATGCCTCACATCCTAATTGCAAAATTTAGTCATATGCAGAAATAGCTGAGCAATACCCTGAATAAAAATATTCCTTAAAGTGTATCTTGAGGTGTTTGTTAGTAGAATTAGATGTCATTTCCATCCAAGTGTTGGGTACAACACTTTTAGACTCATCTGGTCAGTATTCACCATAGCAAGTGTGGGGAACAGGATGTCTGGCTGCTGAGGTTTTCATAGGCTATAACAAAGCTATCTCTACATACATGTTTTTAAAATTAACATGACACAACAGAACAGGATTATTCCCTAGATCAAAGAGTTTATCAGTTCTGTGCTTAAACATTTGGCTGCAGTGTAAACATATCCCTGGGAACAAGTTCTCACTGTATGGATGCACAAACATCAACAAGAATGTATCACTAATGCTAAAATATGGACCAGACTTGTCCATGAGGTTTTGTCCAGTTTGTCCAGAGCCTCCCAGAATGGAGGGAAGGGAGGAGGGGAGAAAAGCACATATTGAAGTCTAATTATTTAATCATGTTTATGTTTTGGTTCAAAACCACTTAATGGATTAGTACATGTGAAACTAATAAATATTTCAAACTGGATACATTTTGAGGTATTCAAGAGTGAAAAAGCATCTTAAAAAATAAACTTTGGATTTTGTACCTTCTATGTGTAGACTATATAGAACCAGGAAAAATTTTCATCAAAAAAATTAATTCCTAATGAATTTTCTAATTCTAATGCTTAGAAATAGTATTGTTTTCTATCATTATTATTACTTAGAAACACTCTGAAGTATTTAGAAGCACTCAAGAGTGCATTTGAGTGGCAAAGTGCACACACAAGGAAAACACACTTAATGATGGAAGCACACACTTGACTCTAACTATAACATGGCCAGGGACACCATTATAATCATGAAGACATCTCTGAGATGTCATTTCTGCATGCACACATTGATTTTTAAATACCAATTCTGTCACAGGACAGATTCAAACAGCTTATACCAGCAATTCCTAGCAACCTACAGAATTAATTCACTTATCAAGAAGACTTTAATCCTGCTTCCAGTGATTATGAATCATCATAAAACCCATTATTTAGGAGATGATTTTATAAATCACAGTAGCTAGTGTACTGAAATGAAAATAAAACTATAGGGCTGGATAAAATATGGTTTGACCCTTTCAGGTTTTAGCTGTAAAATCTGCGACTCCATAGATACAGCTCCAGCTCAGATCTCTTGGCTTAAATTCCCAAGGTGGAGGCCACATTTGTTTCCACTCCACATTTATTGCTTCTAACACTATGTACTTTCCAAATGGAAAAATATTATTTTTCCAAACTGAGAAATGCCCATGGTTAACCCTGCACTTTTTGTATGTTAGCTCTAGGAAAAGGCCATAGGGTGCATAATGCTCAGAGTTCAGCTCCCCCATGTTTTGCTGCCTCTCTGGAGCACTCCTTGAAGCATTACTGTAGGGTCAGGTTTTGTGAGATAGGAGGAAAAAAGTCACTAAAGTCCTGGATCTCTGGGGGCAGAACATGTTTTCTGCAATGGTAATGGGAAAATGCAAAATAAAAATGATTTCAGCTTTTGCTAAAGTGAAAAATGAGCAGAACATAATTTAATGAAATGGTTCCAAAAATGGCTGAGTTCACTGTCTTCAGTAACAGGGCTTTGATTAAAGAGTTGAAGAAATGTGGTGTGGAACTGGAATATGTACAGCACGTATCCCATCTTTTTTTTCTGAAGTGGGACTATAATACTGACAAGTAGACACTGAACAATGGATGTTTACAGCATGTCTTTGAAAAAAAAACTACTTTCAGCAGGCAGACATGCCAGAGCAGCAAGCTGCAATGCCCCATGTATGGCAGCCCTGCTGCAGCTTGTGTCCAGTAGCTGTGGGAAGTCTGACCCAGAGCACCAACCTCTGCAGGACTGTGGGCACAGCTGCCCCCGATCCTGGGTCCTTTCCTTCTGGTCATTGAGAAGGGAAATGTTTGGCTGTTTGGCTGTAGCCTGCTCACTGCTGACAAGCTAATCTCCCATGGCAGACTGCCTCTCCCTCTTACAAACATGCTCAGGCTGTTCTTGCTGTCAGCTGAGCAAACCCTGCAGAGCTTGTATGTTCTGTATTTTGAACTCTGATATTAACAATTTTCCTCACTTAGGCCGTGGTGGAGCTGAGGGAATGTCAGTTCTTTTTTTATCCTCATGGCTGCTAATAATCTTCACAAACTCCAGAGCCTTTTCTCATTTTTATTAAAAATTGAATGCAGAAAAAAAGATTTATATAATCCTTCAAAATTCATAGAAGGAAATTAAATTGACACAATACCTTACATTCTGGTGGAATGTAAGGTAATCTTAAGGGCAGTCCAAGACAATCCCTTTCATGCCTTCAAATGCATGAGATGAATAACATCACTTCTTTCCCCTGCACAGTCTGGCTGTGGGGTTCTCCTGTCACTGTGCAAAGCCCCTGCAGGAAGCAGCAAGCTGTCAAGATCCTTCCTCATTGAGCTAATGGCCTCTGACTCGTATCAGATGAAAACAGGGGATCCCTACGTGGATGCACCATGGCAATGCTGCTGAAAGCACCATAGGCAGATATTTATGCCACCTGACAATGACAGGCTAAGGGGTTGCAGACAGAGGATTGTTGATTAGAAGAATAAATAAATTAATTCAAAATTTTGAAAAAATCTAGTAGTCAAAAAGTTTTAGCACAATTATCTCTCACCAGGGTTTTGGCTCAAGGCTTTGTCAAATATGTTCTTGGTCCTGTCAGGCCATTTCAGCAAGTGGAAGAGTTTTGTCTCTTTTCTGGAACTTGCCCTCAATGCAAAGACACAAATATATTTGAAGGTCATGATATAAAAGACTATTACCCTGAAAAGTAGTCAGTGTTTGCAACAAGAATTGATACCTCATCGTTCATTATTCAATAAACTTTTGTCACAGAAGCCTATACCTCCAATAGGGAATCTGTCACAGAGCAAGGAAGACATGAGGCTGCAAGGTTATAAAATGGTCGTTCTTTATAATTAATTATATTTTTCCCTTGTCTAAATTTTGACATGTCAGAATAAGATGTGAAATAGTCTTTCTCTTACTTCGTATGTTTATTATGGCATAGTATTTCCTCTAGCATTTAATGAGGGAGATTTAGTTGACAGTGAATGACAGATCCTTGAATGCTGATATCATGTTTCCTTGGCAGGTTTAACATTCACCTCTCTTATATTGATTTTTAAAAATTAGGCGGCTCGAACTAATAGAGTAGGTGGTTGTGTTTTTTTCCTTTCAGAATAGGATGTTCGTGTAAAAAAAAATCTTAAGTTTACTGCTTTATACTATTTGCTGAGTGAATTAACAAAAATCTCTTCATGATAAATTTTAAATTTACAGTCTTGAGAGAATAATCGTACACATGCGATATTCAAATGTAGTCATTATTCAAATAAATTTTTGTGTGTTACTCTTTAAAATACTGAAACAACAATCTTGGCTAACAGACCATTTGATTTCCATATTTTTCCATAACTTTTAGCTATTTCAAGTCAGAGACAGTAAATTTCCCTTGCTAATAATTGTATCTTTTCATGTTTGAGCATGCATTGTATCTGCCTGGGGAAGAGAGGTTCTTAGGTACAAGATTTGTAGGGGAGGAATAATAACAGCTTACAAAATGCAGTGAACTACTGATGTAGAATCCTCTGTAATAAATGGTGAAAAGGTTTAGACAGTTACTTTCACAGTCAGCTTTAGCTGTTTGTGAGATTTATTTATGGGTTTTTTTTTTTTTTTTGCTGCGTAGGCTAGGAATAATCTCCTCCCTGATGAATGTGAATGGTCAGGATTAAGGGTTCTGGGGCAGGAAGGACAAGAGGAAATAGTGAATTACTGTCATATGCAGAGGTTTGGGCTGGTGCCAAATGCTGTGCAGGTGCGAGATTATGATGCAGTTTCCTATTTTTTCAGGAAGCCCTTCTGGTCATGACTGTGTTTTGCTATGCAGGTTACCTCCTTCAGGGGCTCAGCTACACCCTTAGGTGAAATACCTCCATGACAGAATTCAAATTCATTATGGGAAATGGAAGAATTTAGTATAAAACTCCTGCCATTTAACAAAACAGTAGATTCTTAGAGGTTGCCACAGTACTGGATGCTTTGTATGTGCTACTCATCTAATTGGGTCTTTGCAAGTGATGGCTCTGCCATCTCCAGCATATAAACCCACTTATTCTTAAAGCAATGAATTTGGAGTTAATTAAACATCCTGCTGATATTTTTTTAGCACTCTATATAATTATTTATGCACTATAATATATATATTTTTGTTAGCAATATATATTATATATTTTACATTACCAACATTACTTGAACAGAGATTTTATATGTGTTTCATTCCATTTTATAGTGCTTTGACAAATATTAAAATTGTCAGTCACATTCTTGTGACGAAAAGTTTGTGAATTTCCATTGAGAATACAAAGTCTGTAATTACATTGGTCAAGGAGAGATGTGGGACCTTGAAAAAGATAACCCATGCCAATAGAAGACACAAAAATATTTTTATGACATAATCCACAGCACAAACCCTCACTGATTTTGGTAAATGGACATGTTACAAATTTAAGGCTTCTCTATTGCAACAGCTTTGTCATTACATACTATGTCACTATGTACTATCACAAGTACAGAGTTGTGCAAGCACAAATGCCTTAGTTCAAAAGTCAGGTTAAATTCAAGCCTCTTAGACAGTAAAAAATATTAGAACAAAGATAGGATTTTGAGAAACAGATAAATAATTTGAATCCTAATTTCAAATGTTATTCAGAGCTAGGTCTGAAATGGGCTTAGATGTTAAAAAATTCAGGTTCATAACTGCAAAATGTAATTTAATTACCAGCAGTTACCTGTTCCAAAATAGGGATGAAAATTCCCTGTACAGTGCTTGGAGAGTTAAATACTCAAAATCTGTGAAAGAACAACACACTATCCAATTCATTGGAAGGGAAATATAGAAATTACCATTGAAAAGAAGGAAGTACTCACAATATCCAGCATTTTGGATACAGTGTGCAGACCGGATGTTTTAAATCCTATAATGTGGCAGAAAATATTATGATGATACATGGTCAAATCTCGACCACAGATTGCTCTCCATTTGGAATTTTTTCCCTCCTACAAATGCCTCCCCAATTGTCATGTGCTTAATACCTGCTGGACTGCCCTTTATTTGCCCCCAAATCAAAGGTTTGATTCTTTTGTGTTCCCTTTCTGTGCTAGAGATACATGATGCAACAGTTTCAGGGTCACTGTGATCTACCTGCCCTAATTAGATCAACACTTTTTCTAAAGAGTAGATCTGAATCTCAGAATTTATATATTATTAAATGTCATTCAACAGCTCCGACTCTTTCAAAAACTAACTCAAAAAATTTCTGGCGAAGCCCTTGAGATGATTTTTTTTTTTTTTTTTGCAAATCTGAGTATGTTAGAAACTCATTCCCTCCTTGCAAGGAATGTATGCAATACATTCCTGTGAGGCCCATTTGTTACTAAACAAATAGAAATGCTAATTGGAGGAAGTATGAGATGAGTGTGAGATACAAACACCCACCAGAATCCTCCTGCTATGCTCCACCTAAATTATGAAAAATGCCATTTTCTCAAAGCTTTATTTAATTCTTTCTGGCTGTACATAATTAAAGGATCTAGATCCTTTATCTTTGTTCTAACAAGACTGGTAAAGGTGCCCCTTGTCATATATGTATAAACTGTAAAATATTTCCATGCCTACCTTCTCTTCTTGAAATACACTCCTTGTTTTCATAAAGAGCCAGAAGTGTCCCCAGGTGACAATGGAACATCCCTTTCCCATTGACTTCTGTGGGAGCTGGGAATAAAGCAGACCACCCAGAATAGGAATTTTGAAGAGAAAGCTCTCTTCACTTGAAGAAAAGCTTATTATAGGCTCCTTTCCAAGTAGGAAGTGACCTTTAAAATTAATCTTTAGCAAACCACTCACGCATCACTAACTTAAACAAACATTATAGTCTTAGCTGAACCAGGGAGTATATTTCCTTCCTGCTGATTTGTTCCCAATTACTGTTGTAACAGAGGGAAGTAGAAGATCCTCAAAGGAAGTTAGCAGCAGATGCAAGATGTTTGGAAAGTTATTATAATTTGTATAAACATTATCCTGAAAAAAATCCAGCATTAGCCAAATTAGGGACATCAAACATACTCAATACCAACTTTTTTGCTCAGCAAAACTGATCTGTGTCACAACGTGGATACTTTTCTAAAATAAGAGATGGGGTCTTCTAAAGTCCTCATGTCCTTTTGCTTGCTCTGAATTCACTAACACTTGAGAAATGCCCTGAGAAGGATGTTATTTGACATGAAGATCGTGGCCTCTCCAAGCTGCCCAGAGTGAGACTCATGCTCATAAATGAGCTTTCATTAACACAAAAAAAATCACTGTTCTTTTTCTGTTCAGTAATATGCAACCTTGTTAAAAACAAGGTCCATTTAGGTAAAAATTATTCACTTTCTCCGAAAATTTAAAATTGGTTGAAAATTTGTGGAAGTAAATGGAAACATGCCACAACATTATTTTCAGTGCTTAGGAAATATTTCTATGGGATGCATGAAAAATTCTTAGGAAAGGCTTCCATAATCACTAGACTGCAATTCACTATGAATCCTTCAGATGTCCCCTGGGATGTGTTTTTTTCCAGAGTGCTGAGTGAAATAAAGGCTAACAACATTTTTTTTTTTTTTCCTACAGCACTACCCACCTTGGACATCTCTAAACTCACACATGAATTTGTCTGAGTCTCTAAACTGTCAGAATAAAAGTACAGATTGACTTACCATATTCAAATCATCCCTTCAGCATCAGTACAACTATGAACTTGCATTTGCTACAACCCTAAATCAGTCTTTACTAAAGTACAGGTCCTACACCAAGCCCCACCTGTACATGGAAAATGTTAATGCATACATATATAAAGAAATATATAGCTATACTAGTGAATCAATCAGGTCTAGACACAGAACATTCCTTGTTAAAACTATTAAATTCCTTTATTTTGAAAAAGCAGGATAAATGGAAAACACCTATAAGGTTGGCTCTGATTTGGGATGTCGGGATGCTTGGGTTGAGGCTGATTGTGTTCCAGGAGGCAAGGGAAGACCTCAAATGTGAACAGAAAGTATACTCCTAGACAATGATCTACCAAGCTAAATCTTATCTTTGTTTTGCATCTTCATACCTATATTTATTTGACAACCAAACCCCTTTTTGTGTAATGCCAGTTTTAAATCTAAAGTGTATCCATTAAATATTATACATTTAAAAACAAACAGTCAGGGCCCATTCCTTTTGTTGAGTACAGTGGCAGAGTTGTTCTTACTGTAGTGTTGAACCAGATTTCTTCCTTGCTGTTCCCTTTCTGTTTCTCATTTTATTGATCTGGTTGGGTTGCATTTTTTAAAGCTAGTTAGGATTCCTACTCCTTTTTTATCTCTTTACCAAAGCAAAAAACCAATCACAAATCACGATGTGTGCCTGTGTACAAGAGTACATCTATATGTGTTTGTCAAATATTAAATTCTTGCTAATAGGAGCCTGTACAGTTATGTCTGACTAGAGGCTGCTTCAGGCACTATTATGTTACTAGATGCCAATTAATGCAAAAGGAAAATTTGCCCTTCTGATTCCCAAATGAACAGAAAATGTGGAGCTCCAATAATGAGAATATCATAGGAAGCTGAGAACTGTTAGTTTGGGTACTAATAGGGCACTTGCTTTGGGCTATCAAATCCTGTTTCACGGTGTTCAGTGGTGATGTCACAGCACTGATTATCTACACTGATGGCTGCACATGAGGACACTGCAATTTCTCCCTTGACTGAAGATGTGTTCACCATAGTCCAAGAGAGATGTGTTAATTCTCTATAGGTTAATTGCTTAAATATTCTGGTCATGTGTAACCAAACACTAGAAAGCCACAAAATTATAGCAATTTGCAGCTGCTTAGAGGTCCCAGTCTGGTGAGTCACATTGTCACATGGAGATACCTGCCACCACAACTGATACTTTTGGGTAAATGGTTCAGAAAACAAAATGTTGGGAAATTAATGACCTTTCCTACTTCATCTGAGTTAGGGAACACATGGCATGCAGAAAACATGGGAGAACTATGAGAGAGTTCTCATAGAGATAGAGTCAAGGTAGCAAACACTGGAGTTCCTCTCGATCTTATTTACCATTATAAAATACCTCAGGTTTTTCATTCCAGGTCTGAACTCCCCCAAACCTTGATGATTTTCTGCTTTGTCAAACAAAATAATTAGAATTTAAATAGCATCTTTGTTATATATTGTTGTTTTTTTTTTTCATCAGTCTAAACAATTCACACAAAATTTTATTCTTCTGTCTAAATTAGAACACTTGAAGCAAAATATGAATGCAGATTTTTCTACAGCTGTTGTTGCTGCTAATTGACCTGTTGCCCAGGTGAGATGAATTACTTTACAACTATCCAAGCCGAATAGGAGCACAGGACATTTGACACAACTTGCTATCATGAGATTTGAAATTTCTATACACAGAAAGTGAATGAAAGGGCAAAAAGCCAAAATACCTTGGGAAACAGCCCTTCCTTTGGGAGGGCTTGACTGTGATTGACCTTGCCAAGCCACTCAGTTGTTATGCCTGTACTGCACAAGCCAAGTGCTGAGTTTCCATGCAGGATCTGAGCAACCTAGTTAACAAATTGTCAACAAACTGTCAGCAACTGCTTTCAATTGTGAGGCTCCTGTTGCTTTTGTAGGTGACCCTATCCCATCCACAGTTTATGAAATAGGACAGAGATTGTCCTGGAAACTTCTGAAACTTTTGACACTTTTACCTCCCATCTTCATAACATCTTGATGGGAGATGTCATGAACTGCATTGTTCTACAAACTTCAGTCTTTTCATCCCTGGTATTCATTACATTTGTAAAACTCTTGAATAAATCACTTGAATAAGTCACAGAAAGTCTCTACATTTGTTTCTAAGAACACCTTGGCTGTGGCCCAAAAAATATCCTGAAAATGTCTGTCTCCTTTATATAAAACGTGAGCAGTACCAATACTTTTCAGTGATTTTCACCAGGTGAGAGGTGTGCTGACATTGTGGCTGTCCCTAGGGAAGCCCTGATAAAAGGCAAGGACAAATGTGGAATTCAACTAAAGACTTTCTCTTCCTTTATAATTCCTGTAGGAGTAGCTCAAATTAAGTAGGTGCACAGCATTAGAATGTTTTTTATCCACCATAACTAGATATCTATACACCATCTGCAGAAGTACCTGCTTGTTTCTATATAACCTGTTCTCCTCAACCCATTTCTCTATCCAAGGAAATAAGGACTTGTAATTTAAATATCCCACATGTAAGTTTTGCAAAGAGCTCAGATATCTGTAAAGAACTTCAGTTGATAATGGAGGCAATAGCACATCCACTTTATTACAACTAAAATGGAATTGTGATTAGATTTATACATTGATTAGATTAGATTAGATTTATTTTTATTTAACTTCAGTAAAAGATCATGCCTTAATAAAATGGTCTCTGGTGGCAGTTCTTTTTTCTTTTTAACACATATTAACTTCATTTTACTCTTGGTTTTAAAATCAACACTTTTTTTCAAGGAAACTTCAAAAGAATATTTTTTCAACTAGAAAAACTCTTATCAACATAACCTTTTCCCCCCTACAATAAATAACATTTTATAAGCCAAGTCTGAAATAATAGGGGAAAAAAAATCTCAATTATGCAATCCAGTATATTTTGGAAGTGCAAAACATCTTTTTCATACACAGTTACACTTTAACTAAGATGTTTTCCTTCACTTAGCTTTATAAAGACATGGATTGTTAGGAATTAAATTGTCCAGATAGAGATGTATTAAGAGAATTGGACTGTGATTAGGGATCTCCTATCTGTGAGTCAGGTAAAAATAATATAAAAAACAGTGATAAAACAACAGATATTATCACAGTCAGAACAAATAATTCAGCTTGACTTATTCTTCCTTTGTTTTATGTGTAAAAACAATTATTAAGCATTTTGAAACATTTGCAACATAGTTATTCCTAAATAAAATACTTTGGACTTTTTAAAATAGTGCAATATAAAATTGCACTATACATCCATATTGCAATATAAATACTGACAACTTTTAAAAGTACACTGGACTTCTGAACAAATTAGATCTGGGCTTTACTGGGACCAGTGATAAAATACAGTAATGATATTAAAAAAAACAGATCAAAAATTCTTTAGTGTAAATACATGATCTTGCTCATATTACCTTATGACAAATATTGCTAATATGCAAATTTAGTCTAGATATGTAGTGAATTTATATTTTCATTTGATTTTGGCCAGCTGTGTTTACAAAATAATGCTACCTTAGGGATCAAGTAAAGACAGAGATTTCTTGTAACTTCCACTAATTTGCCTTTGGATTCCTTGGTGTAATGCTCTAGGATGACCCTGCTTGAGCAGGGAATTTAGACAGAATGACTGGTGTCTCTTCCATCCTGACCTATTCTCTATTTCTGTGATTTTGTGATGGGATCATATTGTTATCAAATACATAATTTTGTGCTTTTTAAACCTAAAACTTTTTCCAATGCAGTTTGAATTGTACAATGAAAATTAACAAAATTGGTCTCCCAAAGAGAGATGGAAAGTTTCGCTAAATAAAAGCTTTTACTCACAAAGTCACACTTCACTTCCTCAATGGACATTATATGAGGAAATACAAATCCTGACATTAGGTCTTCATTCTTCAAGAGAAGACTTCCTGACATCCAAAACTTAAAATCTGAAATTCCAAATTCTACCTGACATGAGGAAGATGGAGAGACACTTCAGAGAGCAACTCCTCCTCTACAGTTCAGATACTTTGACTTGGATGAGCCATTCTGCAGAGGTGCCTATTTCTTGGTGTTGGCTTCAGGAAGCAGCTAGGTGGCCGAGACAAAATTACTCACTTTGAGGTATCAGTAAAGATTGATCCCATACTGAGAAAATTTCAAATAGAAAAAGTAGTTGGGCTTTCACCAACACATTCACCATAATGTCCACTTTACAGACATTCTGTTGAAAAAAAAATTGCCTCAATTTTTTAACTTCCTTGTATAGATTTTAAAATATTGATTTGTTGGAAAAAGAAGAAACTTTTGTTCACCCAAACAGAACAGTCAATTTATTCTTCCTTTTTTGATGCAATCTATTTCAACTGTGTGCATTTTTTAATGCTAGTTTACATATTAGACATATTGCATGGATGTTTTTTTAGAAGTTAAAGACCACCATAATTTATAAAGTATGCAAATCAAACTAACTGCAATGTGTGCTTTATTAGTATTCAGAAAGCAGACAGCTACTCATCTGGTGAGATCAAAATTGAGGCCTGCTGCCTTTTTTCTCTCTGGTCCTTAGTGAAAATTTCCACCAATATGTTTATTGAAATAGTACTTGAAATTATACCACCTCATTAGTGATTTTCTAAGTTCATCTGACTCTTAGTTCTGGTCTCTATTTGATAGTTAAAGCTTCATGCCAGTAGTAAGGTTAATGAATTTCCCCTCTTTTAAGAGATTTTGTTCCTGCTTTCAACAGTCATTACTAAAAGAAAACCAAAATCTGAAACTTTTTCTTATTCTACTTGAAGTCATGTTTGTGACTTGGAACCTTTTCCTTTAGCAGAGCATTTCTTTATGTATCCCAGAATTTTGCTGTCAGCTTTCTCATGCATAGAGATCATGGTCTCTGACAATGTATTTACTCCCCTCTCCCTGCACAGACAAGACTAATGAAACATTATTCTACCTGTATTGTGTTTTTTCTCTACCTTATTGATTTAATCCATTTTTTTGGCCTCAAGAGGGGGACAGTATAACAGTGTCAAATATGTCATAGTCTTGAAGAATAAAACCATGACAGCAAAACCAGGAATTACACTGTTTCCTGATCTGTGCTGAAATACTAACTTACTTGTCCTGAGCAACCCTCTCTTAAGAATACTTTTCTGTCTTCATATTTCCATATGTCAGCTGAGGATAATGTATTTTGTCACCATGAAAATTTGAATAATTAAGGCGTTTAAAGCAACCCATATGGAATAATTTGGCTTACATTTCTAGCAATCAGGGAATCAATAGTCTCAGGTTTCAAATATCCCAAACAATTATTTTTTGAACTCTAACAAAATAGTAACATCATCAGAACAGTTGCATGAATTGACTCTTAATTCACCATATGAGCCAAAATTAAATGTTTCAGTTAAATAAAATATTTTTATCTGTATTTTTTCTTTAAACTTCTTTTTCTTTTGTAAAGAAGTACTCAAATAAAATTGGAAACACTACTTTGAAAATAAAAGCTAACGTATTTTTTGTATTCTCAAATTCATCTCTCAGTATATGTGTCATTCCCATTTGGTATATAGACTCTGACATTCCTCATCTGCAGTTTAAAACTAACAGAAAATTTGTTAGTCCAAAAGGGGATAAGATTTGTGGAGTTGTGTTTTTAAGATTATGTTAATTCCTAGAACAATAAAGACTTAGGAAGAGTTTTCTTTTTGTTTGTGACAGACTTTTGAGTGATTATTGTAATGCTGCTGGATTACAATAATCACTCTTGCACAACAGGGCAGCTAAGGGCTTTGTATAGTTTAAATCCAAATAGATAGCATTACTAGACAATATACATAACAAATAAAACAGCTGTGTCATGCCTTACAAGGAAGATCAAGATTTTGCCAGCCTTCAAGTCTGGCAAAAGTCATCTGTGCTCCAAGTTTTAACTGGAAGTAGGCTTTGAGTCCTAAGTGAAATGGTGTCAGAGTGTCCATAAAATCCCCAGGACTACCTTTCATACAGAACTGGGGCAGCATCACCCACAATTCCATTTGGGTGGGGTTGGGACATGTGGTCTTGGGGGATTGTTGACAAGGCTGTGGCAGAATCCCACGCCATACCCCCATCTCCAGCTGCCCCAGCACAGTAGCTACTCCCAGGGTGCTGAGGGGACCCTGCATTCCCCATCAGCATCTGATTGCACAACACCTCCCACCAAGGAGCTCATGGTGCCTTACAAGCCACATTGTATGTCTGCAGAAGGCCAGATTCAGGCTCACAGGAAGGCAGCTGCTGAAAAGATCCTATGTCGGAATGGCAGGGAGTGAGCTCATCATTATTGGATCAAGTGTATTTATTTTTGCCAGCATTTGTATGATTCATGCATTGCTTTTCTACTGTTGGAAAAAAGTGTTCAATAAAGCGAAGACTGTCTCCGTTCCTTGAATCCAGCCCAGAATCTAGAATATTCCCATTTTAGAAACTCTCCTGTATTCCCTGAGCTCAGGGGACAGAGCTTTTAATGATACAAGGTAGATAGCATGTGAGGAAAATAAGAGGAAGATGCAAATCAATACACAACTCTCCACAGGATAGAGTTCTAATTTGCTAAACTCTTCATGGGGAGTGAGAAATTAATAGGGTTTTACTAACAGACATTTGTAAATGAGAAATCACAGTCTGTATCTGTTTTAAATATGCAAGGATTTTTTTTTTAAGATTTAGCTTATTTCTAAATGCACTGCATTTTTTAATTAGTTCTAAACAGACTTTATTTCATTATTTTTTGTATGGCGAGATTCAGAGATAGCACAGGGCCTGAGCACCTCAATACATCAGCACAGAAAAATCAATAGCTCTGGAAAAGTCCCCTAATTCCTCTGCATACTACCCAGCCAAAATCAGGTTGCTCAAGGGGGCTTGGAAAGGCTCAGGTGTCATACAAATATGACAAAACTTGTATTTTGAGATCATGGATCTGCAGAGTCACTTCATTCCCTTTCAACACATCTCCCTCAGAGTTGTGAAAATGCAGCTGCATGCATTAGGAATAGAAGACAGGGTTACTGTCTTTTTCATCCAGCACTGCTTTGAAGAGTCTTGTGGGTACAACATTTTGGCCAGTTCCTCATGAGCTCACAAGAAACCACGGGTCACAGAGCTAACTGCAGTGACAGGGCGTTCTTGAACCCTTGCACTCAAGGCTGGCCTGACACAATTCTCATAACGTAGCAATAGTCTGTTATATACAGACATGGCAGCAGGGACATAGGTCAACTCTGATATGAGCCTGGTGGGCCAGCCACTCAGAAATATGCCCTTGCTTTTGCTCACTTGACAGGGTCAGACAGATTTTTGCTCTTTTCTGCTCCTTTTCAAAAGGAGCCTCAGGCAGTAGTTTCTATCTAGACTAGTCTATTATAGCCCGGCTCCCATGACTGAAGATCTTTTTTTGCAACATGGAAACATGAACTTCTTCCTGCAAGGGAAAGCAATGGACACCTAGGTTTGTATATAATGTGGTTCCTCTCCCACTGCACTTAATAATTTAGTGGTCACATTGTTACGCTACAGAGCCTGCTTTCATTCTTTAGTACCAGGATTAGGTATTATGTTGGACCCAGCTATTTAACTGCATAAAAACCAAGGTACTTCTGCACAGGATGAGCTTTCTGTCATCTCAATGTTTCTTAGTCACAGCTCAAGTCCATGGTTCTGTAGAGACAGCCAGTTTGAGACATTTGCTGGTTTTTCTGGTATTGCATCCCCAGAGCTGTGGGTCCAGGCTCTCTGTGTGTCTCAGTCCCAGTGTGATGATACCTGCCCCAGCAGTGCTGGCAGTGCAGGCATGCTGAGCAGCCACCTAGACAGCCTCAGCAGGGTACTCACTGCTGAGCTACCAGGATGAGTGACTAGAGGTGTAAGATCTGCACTGTTCCAGGGTTGAGCCTTGCAGCTGCAAGACCCAGGCTGCTGTTTTTTTTGGGTTTTGTCCTGTGTGTCACAGCTTGTGGATGCAGTAGCTGTTGTTGGTGTGGTCTTGAACTGCCTCTGCTCCATGATTCAGCATGTAATATAGAGGCACATCAACATTTCAATAATCCTCGGTTGTTGATCAGATCTTAACTCTTGGACATTGTCCTCATGGAGTCATCTCCTGTTTTTAAAAACAAGGCCAGAATATGCCAACGGTCAGAACTACACTCCAGTAACAAGTCTCTAATCACCCTGGCATGTGGAACAAGTGACAAATGCCATGGACTTCAATTTTACTAACACTTGCTCACATACCCTGTGTGGTTGCACTGAGTTGTCCCAGATGATTTTGGTAGGACTATTTACCGCTGAAGCACTGGCCTCGCTTGATTTTTGCAGGAGAAGCAAGGTCATTCGCTAGAAGGAACTATGAAAACTGCCAGGGAGGAATTTCAACACAGTGCAATCTCATTCATTTATGGATTAATTGTGCCAAGGTGTAATTTAAAAGGTTAGTTTCTCTCGATATTCAAGTCAGAATGGTTATCTGTTGACAGCAAAGTTATGTTCACGGTGACCTTTATAAAATTGTTGAGATTTTCTGTCTTTGTGCCCATAACAATGAGGAACGATAAAAACACCGAGGTAAAAATATCCAAAAGTATTTTAACCCTAGTGTCTCGCAACCCTCTTGAAAGAGATGAAATATCTGCAAAAGTAGGAAGCCTCTTCATCTGCTTATCTTAATCAGGAAACTATTTGACCAGCTGACCTGTGCCAAGATCATTGAAAAGAACAACTCCGTATCATTTCCCTGGGATTGCTTCCCAGCCCTCGTATTTTTGTGAGGGTGCTGAATTTTTAGCAAGATTTTAGTATGTAGTGATTTTAACAGATGCACATTCAGACTTTCATAGAAGTGCATATTGTAACCAGCCTTAAAATACATGCAGAATTGTGCTGAATTTTCTGCAACAAAACCTTTAAAATGTCATGTAACACCGTATATGCGATAGCCTTCAAAAACTGAAGTAAATGTGCTCTCTGAAATGTCCTCATTTCTTTATTTTTCCTTTTGCTTTTTATTTTGTAAAAAAAATGATGTTAGAGTGATGCACAATCCCTGTATTTCTCCTCAGTAGTACAATTACTTTCATGTACAGGCGGAGTCTGAAAAAATGAGATGAACTGTCTCACACTCATTTATTAATCCTTGTTTTCTGTACATCTTTTTCAATATCAATCCCCTTCCTATCCCAAAGGATGCACAGGGCAATACCAGAGCAAAAGGTAGATAAAAGTGAGATACAGGGCATGGTCTGGAGGAAGGTGTGAATAGAGGCAAAAGTTGCAGATGGCTCTGGCCTCAAGCTCCTTTGTGAGTATTAGTGCAGATTTTGGTAGATCAGCAGAGTGTGTGGGGAAAACACATGGATTTCAGAAGTCTGATGGTATTTCTCTCTTCTTCCAGAAGACAACAATTCATAAATACCAGCAATCAAAGCTGGGTTAATCAACTGCTCTGAAAAGACAGTCAAAGGAAAGGGAAAGGAAGGACAGTATACTTAAAAGTGATAAATATGGAAGCAGCAAAAAGCTCAGAGAAGCAGAGCAGTTGAATGTCAAAGCAGGAAGATGAGGGCACATTAGGACTACTGAGTTAGAAAATGAAATTTGCACACACCCACAAAGAGTCGGTGAAAAAAGATATTTTAAAAAAAAGTAAACGGCTCTAGCATAAAGCAGATGATGATATGAGCAGCTTTCCTTCTTCTGGAAAATGAAAGCTTTGACTTGAAAAGAGCCATAAAGCAAGTAAAATAGAATAAATATGCCAATACATTTTTATAAAAATTAAAAGCATATGTGTTGTGTTAAAACATACATTTTTAAACAAAACTTATAGAGATCTTTCCATTGAAATGCAAAATTTGGGCCAATTGGAGATTTAGCTGGTAGCAATGATTGAAAGAGGTCTGCAAAATGGGGTCCGAATTGGGGAGGTTCCTTCTCTGCAACACCAAAAATCCATTGCAGCATTGCATGGGAGTCTGAGCTGTGTTTCTTCCACCAGCCCTTGACGGAGTCCACAAGAAGGGAAAACTTCAGGTCTCTTGCTTTTTTTCAAAAGTATTCCAATTCTTCTCTGGTCCACATAGCACCAGCATGACACAGATGTTCAGCTGTCTGCCTGGGTGTACTGTGAGAGTGCGAATTCAGATCCACACTCACCACATGGCCACTGCTTATCTATGGGAATGAAGAGGGCTAAGCTGAGATCAGGGAAAGCCATGGTGCATGACCCTTTCCTGCCAAAAGAGACCTGAAGCACTGGGCTGACTCTGGCTGCACACAGGTCCTCCCTCTGCCCTGGAAGCAAAGTCAGGTCACTGCTACCACACAGAAAACATCTCTGGGTCTGACTGAGAAGGGTGCTGATGTTGCCTGCTGTGAGACAGATGGGAACTGTAGCCCTTGGACATGAATATGTCTCCAATAAGCAATGTGAATATACAGAGTCAAATTACCCTTAGTGCTTTGCAGCCCCATAGGGCTCAGAAAATCCAGTCACATTCAATCATTTCGGGAGTCAGCAGACACAGCTGCACATCTCAAGACAAGAGACTTTAATGCATTTTCCAAAGACACAGGGGAAAGGAGGGAGAAGGGGCTGTTTTGTCTGAAAATCCTTGTCTCAGGTGATACTTTTAAAATGTGCCTCTGACATACTCCAAGACTGCCCCAGCGCTGCTGCAGGGCTGCAGGAAAGTGATTTGTACTGGGAAGTCCCAATCTAAATGCACTCCTTTATGAGCAAATGAAACTTATGAAAGTGCCAATTAAGAAATTTATAGCCTTATAAAAGCCTGGCCAATAGCAAACTCAAATCTTATGTCGAGACCCTAGAGTGCATACATTAAAATATTAATGTGCCACTGTTCAGGTCCTTTTGCTCCTTGCTCCATTTAAATCTTCTTCCTGAACCAATCTTAATGTGTCCTCACTTGGCCTAAGATAAAGTATTATTCAGGCTCAGCATTGGCCCACGCTACGTCTAGTCTTTAAGTTTCCACTGGTTTCTGACCCAAGGCATTATGTGTCTCCATCTCACTGTTACTTACTTCAATATTTATGGCATCCAAAACTGGATGTCTCAAAGTTGCTTAATGTTCAATTCCACTCCCATAAAAATTAGAGCCCCTCCTTTGGCAGAGGGGACAGCTTGTCTGCTGCTCCTCCCACCTTTCCGCTCAAATGGAGAGCGCTGCTTTGCTACCAAAGAAGTCAGTTGTTTTAATGCTCAATGAAACTTCTGATTCAGCGCTGCATGGGGTGCTTAGAACAGTTTTATATTTCTTTACCATTTGAGAAAGAGTGCCAGAGTAAAATGGGTTCTCCTCCCTGCTGACTCTCATTAATGTTGCCAATTTATCACTTCACCAAGTGTCTCTCAGGCCAATTTTTAGGCGCTGCCACTTGGCCATTCAGTGGGGAGGCAGGAGGCTCCTGCTACAGCAGCATTCACAATCACTTGCTTGGGAAACTGCATTTGCTTCATTGACTTTGTGAAGTTTCTTTTCATTTAGTGATTTGACTCATCTGTAATACCACCTCTTTGTCCTCGTATTAGTTTCTATTCTCCTTTTCTAAGCAGAAAACTAACAGACAGTGCTTCCAGCATCAGCTGCAGCTATCACAGGTCTGATATGCATATTCCAGATCCACGTCCTTTACGTCCTTCAGAGCATTTAAACATCCTAACTGTGAGTGTTTTCTTTTGCACCAATTATCCCTCTTCCTTTAGTGAAAAAACTGAGATGCTAACTAGTATTTATACTACAGAAAGTGCTGCATATGAGCAATAGCATGATATTCTTGTATTCAACTATTGATTCCTATTATAAAAATGGTATGATATCTAGATTTGGTTTGCACTTTCAAGTTCCTCAGTATGCTGTTCCTTTTGTCCTACTTTTTAGTCCTTAGGCAAAACTGCTATAATGAGAAAGGATTTATTAATGAACTAGCAAACAACTGTTTAGTCACAATATATTTTGTCTCAGGATTTCTTAAATGTCATTTTGCAGTATCTTCAGCCTGTGATTCAAAGACCTGAAAATTTTTGTACCCCACGAGAATGGGCTGCCCAAGTGAATTTATGTGAGGCTTGGGAAGTGTGTCAATCACTGTGTCTCAAAACTGGTCTTCTCCTCCAGCCAGATCTGGGATCCAGGGCAAATTCAGGTGATGTACAGAACAAAATTATTTTCCTCTGGAGAGTACAGACAAAATTTGGGGAAGGTCAAAATTATCAGGAGAATTAAAGATAGAGCTGTCCTTAAAACCTGATCTTGGAAAATTCACATTGTGAACTTGCAAGTCATGGAGAATAAGCTTTTTTATAGAAGTGTATCACTGATTGTTACATAACTGAGTCACTGAGAAAAGAAAGAGCCGAACAAACATGATTCACCTGGGCAGGAAAGTCAGGAAAAGGATGGATTTATAAGCAATCAGTACAGTCTGCTCTCTATTGGTGTAGCTGAAAGAGATTTAAGAGTTCATAACTGTATGTGAAAAAGTAAAATTCTCTAAAGGTGTGTTTATACAGATTGAAAAATGGTGTCACTTTCCTCACTGATTATTGCCAGTCACAAATACTACTGTTTGGGATGTTTCCATCTGAATGTTTTATTCCTACCAAGTGTTGTCTGAAACACCCACCCTATTCCTGTCCCTGCTCTTTACCATTATCAGAAGTATCAAAAGGCAATTTTCAGTCATAGTGGAGACCAGCTCTCCTCCTGCATTCACTGTGAATATGGCTGCTGAGACCTTGCCTCCAGTTCATTTCTGCAAAACTTTACCATATTGAAAATCTGGTGCAGAGGTTTAATTATTTTCCTCCTCAGCCTTTTTTTTTTTTTTTTCAATTTCATGTAAATGATCATTTTTACAACAGGTATGGGAGACTTAGATCAAAAGTAGGAAACACTGTCCTATTGCCATGGTGAAATGGCACCCAATTAGTGCACTGTGTGGGGGGAAAAAAAAAAGAATTGTATTTCCACAACAGCAGCTTTGCAAATCAAATTCTGGGAAATTTAAACAGCTGCTTTTTTCTTGGTATTTTAACTTTTATGTTCAAATTTCATCCAGGTAGTGGGAGAAACAACTTAGCCGAAAAAAACAAGAAGAATTGTTGAAACATGATCTAAACTAAAATAGCAGCAGTTTCAGAACCACAGACTGAAGATTAGAATAAATGCAAGAAATAAACAGATCAGTCTCTTTGCATTTTTTCTTTTGCTGTTTTAGGTTGTTGCTCTTGCCCTATGCACAGGTCTTCATAAAAACTCTATAACAGAGTCTATACACAGCATTTTTGAGCACCAACCACAGCTTTTGTCATTCCAGAGATCATTACAAATTCAACAGAGTGATTATACAAAGACAAATGTCCACATCCTGCTCCATTCTACACAAGTAAGTTGGTTAACATTATTTTTCTTGCCTGGGCTGAAGGATGCAAAGATCAGAGGGACTCATTGCTTACTGTTGTTTAATTGGCAATCAGTGTTGATTTCTTTGAAAGTGAGTAGCAGTATTCCCCCATTAGTTCACATTAAAGAAACTTAGTTAATTCTTCCAATAATTAGAGCTAATTTATGCCTTTCTTCTTTGCATTATTTTCTAGCTAGTAGATTTTAGCTATGGTTCTCCTCTTTTTACTAGAAATATCACATTTTCCCTTACATGAAACTAGGTTGGAAAATTAGGCAGAAAGTGGGCAGAATCAGGCATATTTAAAATTTGTGATATGAACACAGTGAATTGCTTAAAGGAATCACTATATGAACATGGAAAGTGGCTTGGAAGACAAGGATTCTGAACTCAAAATTTAACCATTAAGAAATGGTTAACAAAATCTCCTCAATGATCTGTAGTTCAGAGTGAAAAAAGACAAAAGTAAAAATATTTTCTTAATTTCTGAAAGCTGCTAAAATTTTCACATCTGTGAGAGTTCATGCAACCCTGTAGACAAAAAAAAAAACACCTTTCAATAATTTTACTAAATCAGTTATGAACATATGGCAATGACTTGAAAAGTACTGATCTAATTTTGACCCACCAGTTTAGAGTGAAGTGGGAGCAATTTTTGCAGATAATGTCATTGGTATTCCGTAGGACTCTTAAGATAGCAACACACACTATTTAAAAATAATGGCTGAAGAATCATTAAATATTTCTTTTAGCTTTTCTAGAGATTCCTAAATTGAAGCAAAAGATGCCACCTGCAACACCATTATTTTTCCTAGATGAAAATTTGGGTTCTATTGGAATGGACTAAGCTCATCTTGATACAGAAGACACATGAAGATTACACCACTGAAGGGATAGTGGGGTTACATTTTGCTGCTGAAATAGTATCATAAGCCTTGTGATTTTCCCCATTATGTTTTGTGAATGCAAATGCTTGAATTTAAAGCTCACCCTATTTGCTTTTCAAAGAACAATTATATTTCTGTGTCATTTACAGTTCCATTAAGGCATATTAGGGCAGTAAAATAAACTGGTTTTGAAATCCCAGTCAAAGGCCATGGAATTTATTGCCTGTGTCAATAACCATTCATGCAATGATTTTTTATGTCTGGTGGTTAAGGTCTACTGCTTGTTTATGTGGTACATTGCCACCAGATTCAGAAATGCAGTATCTGCCTTGATACAGGAATCCTGGAGATTATTTATACAGCAGCTAAAGAGTATTCCAGATCCTTAGTTAAACTAAATCAGTTAAGCCCCATCAGGCGCAGTGAAGACATCATGATTTGTGTCAGATGAGAATTGAGCTTTTCTCAACCTCTTTCTTTTTAAGGAAAAAAAAAAAAAGACCCAAACTAATCTCCAGCTGTGCATCACAGCAGGAGCAGGTTGTCTCCAATTGCCCAGACTGAGGCCAAGCTGGGTGTTTATGAAGGCTCCTGTTTGTCGCAGGGCTTTAATTCCTGAGGAAACCAGGGCACTTGGGGCTGGTGTGTGCTCAAGTCTCATGCCAGTGTGGAGTTAGGAGATGGCCAAGGTGTATATCTGAGAGCTCACTTGGGAGCCCAGACACAGTGACTGCTGGCAGCACAAGGCTTTAGCACACTTACTCATGTCATTATAAGTGCTTCTCTCCTTTCTCCAGCAGCTTGCCAGTATATGGGATCTCATGGATTATTTCCACTGAGGGGCAGGTAGCAGGATTTTCTGTGATGCAGCCCTGCTCACCCATGACATTCGACCCCAACATAAACATTGTGCGGCTGTGAAGATAAATTTAATTTATTCTTTTTCATGAAAATGGATGTGCTGTGAGAATTAGGTGGTTGGCAGTAATCACTGCCCTTACAAAAGTCTGCTGCACACTCTGTAGCAGGCCCAAGGACCCAATCTATGCCCATGTGAGAGATGGTGGATTAATAACTCAGAAACCAGTAGCATGAGGCAGTACCAAGGGCTGATCTTGTGCTTCTGCTGAGCCTGTTTTCCTGGGAGAACTTAGCCCGTGGCTTAGTAATTGCTTTAGTAACAGGGCTGTAGGGTCTGTATTTGGGAGGTGTAGGCACTTAGAAGTTTATGTGTGACTAGTAGGAAAAAACCTTGCAACTGATGACATTAAAGTTGCTTCTTGTCCTGGATGCAAAGCCTGGGTTAAGAAGGCTCTTTAAGCTAGAGACAAGGCACAAAAGAGTGGGCAGCAAGTCACGTGCCAAAGGCTAGCCTCTAGATGCAGAAGGTGAAGATGGCCATGAAAGTAGATAGGGAGGTCTCTATTTTACCACAAGACTTAAAAGTTCTGCAGAAGATATTTTATTCACTTTGAATGGTTAAATAAGTAATGGACTGTATGTTTTTTGTGAGCCTGGCCATAAAGAAAACTTTTTCTACTTGATGCTAATGTGTGTAAAAGAGGTTACACCACAGATTTATTGTAATAAGGCTGGAATCAAGGTACCTTTAAATAGAACTTATAACAACACTGCTACCACATCATGACTGGAGGATGGGACAGGCTCTTATCATCTGTGAACCCAGATTTACTAATGTAGAAAGAAAAAACGGAGTATAAGAAGAAGAGGAAGAAGCATTCAATACAAAGATACATATGCCAACTCAATCAGAGTTTTGTTTTTCTGTTGTGACTTCTTTTCTATTTGTTATCATATATATGCCTAGAAACCTTAGTGTCTGCAGAAAAAGGTTTTAAAATATTTATTCAACCAGTGTAAGAAAAAAAAAAACCCTGTATTTTGTTGAATTCTAGATGAATGAATAATCAATTTAAGAAAATTCATAAACTGGTTTCTTATTAAAACCAATTCTTTTTTCTAACATGCTTATGTCATTCAAAATCTTACATGGATTAATTTTTCTGATTATGTTTATGACTTGAAAATCTTATTGATTTCAGGAATTAAGATACAGCAGTATGACTGACTTTTAAATAAATATGAATATTAAAAAATAAAAAAGTAAATATAAGGTTTCTTCCCAACTGCACTAGACAAACATCTAATTTGCTACAAGATTTTCTAACTGTAAACACCAGTACATTAGTATTTTATTTTAATGAATGGTTTTGCAAAGAGCAAACTGCTGTTTATTTATTTAAATTAGGAGAATAGATCTTTTGTGCATAATATGCCAAAGTTAAATGGAAGACTAGAGAATATTTTCACTGATAATATTTTCCCTGCACTAATAAGCATTTGTAGAATTTTCAAGACATTTATTATAGAAATATGACTAACCAACAATGACATAGAAACTTCATAGAGGAATGTTCAAGTTATTTATTTTTATTTCAAAAGAAATGTTTGCAAACTACCATCTCCCCTTTATTTGCTATGGGTTACAGTCCAAAGGGTTAGGAAAAACTTCAGTCCTTTTCAGTGAACAATTTTCCATTCACAAAAATCTGGTAAGGAGCATACAGAGAAGATGGGTTGAAATTAGTGGTGGTTTTTTTATACAATTATTTATATAGAAGTAAAAAGGAGCCTACACCAAAATTCCTTCTTATGCTTTTCAGAGAGTATTAAGGTTTGATAGCTCCTGGGAAAAAACCTGCTGCATGACTGAGCAATCAACTCAAACATCTTCACAGAATCAATATCTTGTTTTCTCATTCTGAGCTGGAAAAAAAAAAAAACAGGGTACAGATCAGAATTTGAGGTATGGCATAATGTTTCTGGAAAAAAAGAAAAAAAACCAAAGAAACAACCTTATAAAACTTTCACTCATTATTTCATTTGTTCCTGTTGTATGTAGTAGGAGTGTGTGTAGAAATTGTTCCACATTGTTCAAGTGCTGGTAAAATACATTACTGTTAAAGTTCCAACAGTTCCAAGCGTGGTGTTTGATGCCTCCCATGGTTCATTCTGTTGTGCTGAAGCCTATACAAAGACATCATATGTGTGCTGACCACCCAAGCCAGTAGAAAGTCATGCAAATTAATTTTATGGGAAACTCTCATGTTTCCTCTTGTTTGTCTATAATTCTATAGGTTTCCTGAAAGAAAAACTCTGATCATATATTTTCTTTTCTTCCTGTACTAGTGACAATTTGGAGTTATGTACCGTTATGACCAAACATCCTGTTCTGTAAAGACAGACTGGACTACGGAAGAAAATATGCTACATTGTCTGAAAATTCAGAAATGTCATTGACAGAATCCAGGTTTCTTCCTTCACTGATGACGTGCCAGCTTGATGCCCTGGGCCATGGCTACAAGTGCAGGTGGAGCCATGGGTTCTGCCTGGAGCAGTCCTCACCTCCCCAGCTCATTCTGCACTGCATTAAACAACCAAGGTGGGTGAAAAGTAGTATTGGAGGCAGAAGGCAGTTGTTGCCAGTCCATTGAGTGCTCTGACCCTCTTTGCTGCTCAGACACAATGCCTTAAACAAGCCTGAGACGGGGCCCAGGGTAGGGCAGGACTAAATACTGGGGAGGAGATGAATCCTTCCCCGTGGGAATGGAATTCCTCCTGTGTTCCCCTCTGTGAGCCTTCCTCCTGTGGTCGTGCTTGTACTGCATGGAAAATGGTCTCCTTATTGAAACATTGCTATTTCCTTATAGTCATGGAAAAGTATAACAAAATTAGCTAAAAATATTTCTTCCAACCATGGGAAGAAAGTTTGTGCAATCTCCATCACCCTGGCAATCTGAGCCTCTTTGCAGTGCTGAATCACCAGCCAAACCAATATTGTTCAAAGACTGCAGTTTGGTGGTGCCATAGCTGCTGTTATATCAGTAAATTTCATTTCTCTATAGACAAAGGCATCCTTCATACTAATACAACTGTATCTGTATTACACAGATATTCTTACTGTGATAAATAAAAAATATAAAAAAACAAGAATGTCTATTCAAAAAATGTTTTTAGTGATGTTTTAGTGAATGTGTTATAAACATTAGAGAGGGCTGCAGCTGGTAACACAGCAGAGTCAATTATAATGGCTGTGGAGTCATCTGGAAAGTGAGAATTTCAAATTAGGAATAATCAGGAGCAAAAAAAAATGACAATCTGAAACACGATCATGTTCCTATGCAAGCATCTCTTGTAAATAAAATGCAGAAATCATGTGGAGAAGGCCAAAGTCTTTCTAATACAGCATCTGCAAAATTGCTTCAAAACACAAAGTTTTCCAGAGATATCCCTGAGGTGTCAACAGCTCTTTATAACATTTTTTTTATTTAAACAAGTTGTTAAAACTGGAGAGAAATTTAACTGACATCACAGCATGATCATTTACTGGGACAAGGGAAAATAAACTCAGCAGCTGCCAGTTTGGATAAGGAGATGAGTTTTCTCTGCCTCTGCAACTGGGGCTCCAGTTCCTTTACTGTTGGGAAGCTGATAGTGCCTAAAGCCATCCTCATCTACCAGATAGCTCATTATTTCCCTCATTCTGTGCCCACTGAGGTCTGTACAAGACCCACACAATTTTTAGAGAGCATTGTATGGATGCCAGCTTTCTCTCTCTCTCAGCATTTCAGCAAAAACTGTATTTTTCTCTACAGGTACATCATCTGTTGTCAAAAGAAACATGCTGTTACTTTAAACTAATAAAAGCAACAAACGCTGATGTAAATAGCTCCTTTAACTAAATTAAAAGTCTTTCTTGAGGAGTGGGCTGGAAATGCTCTGCAATGAGCCTAATAAGATGAGAGCGGTCTCTGATTGTGAATATTATTATCCCTATAGCATGCAGTCAGAACAAATATAAATGTTATAATTTTTGCTAGTGTTTACACTACTCTGACCAGTTCCATTCTGGAATATTCAGTTCTACCAAGTGTAGTGGTATGATTTATCTTCCCAGAAGGGATGGATTCCCAAGCATGCACATGTATATTTCATTTCAGATGCTGTAAGTAGTCCACAAGAACCTTATTCTACCCTGAAACATCTTGTTCTACATAGCTATGATTCATTGATGACCATTACCAGTCAGCTACCAGCTTTTGTGATTTCTTACTAGCATGTCACAAAAGGATCTAGCTATGTCTCTGAGCAGTTTTCTTCAAGCAGGTAGAAAGATTTAATTTCCATCATATTTTAAATAATGTAAAACTGTTGTGAAGAAG
Organism: Chloebia gouldiae; assembly: GCA_003676055.1. Lineage (NCBI taxonomy): Eukaryota > Metazoa > Chordata > Aves > Passeriformes > Passeridae > Chloebia > Chloebia gouldiae. The sequence goes on from QUSF01000002.1 coordinate 28,849,249, forward strand.
TTTGCTGCAGCTCAGAAGAGCTACAAACCAACATAACTCTTGTAGATTTCATATTTTCAAGTTTTATTTACTTTATTTATATTTTATTTATTTGTTTGTATTTTTTAACTGAAAACTTTATCAAAATATTCAGTTATTTAGCTGTCAAGGTGGACTTGCAAGGAACTCAGTCCAAGAGGATTAGTCATATGCTAGTCAAGAGAGAAAAAAACTACAAAAAGTAATGAAGGGTGCTGAAAAAACCCACATGTATTGATGTTTCACAGCCTCATAGTGCTATCACTTCTGAGTCATCAATTTAAGACCAGCAGAGGCAACCATATTAAGGGATTACCAACACAAGTTGGGCTCTGAAAATCCTGAACCAAAGCAAATAAAACTCCAAGGATCTGTCTAATATACATTTGCTTCAATTTTCATTCTTCTATATTTCCCAAAAGTCATGTGGAGGGAAAAATAATTGGACTGAAACATGGAATCAAGTAAGTACCTTCTCTTTTGGGCCAATTTTAACAATGTGGATCAAATTCTATCCATTCATCCACATGAAAGATCAAGGTTTGCTTTGAATCCCAAATAGTTGTAGCTAAACAAGGATTTGACTTTTCTTGTGCAGAATTTTGAGTTGTAGAGCAGAAATAAACACAATAAGGCACATCATATTAGCTCTTCATGGCCCAGTAATGCACAGGTGGGAGTTGTTAGTGCCACTGGAGATCCAACCCACCCACAGGGAAGATCATGAAGATTCAGAGTCACACAATGACCTTCCAGGAGAAGCAGAATTTGGGGAATCTGTCTCAAAAGCCTCTGCAGGTCAGGGGGCCTTGAGGGTAGTCTTAAATATTCACACTATTCCAAATATCCAAGACTTCCTCCTCCTTATCTTCCTTCCTGTCCACATCTTCAATCTTCCAGAAAGATTTAATGCCACACAAAGAATTTTCCTGAAAACTAAGTGAATCAGCAAAATAGATTGTGGACACTGAATTCCATTTCTAAGGGACATCAAGCTAATCTCCTCCTCAACCCCCCCATAAATACTATATCAGGTGATTAGTGGTAAGGGAGTGGGATTTCATGGTGGTGTCCAGCTGTCAGTAGACAGCCTTATGGTCAGAGCTTGCTGTGAACTGCATAATACAGAGCATTGGAATTTGCTCTGACCTCTCACAGCACATACAATTTATACAAATTACATCTCATTTACTGTTGTTTAATACATATTAAAAAACCCAGCTTACTTGGAGCAAAGGATAGAGGAAGATTCTTGAAGGTTACATTGTGCTACAAAAAGAAAATATGTAAGAAAAATCATATATGAACGGGAAATTTTTATTCAATTTTTTCATTTTATTTTGGCATAGCATCTTTCAGTGCTTGACAAAAATTGCTAGCAGCAGCTTTTACTATGTATTAGGTATTAGCCAAGCATGTTATTTTCTTGGAGACATTTTAATGCAATCAAATTGCCTTGCTCAATGTATCAACTGTGCTTGGAAATTAAATATTTTCTCCAAACAGTTCTTGCTTAAAATAATCTTATGAGGACAAAATTAAGTTTCAATGTATTGAAATTAATGTCTCAATGTCATAACTCACGTGTGTATGAATGATGCAGGAGTGAGAATAGATACAAAATAACATTTTTTTCTTCCATGTCCTTAGATTATAGACTGTACTATGATACACAGGAGAAACTAGAAAGAAATTTATGACTTTAAAAGAATGATCTCTACTTGAAATACAATCACAGTCTTTGACTATATTATCAAGATCAAGTGTTCCTTCTGAACACTAAATACTGTGCACCTGTAAAACAATAATGGTAACAATTTCAAAATACTTCTTTTAGCACTCTATGAGAGTTTTCAAAAATCACAGCACAACAGGAAAATTACAGTCTTAGCACAAATGCTGCAATATGAACAAAGCGCAGAAGTAAACCAAAGAGTCAGTACAATATTCCAGCCATTGTTAGCTTTAAATGACACTTTGATGACTATTAATTGTTCTGCAAATTACAAGTGAGCTGAAATTCTGAGCTGTGTTGTACAAGGCAGAAACCTCTCAGTGCTCACATGCACAAACAAAAACCCAGAAGCTGCAAATGACAACCTAAGTCCATCAATCTTTGCCTCAGCAAAGACAGGAGACAGCATGAGTTGTTTCATTCTTACAACTATTTTTGCAAAGCTTAGAATGAGTTGTATAATTTTTTTTTTCTATAAGGCAAAAGCTTGCTAAAGACTTGCTGATTTTCACAGGGTGGGACAGACACTATAACATCAGGGGCTGTAGGTAAGGGTTTGGTAATCTTGATCTAAGTGGTAGAACCATGGACGGACTCCAGTGTCCTTCTCCAGACTAAGCCCCTTCATCCTTTTTTCTGCTGCTGCACCTGGTTCTGGTGTGGGATCCTCACAGGATTAAAGTGATACAGAGGACTTAAGATTGGCTTTCTGCACTGGGAATCATCTCCTTTCATGCTTGAACAATTATTCAATATGAAAACAACCAGAACTCAGATTATGTCTGTGTGAGAAAAAAAATCTCTCTCATCTTGTAGTTCCGGTTCAAGAAAATAATACGCCCAAATGGAAAAAAGCGTGTACCTAACAATTGTGTTTGCATTCCTGCTTCATGAATAATAAGAGCTTCTATTAAGGTATCAGTTAGTGTGCAAAACTAAATAATGTGAGTATTCATCAGTTATATGTACACACATGTGAAGAGCTATCACAGGCCAGTTCATAGGTAGTACCTTGTAAAACCACTGTATTCCTGTAGAAACTTCTGCCTTAATGAGCATATTCTCCTTCCCCTAAGACAGTTGCTTGGCTGTTCTGGAGCAGCAAAGTGCTAATGAATGCAAAGTGAAATGTGCACTGAAATGCTAAAGGCATTTCAGAACATAGAGCTGGGCAGAGAAGGAGATGAGCTGCTTGTCTCCCAAGGACCTTTATAAAACACTAAGAACATGGTCTTTACAGAAGAAGCCAGATGTTCACTGCACCGGAAGTTTAAGTTATGTTAAAATAAGTAGGTGAAAAGGAAAACAAAGTCATTGGTGATGTGGAAGCATTTAATAATTAGCAGATCTAAGCATGCCAGAGAGATATAAAATTACCATTTTTTTATGCCACAACTGAAACAAACTGAAACAATCCTTTCATCATTGTCTTAAGAAGAAATGTGCTTTTGCTTTTGAGGCTGAAGAGTTTTCTTCACATTATAAAAGAAAAAGAAAGAGGAAGGTTAATGACTCAATGTCTGTTAAAGAATGGCTGACAGAGGAAGGAAGATTTAATTAATGCAGCAAGGTCTGAGTTTTCAGAAAAGAGTTTCACAACCTTTGATCCTATCAGGAAATTCAAACCTCATTTTCAGCTAAGCTCAAGCACTTGAAATAAGTAAGAGCTTAATTCAACAGCAGGCAAATAATGAACATAATTATAGTGACAGAATCAGGATCAGTGAAAGCCTAACCTCGAGTATACCACATTAGGTGACCCTAGAGTAAGGACTGAGCAAACTCACATATCTGCCTGCACTGCCTTACCTTATCAGTGCTGGAGCCTGGATATTGATGTGATGACACCATACAAGTATTTCTGGAAGGCGCTGGTGACACATGGCTCAGGTTTCCGGGCATCACACAAAACAACATCTGCCTAGGAACCAGTATTCGGTAGATTGTGGGGAAAAATCCCCACAAAGTCAAATACTACCATCTGTAGAGTCCATCTGAAGATTTTTCTTGACTGTTGGTGATGGGTTCATCTACCTCAGGAGACATTTAAAGGCCTTATGGAAACATAAAAGGCCACTGAACCCTGAGGATGACGCCAATGCATCATCCTGGGAGACGTGGGAGAAATCCACTTCCTGGGAGATGTGGTAGAAATCTGCCTCCAACATCACTTTATCTACAAACCTGTGTTTGTCCATTTTGCCTAATTTTTTACCAAATAATTTCATTTATAAGTGAATTTGCATTGTCTGATATTTCATCAGCATTTTCTCGTGTAAATGAGGACATTCATTTCCCAAGAAGAAAAGCTAGGTACATAGCAACTACCAAGGGCTATAATAAGTCCGTACAGCTTTCAACTTGTTGCTAAGAGTCTGCTGCTTACAATTATCTTCTTCCTCAGTTGAAACCAGAAACATGAAAGACTGAGGGAAAAGGCAGGAGCCCTTGTCCCTTCATCTCATAAAAAATGTGGATCTTTCCATTTTATCACTAAATTCTTTAAAAGTGCTTGTAAAGATTTTTTTCCTTTAAATTTTGCAACACCCCATCTGTTAAAGACTCTTCCCCTCGTTAAGACTATATACATGCAAAGTTTTAGACTGCAGCTGCTTTTGTCATGATGCCATCAAAATATTTGGAATTATTTATTTTTTTTTTAAGTGGGGGAAAATGTATTTTCTATTTTTACTTGGTCTTGCATTGCTAAGAATCTCTTCTGGTAAAAATCGTACTGAATTTGCTGTGGTGGCACTAGAATAGATAACAAAATTTGGCCCAGCATTGTACACATCATTGCGTTAAAATGTTTCAGAATCCTTTTACGAACTGAATAATGGCCATTCCTTTTGTCTGAGTAGGAAGGAGAAGAACCTTGTCTATACATTTGCCTTCCCAGTCTTAAGCTCCTTACTAACTCTGTGCTCTCTCACATAGGTTACAAACCTTAAAATTTCTTTCTAAGGCTCTTTTCACACCTAACAAAATTTGTACTCTATATTAAGGGAAACCATATTTTTATAAATTTACTCTAAATTATACTAAATTAAAGATTTATAAATCAATACAAATTGGTTTTAAGGCTTGACTATCCTATGTAGTTTATCCATGGTTAGATTGGTAAACTAAGCTGCTGTGCATGATGATAGCACATATATCTGTGTTACGTTGACACCACAGGTCTTCTCATGATGATAGCACATATATCTGTGTTATGTTGACACCACAGGTCTTCTTTTGTACAAAAGAAAATTAATTCTTGCTAGCAAACCGCTGATAAGATTAAGAGATGGAGAGAACAATGCATTTCATAACAATATTTAGGAAGAAAAGTAAAATTGTAAAGGGTATCTCCTTGGTACAACATTTGCAACTGGTGTTAGAGCTGGAAATACATTTAAATGTGTCTTCTGCACATTTAGATGTGTCTTTTGATAGGAAAAGATTTAGATTTGTCAATCGAGACAAGAAGCAGTGAAAATATAACTCAGACAGAGTAGGATGCACGTGATCTGAAGCTTTCTGAAGCTCAGAGAAAGGGAAAGATGTGACAGTTGGGAAAGTCACGGAAAAAGCATAGACACATGGAGACAAACATTTTGCCTCCACTGTGCTTCCTTGTTGGAGCCCACAGAACACAAAACACAAAGCAGTTCAGAAAAGACCTGATAAGAGATGATACTTCCCCTGCATCCCAACACTGCTGAAAAGAGGGCTGAATCATTGTAACACGCCAGACATGGTAATGTTTTATGTATTGTGCAACTACAAAGTGCAGTGAGAAAGAAAGATGAGCTCTCACCAGCTCAGTCAATGCATGTGCTAAGTAACTCAAGGTCACAATGTAGCCCAAGAGTTTATTTAATAATTAAATAACAAAAGTATTTTAACTTCACAGCATACCTATAACTTCTTCCTCTGCCAGAGTCCCTAAGCAAACGACATCAAAATATACATCACGCTGTACATCCTAAAGCCTATCTCACTCCAGCTGCGTAACTGCCGACAAATGCAGAGAAAACTGTCAAAAGAAGGAAAAATACAGGGCATTTTCTTTCAATTTCAAGAACAAGATTAAGGAGTTACTATTTCTTGAGATTTAACAAAATTGCCAATGTAAATACACAACTGCTTTCAGGGGTTGTTGTTCTTGTTTATGTAGCTTTGACAGTCAGAAAAAAAACCCAAAAACAAATCAACCCAACCAATGAACTAACCAAAAAAAAACCCAAAAAACCCAAAATGGGTTGAGAAGAGGTAATTTTGGCCCCCAAGAAAACTTTAAATGAAATTTGGTATCAGTTATGACTCTTAAAAAGGACAATTTGAAATACAGCCTACAAGTAAATAATTCAAAAAAACATGGCTGCTTTAGACAATGAATGCAAAGAAATATTGTGGTTTTCTACTTAGGATATGTACTCCAAAGCCCAGAAAATGGGTGCTAATCTGCTGAGTAATGGAAAATTCCTAGAATAGAGTGCCACAAATGATAAAACATAAGTACAAACACTCCAGTAACTAGCTCATGTGCAAATAGCTGCCTCTACACTACTTGGGGTCCTTTTCTGTTACGCTTACCTGCTAAGAAGTGATAAAAAATTAACAGCAGACTCATTTAATTTCTTAATTTTGGACAGACCTTGGACAGTCAGAATGAACACATATACCTCTTATTTAAAAACACAGATCCATGAACAACCTGAAGCCTAAACTAGCAAAGTTATGCCAACCTCCTTATACAAAGGGATTTTTCAAAGCACTTGCATAGCTCATCAGCAGATATCATTTTGGTCAGGGATGTCAATGCCTGACAGAAATAAATACTAGCACAAAAAAAAAAAAAAAATTATTTTCAATTTCTAGCCAAATATAGAAAAAGTGATATTGCTTGTGAAGCAATAGCACTTTGAGCTTGAAGGCAAACAGTTTGAATTGCCAAGATAATACACAGCCAGAAGACTCTGTTAAAACTTGTTATCAATGTATGTTAACAGTGTTAGGAAATGTCTGTCTTTGGCTAAGTCACATGTGTATCTCCATATTGGACTACTGCAATAATTTTCCATCAAATTCAGGGAGAAGAGCCTGAAGAGGATTTGGTTTTCCTTAAAAAAATTATAGAAATGGGGGCAGAAGGAAAGAAGGGGGGATCCCGTTTCATCCTAGACAGAGATACACTTTTTGTCCTGAGCTTTGAACCCTTTTCTTTTAATGGCCAGTCAGCTCACTGTAGGTGAGCACCAACGGATGGAGGACTGTTCCCAGTGAAGTCAGTGAAGCCAGCTTTTTTCCTTAATATTCCCAATATAAGCCAGAAAATTTAGATTTTGTCACACACAGACATCAACAGAATTGAAGCCCTGACAGAAAATTTGAAATGAGCCTCCAAATATCATCTTTCGTCTGGGACATTAAACAGGTGAAAGATGTAGTTTGTAGTAAAAAAATCTTACTTTTATTTTCCACCATTCAGGTACAAAGCAAGAGAAAGAGAAACGCTGGTGCAGTTCACACAAAATATATTGACAGAGGGATAAAATATGGCTTTGGAACTAAAACAGAGCTTTACTCGGTGCCTGTGTTTTTGAACAGGTGAGTACTTCCAAATCAATTTATCATTCCAACCTTAGGTTTCCTGCTCAAAGACCTAGATAACTAATAATGTGTCTGAAAGAGGTATCATGAGATAGTTTATAATGGCTAGTACTTAGACCAGTCTAGACATCTATTTTAATTGTAATTAATCTCTTAAACTTTCTATACTGACTATCTGTGAGAATAAACTAGTTCAAATAACTTTTATTTTATTCAGCACTTTGAATTACATGACGGAAATGCAAGGGTTATGTAGACTTATATTTTCAAATGCAATTTTCTTAAACACCAAGAGAAACTTTAAAATATTTTAATGAAGAGAGGTGCATATATCTGAAAAATTCCATACTTCATCTGGTTATGGTGTTGTATTAGCAGAATTAAGGTTAGGTTGAATTGGAATGGCCTCCCCAGGGAGTTGGTCAAGAAACACCTGGATGTGGCACTTAGTGTTATGGTTTAGTTGACAACGTGGTGATTGATCAAAGGCTGGATGCCATCATGATCCTGGAGGTCTTTTCCAGTCTAGATGATTCTATGATTTTATTCATTGTTCCTGAGGGACAATTTCCTGAGGGAAAGGAAAATAAGACAACTAATATTTTCTAATTTTTCTGTTATCCTGAAAGGACAACAAAGGAGAAGATTTTCTAACCTTTCACCCAAGAAGTCCCAGTACAGGAAAAATTAGGCAGTGTTACAGAAATTAGATTTCTTGGGAGCCTTTATTTATTTCAATCTTCAGGAAGTAAGTGCATGTGTTCTTTCAAGAATTCACTAACCCATAAAATTTCCTTCTTCCTGCTTCACAAGCAGTCACTGAAGGGAGTGAAACACCTCATCAAAATAAAATTAGAAGTTAAAATTTCATTTACCTAAATCAAGGTATCAATGTATAGAGAGAATGGAGTCAGAGGACTTAAGCAGATGTCAATGGACACATAAAACCTGACCTCTTCAGAGAAGGCCTTAGAGCTCCCTAACTAGCAGCTCTGAGTTGGAAAAGCTGTCTGCAGCAGTCAGGAGAGTTTCCAAGGTCTGCTACTTGAGTTAGTAATTTTGCAGGAACTGCATAATGTTTTTAGTATGCCCCATTACACTTTAATAGTCAGTCTACTGAACCTGAAGGTGACTCAGTAGAGAACTTGAAATAACTGTTTTCATCAGGAATGGGCCTAGATATATCTATTGATTGCCAGTGGTTTTATTTTTGCCACTTGCATCACTGAGGATACCTATGTGAAAGTGCCATTGGCTACAAGAGCTCATTTATTATTCAAGCAAGCAATACTTTACCAGACATGACTGAATGGCTCATACTTCTGATGTGATCTATAACCAACAACACATTATCCTCTGCCATTACACTTAACAACCAAAGAAATTAGTTCTAGATGACAACAAACTAACTCTGGAGAACATTTAGGAGAAGAAAGGTAGTGGCTGTAAAACCACCATATTTCTGGTTTTAGAGTAAAGAATAAAGAAAAATAATTATTGAAATGCAATATGCTCCTTTCTCTATGAGCGCATACACAATTAACTTCGAACAGAACACCTATCTTCCCCTTTCTCTCTAATGGTTGAGGCTTTTTTTGAAAATGAGATATGAGTAGACTTTGACAAAGTCAGGCCCATAATCCTGCTGTAAAATGACTTTGAACAGGCAACTGAGTTAATTCCCTGTGCAGCTGTGACCAATGTGGCACAGAGGTAATGCAGAAGGCCAGGTTATGGCATTCAGACAAGAATCAGTATCTCTGGTTACATATACAACAACGGAGAGCTCAGTTCAAGGTGGTCAGCAGCTCTTTCTGCATCTCCTCAGCTGTTCACCTTTGCCTTTTCTCTCTCCTTTAGTCCAGAAAAATGTTTTGTCCCAGCAGGTCCAAAACAAAACCATTGTTTGCCTGCTCTGTAAGATGCTGGCAGACCTCAACTGCTGATTTTAAAGGGACAGATTTTTCAAGGGGTCTACCCCCTGTTTAGGAATTCTTCTGCTGCAAAAGTGATGAATGGTTAGTAAACAGCAGGGAAAGCCCTTCTTTCCTACTGATTTGGTAGGACACAAAATTCTCCTCATCAGTGACTCATGGTCATTGAAAGTCAAACTGCCTTGTACCTTTCACAAGGACAAGCACATTCAGAAGTCACTCAAAACACAAGTAACTCTTACCCATCACTATCATTCTCAGGGTAATCACCAGCATGGCTAATTACCGTATTGTAAGGCTCTGCCATGGCACACAATTGTACTTAGATCTGAATGGACAAAGGAACAAAGGAACAAAAAGGAACAAAGGTTTTTAACTCCTCATCTTTAAGTAAAATCATGCATGAAGGTTTATTATTACATCAGACAGACTCTTGGTTGCCACAGAGAAAGAAGCTTTGGTCCTCATTTCTGTGGCTAGCAAGCCAGTACTCACGTGCCAGTATCCACCCTTAGAGGACGAGGCAATTATGGTGCTGTCTCAGTAGGAGCTAAAATGTGAACAGGCAAGGTGAGAGGATGGAAATGCAGTGCTCCAATGGCATAGAAAAGCAGACATGCTGCTACATGCTCTAGCTAAGCAGTGCTTGAAAGTCATAAATCTCATACTTTCAGTCTGAAGTACAAGTAAATTCTTATTGAGGAAGTCTAAGAAATTACTGAATTTATATATGAGCTGATGTGCATATATATGGCTGAGTCCCAAACTTCCCTCACAAACTTTGTAAATGCCCCTTGGCTACAATGACATTAAGAGTTATTGCTTGGCCCAGAGTGCTGACATTTATGACTCTACTATAATGTTTCCTCTTGGGAGAAAAGGCAAAGCCAGTGTGACCACTCTCAACAGTTCTACCCCTCTGATTTGTAAAAAACCCTTTTCTTGGGCAGAAGCAGACCAGACACTCTTGGTTTATTCATAGCCCTGCTTTTGTTTATCAGCAATGTCTGCTCCAGGTAGGCACTGTAGCATCAGGACAGGGCTAATCCCATACCTGAGGCCATGACCACACTGCTTCCAGCTGTCCCGCTGGCTTCCCCACCTCTCTGCAGTCTCACCCTGACCCAGGGCCATGGCACCATGGCCATCTTGGGAATCACAGAATCATAGAATTATAAAATAGTTTGGGCTAGAAAGGAGTCTTAAAATTCAACTAGTCCAACCCCCCTGCAACAAGCAGGGACATCTTGAACTAGATCGTGTTGCTCACATCCCCATTCAACCTGACCTTGAATATTTTCAGCAATGGGACATCCATTGCCTCTTTGGGCAACTTATTCTAGTGTTTTGCAACCTTCATTGTAAAAAGCTTCTTCCTTATATCTAATCTAAATATACCCTATTTTAGTTTAAATCCATTACTGGGTTTACCACAACAGAGAGCTCCTCCTGCTCCTCTGTAACGTCTCCTTATGTCTATATGGCACCTAGGCACACAAAGGCAATGAGGCATATGGGGGGTCATCTTGACCCCTAAATATATTGTCTAATAAAAGCTTTCTATAAGCTGCCATTATGCTCCAACCTGTCAGTGCTATCTTATGATAACATTAAAATAAAATACACTAAAAGCATTACCCCTACATGCACAAGATGCAGAGGCAACATTTTTCAGAAAATAGACTTTGCAGTTATCGTTTTTTAGGACTCCACTATCAATTCTATAATTGCATAAATATTTCATACAAAATTTTGGTCTACTTTAGATGACAGAAAGTTTTATTACTTCTGCTACTTCTGACAGTACTGCAGGTGATTTTTTCTGTACAGAATGTGACTTTACTCCCTTAAAATGTTTGACTACAATATGACCTTAATCTTACAGTGATAGATTTTGTAATAATTGTCCTTTCTTTGGAAGAAGAAAAATAGAAATATTAACAGGTTCTCCTTTGGGATACTAGAAACTGTGGTCAGAAGAACACCAACAATTTTTTGAAGAAAACAAATATATCATGGACAAAGTCTTTCTGTATATAAACAGTTTGATTAATAACACTGTTGGTGTGTTCATAGAAGTGTTATAACAATTCTGTGTCAGAGATGATATATTACTAGTCAAAGTACAACTTCTACACAGGAAAGTCACCGTCAGCTTGAAGACTGAAGACTTTCCCTTGGTCAAGGACAATTAGGTTAGAGAACTAGCAAAATTTGACATGCAAAGGTCCGTGGGCCCTGACAGAAAGCATCCACAGTGCTGAGAGAGCTGGTGGACACAACAATGAGCCTGTTTATGATCATCTTTGAAGGGTTGTAGAGATCAGGAGAGGTCCCTGACGACTGGTAGAAAGAAAATGTCACCCTCATCTTCCAACAAGGGCAAGAAAGAGGACCCAGGGAAGTACCAACCAACCAGCCTCGCCTCAGCACCAGGAAAGGTGATGATGCACCTCATTCTAGAGATCATCTCTATCCACATGGATGACAAGATGATCAAGAATAGCCAGCATGGATTCACTAAAGGTAAATCATATTTTGACAACTCGATTGCCTTCTGTGATGAAATGACTGCCTGAATGAATGAGGGGGGAGCAGTGGATATTGTCTATCTTGACTGTAGCAAGGTTTTCGACACTGTCTGTCACAGCATCTGTGAGAAGTTGGAAAGACTTGCCTTGAGACATTTTGGGATGCATGTGTGCGGGGAAAGGGACAGGCTGGGCCTAGCCCATGTGAAGCAGTGCCCCGCCCCACACCCCTAGAGCCTGTATCCCAGCCCTGAGCTGGCTACCAGTCATGGCACACCAGAGGTAATGGTCTACACCTGCCCCTGGAGCCTCTAACCCAGCACCTGAGTGGCCAAAGAACCAGGAATCACACCTGGAGGAAGGACCCAAGAAGGCAAAGGGCTATTTAAGGCCAAACACAAGGTCATCACATTGTCTGGACGCAACATCTTCTTGGAGTTTCTATGATCTTTGGAACCCAAAAGCTCGTAGTCATATGTGTGTTTTTCTAAGTCTTTTCTGTCTTTCTCTCTTTCTTCTTCTAACTAGCACTTGGAATTCTTGAGTAACTTGAAATCAAACAGGCTTAAAGTTTGCTAAGTTGAATGGGCCAAGTTAATACTTTGAGAAGTGTTTTATGTTGATTGAATTTTGTTCTAAACCCTTTGCCAAAGTTCTCTGATTTTCTAAAGTTGCCAATAAAATATTTTTTGCTGTTTTGACTTCTGCAGAATATCTTGTCATTATTTCTCATGTGTATCCAACTCAGAGTACATGAAAAGCCATAAGCCCTGTTAAAAACCTCATTGAGCAAGTTGTTTGGAGCCTTACAGCATCCTCATGGGTGAGCTGAGGAAGTGTGGACTGGCTGAGTGGACAGTGATGTGGATTGAGAACCAGCTGAATGGCAGATCCTAGACAGTCATAACCAGAGACACAGGGTCTAGTTGGAGGCTTGTCAGGAGTGGTACACCTGAAAGATCAATACTGGGCCCAGTATTGTTGAACTTATCCATCGGTCACTTGGCTACAGGGGCAGATGTGAGCTGATGGCACAAATCTGGGAGGAGTGATGAATACACCGGGGACCACGACAGGCTGGAGAGAAAATCGTCTGAAGTTCTGTGATTCTGTGACTGGTGCACTTAGCTTTGAACTCTGTTGCTGTAGTGTTTCCCTTTTTCTGCCCCATTTTTTCATAGTTTGCAATTTGAAATCTTAAATCTTTATAATAGTTCAGTTTGAAATCTTAAATCTTTATAACAGAAAAAAGTGCCAAAAACTAGTTGAGTGAATAGTGCCACAGATAATGGCCATCTACGGCCATGGAGAGGACACCCACCAATGTATGTGGGCAGCTCCCCCTGAGGAACATCATATATATGTGAAGTTGAAAGGCTATGTAATTTTGCTGCAGTTAAATCTAGTGTCTAACCTTAAAGAAAGTTTTGCCATCAGATCCTTGAGACTCTGTGATTTAAATTGTGCATCTATTACACCCTATCAATTCTGAGTGTGCATGTTCTGTCTTATGGAACACTTTGAAATTCTTTCAGCTCTTCAAAATAGGAAGAACAGAAATCAGACTATGTTAAAAGATTTTTTTAGACTCCATAAAATTGTACCAATGGATTTTCTTTCACTTATTGCTAGGATTTGCTGTCAAAACTATTTTTTTCATGAGGGTCTTTTTTATCATACTCATGACATCATCTCTGGAAAAGTCACCTGAGGTAAAATAGTTTTGTATTAAAATATAATTATTCAAGTTCCTGACTTGTGACTGATAAAGTTAAGAAGAAAAAGAAATAAAGATAGAAGTAAAAATAAAATAAAATTTAAAAAAAAATGAAAATGTAGCAGTAAAGATACTGCTTCTACCAACACACAGAAAGCAGCTGGAGTGTGGCATGTTTGGAGCTGGTTCACCAGCAGAGCACAAATTGTACATCTGTGCAGATCAGAGAGCCAAATGTTGTGTTTAAAGCATGCTAATTAACCAGACCATTCCCGGAATAAGGAGAAAGAAATTGCCCAAAGTGATTGCAAAATATTTAATTTTTTTTTCATCTATCCATTCAGCTAAGCAGTTCACATGCCAATAAACTTTAAGCATTTTGAAAGAATGTGTATAACTTGTCCAATTGTTGAAAGATCTGAAGATATTTCTCAAGTGCTTGTAACTATCCTGAGTGTTTCTTTTTAGTTTATGGCATTGCCTTTTCCATGTTACAGAGGGTGGATACTAAATATTAACTGATGAAATTTATTGATGGTTCTGCAGTAGACCAGAATAATTTACATTGGCAGAAACATGTTGAAGTTACTGATTAAAAGAGTTGCCTCCAGGAGAACTTTTCCAGGATACTTGAAAAACTTAGCTATCCAAATTCTTCAAAATGGTCGTACAACAATCCACTCCCTTCAAAATTTTGCCAGTGGAACATGGTAATCCATAAAAGCATTTTAAATTGGGAATGTCCAACTCCTTTATAATGAAATAAGATTAACAAACCTCAAAACATTTGCTTTAGGACCATTAAAGCAGTGAAAAGTGTTCATGTTTACTCCAGTGTTTCAGAATAATAAAAATGGGATGCACATGATACAATCATTGCATGTCATACAAGACATCTTGTAAAGCCATAAATAAGCTAGAAATAATCTTGCAGTCAGAAATATGTCTCCTGAGGTTTCAGCCTCTCTACTTTAAAATCAAATTTCTTCTGATATTTTAATAAAAGTGTATGCTGCTCATGATATTTTTAACCTTTACCAACTGCATAAATACTTCTGTTATATAAGTGATTTAGCTTTGACTATAATATTTAAATAAACTTGTCCTACCTGGGAGGGAGAAGTTACTCCTTTTCAGAATGATTTTATTTTAGGGAATGATTGCCTGGACCATTTCTCAAAAATATGAATTGAGGTTGTTCTACAGTTAATTCACTCCCCGGCTTTGACCATCAACAGCTGCCAGTCTGTTTCATCAACAGTCAGAATATACACATTTTCATTTCAAATCTTAAAGTCAAAATATAGACCATCCTGGAAAGCAGTGCCAGACACTGACACTTTTCCAGGGCAAGTGTTTTTTAACAAACATCCATAGCTAAATATAATACAGCTCTAATATAGAAGTATACAGCCACATTTAATTTTGCTCAGACAAAAACAAAAGTGCATTTATAGTCAAATGATTTGCTTATTTGCCTATCCCAAAGGTTTGCATGCTTTGGACAGGATAAATAATAAGGCCAATTCCTTTCCTTGTGGGAGGTGGGAAGATACAGATTGTCAGAGGAGAGCTGTTTTTGTTAATTAGAATACTAACCACAAACATGTCTATACAATCCACTTCTGTCTATTTACATCTAATCAAATGCAATTCCAAGTACAAAGAAATCTTATTGTCAGAACTTTTCATAAATAGGGACATTTGCAATTGCCCTGGCAATTAACAACTAAAATAGTATGAAAGCCAGCTCCTAGACAGTATAAACTAACAAAGCTCTGTTAGTTTAAACATGACAATGTCAGTTTCTGCTAAAGAAGGTTTTGACCTCACACAGAGTTAAAAAACTGTGAGCAAATATGGATAAAAAATAAAATGTGTACATATCTATGGTGACTAATATCCAACTTCAGATATTATTGGCCATGTTTATTAACCCATGGAAATAAGATATAAATGCTTGCTATGTCCTCTTCATCCATATACAACAGTGCAAGTTGTCCATGACATCTTAAGTACATCTTGCACCAAGGCTACACCATTAGTGTGCCTGCCCATAGCCACAAAGCCTGTCCTATATCACATCTATCCATATATGTGCAGTGTGTATAGAGCACATGTAAGTGTGTAGACCAAAAATAAAATTTTCAGCATCAAAAAAGCTGCTAATCAAGGCCTCACAAAGGCACAGGAATGGCCTTTGCAGAAAAAAATGGGGTCTTATGACATGGTATCATCAAGGCAGGAGATAAAATATTAGATAGATACTCACCAGCCAAGGAGCTTTTCCTCTGGAGGAACTACCCCTGTGTAGAGATGCTGCTGCTCTGAAGGTTTTAGGTTATGGTGCTCACAGAATGTGGTTTTCCAGGGAGCAGGAAGCATTGCAAACAGTGCATCTGAGAGAATGATGTTTCTCAGAGTTTCCATATCTGCAGTCTTTGTTTCTGCATAGATCAGGAAAATGCTTGCTTCAAAAAAGCCAGCCAGATGGACCAAGATTTTCTACTGAAAAACAAGTGAGACATCTTTTCAGGTCTTTATCTGATATGCCTTTTTATCTAAAGTGGTTCAGGAATGTTGTTTCAAATTCAGAAGCCTAGTGTCTGCTTCTACAGGCCAGGCTTCATGCAGGACTAAGGTTTCCAATAGCCTAATGCAAAGTGGTACTCATGATTCCGGCAGGGATATGACACTCAACTCCAGCTCCAGCACAGGAGCAGTGCTGAGAACTTTGAACTCCAATCCTGTTGAGGTGAGGCATCACTGGGAAAATGTAGCTTAATTAAAAAAAAAAAAAAAGAAAATTAAAGCATGTCTTCTTACTTGAATTAGCTGAGAGATAAAGCTGCAACTTAAGGAATGTCAGAATGCCTCCAGATTCATATTTTTCTGGAATTTTCATTATAATATTTTTTGTCCTGATTTGAGGGAAAAAGCAAATGTTAAAATACGCAAGTTTCCTATGGGATTAAATTTCCAAATTTAACTCTGCTGCAGGAGACATAAAACTAAGTTGTCATAATCCAGAAAGATATGCGTTTTCCATGTGTACTCATACTTCTGTACTCCTGCATTCTCCTGACTCCTCCAAACAGATTTTTCCTACCCTAAACAGTAGGAAACAAACTTTCCTTTTCAGCCTTTACGTAGATCTGTGCACTCGGTATTGGTGTACCCAGGCTTTTCAGACCCAAGGAAAAAAAAAAGTTTAAAAATGGTTTGTTCATCATGGTAAGTTAAAAGAGACATACCTGGTAACTCCAAGCTGAGTGCTAGTGATCTCTAATTATCCGAATTATCAGAATCAAACCAGCAAGGTAACTTGAGAGATGGATTCCAGCCGGTGCTTATCTGCAAGTTTCAGTGCCTTTATCCTAAGCCAATAGCCATTCAAATGGCTATTTGAATCTCCCCAATTATCTCTGACCATTTGGGTGCTACCTCTGCTGCATCTTGAGAAGAGCTATTTCTTGTTTATCCTAGGACTCACAGTTTCAGGCATCATGGAAGTGTTTGTAATTTAACTGGTTCCAACCACGCAGATAGTTTCTCAGTTTAGAACCTTTGTATTTCCAACATTAAAAAGGAGACATACAAGGGAACCAAGGATAAGCAGACGTAGTCCTTCAAGTTACCCCAAAAGTCTCTGTCAATTTAAAGTACAATATCAGGGCACAAAGTGCACTACCCAAAGCTGTTCCCTATTTCCAGTTAGGGCCTTATTCTCTTAAGGGTGTGAATGAGGGTGTGTAGATGAGAATTCATTTCATTCTAGGCAATTAATTTAAATGGCTGTGAAATTCATACTGCAGAAAGGGAAAGGCAGACCTGTTTTACTGATGAGAACACTGCCCAGGATGCTGTACCACACACTGTAATAGTTCTCATACCTTTGGTACATTTGCTTACTACCAGCACACCCAAAGCAGGATGAGTTTGAGGTTATCACACCATGCTTTTGCCTGCCAAATCTGACTTAACAAGCTTCTGATGAAATGCTAAATGCATCAGTTATAAAGTATTCTCATTCCACACAGATGCTTGGGAGCTATTTCAGTTGCAATGTTTTCCTTCTAAAACCTCATTCCCTGAGTGAGAAAACCATTTGCCCGGGAAGGTTTGGAGCAAAGAAAATCTCATGTTTATGTGCTATAATTTCCCAAACAGAACACAAACCAGTAGAAATGTCCACACAATTTTTTTTTTTTGCTAGTAATATTCAGCAATAAAACTTCCATAAACTGAATGAAATAAACTCCTCTCTGGAGCTAGCCTCCAGCTTTAGGCTGTTACATTTCATAGTCAGTAAATACTGTGTCAGTTCCAATCAACTTGGCATCTTGCACGATCAATAAACTCGTGATGTTTTAAACAGTGGTGTCTGTGATGCCTGCTGCGTAACCAGCATTCCTTCACCATCTCTTTAGTTTTATTTTGTTTTTTAACCCAGTTCAATCAATTAGAACAGTAGATTAGGTATATATTATGCTGCCGTCTGAACACCTGCATCAGGCCCCACAAAGGCAGATGCAATGGGACAGTTTGCTGAGGTGCCAGGCTGTGACAGACACTGGTATCTCCCTCCTTTGCCCGTTCAGGAGTCCTCAGACTGTGGAATAAGTCCCAGCATGTGATGCTTAGTAATAGAGAGTCAGACACAGTATTGTTCACAAACCAAGGATATAGTTGGACTTTTTATTTCTTGTTGACCTGCTTACTAAACATTAGAATAACTAAACATTCTCTACAGGTGACTACATCACATTTGCAATGTTATAGTACAATTGAGGTCTTCCAGTTCTGATCCTAAATATGGGAAATGGAATCAAGACCCTTAAGAAGTAGGATGGACTTTTACTGTGAGCTGAAACAAGAGTAAAAGGACATTCCACATCAAAGGAAACTTATTTATAAAAACATTTTATATTACCCATTAATTTGTCAAATATTAGCCCAATGCCACTATTTACCCAAAGGAAAAGATATGTGTTCATCATTGTTAAACCAAACAAGCCAACAACCAAGACTGAAATCCACTGATAAGTGATAAGCAATTCTACTTCAGTTTCCAACCACATGGCAACATATGAAGAAAAATAAGAGTCATGATGACATAACAAAAACTATGGTCAAAGAATTTTTTTGCAAAGCAGAGCACATGAAAAAAAGTTTGCAAAGTATGTACATAATGGTGTGATAGTTAATGCTATGACTTCAGAAATGCATTTATGAAATGTCCATACATTCATACATACTACTCATATAAAGGGCATATGAATTTGCAATTTATGCAAAGGACAAATAAGCAGTTCACTTATTTAGGTTGTTAGATAAGTACATTTTTATTTCCTCTTTCTTCTCTGAAAAATGACAAATTTATTCTTCTAAAAATTCTTAGTTTTAAAAACCAGACTGATAATATTTTTAAGAACAGAAACATTCTTCTGAAAGCTTGGCTCATTGTTTAATGGAATTTCATTCCAGATATTTTTTCTTTCTGAAAATGTAAAAGACACCTACCATTATTTAGGCAAGGTAAATCAATAGAAACTATTTCTTTTCATCAAAATTGCTCAATGGACAGATGAAAGATTGTTGTAACCTTATTGTGCAGCATAGATTAGAATGGATTAATAAGACAGATACAGGTGCCTTTTGTAAAAGTATTAAAAACTTCTAACACTCTGCTGATTTTTTTCTGAACTTCTTAATGTTCAAAATTGCCTGGGTGGGGGGAAAAGGATGATGAGTATAGTCTTGTATAAGATTTCTGAAATATGTACCATTTTTCTTGGTTGAATGTTTTATAAAATAAAATGTAAAATATGAAAATAAGAACTACTTTCCACCTATAGCATCTTCTTAATTCTGCTATATCTTAAATATATTTTAAATTGCATATTTAAATTTTAATCTGCAGATGTTAGCATGTTGCCAAGTTAACTATAACACAAAGAGTCAATGGTAGCTTATCATGTATGATGTTCAACTTTGCCATTGCAACCTCAAATACATGTAAGTATTTTAGAAATGCAACTTTATTTCTTTATCTGGAATCTGTAGCTCCTGAACTTCACAAGTCTTTCATATTTTACTTTAAGATAATACTCAAGGAATTATTTGGGTTGGAATTGACCTTTAAAACCATCTAATCCAATACTCCTGCCACAGACAGGGACAGAGGCTGCTCGGTTGTCATAAAAGAACATTCCAATTGTGAGAACAAAGTGTCTCAATAATAACACCTCTACTTATTGAGAGTGTATCTCCTCCAATCATTACTCATCATTCCAGACCTCAAGAATAACTCTGTTGGTTTCAGGTATAAAAGTGTGAAAATCATAGATAGAAAGTGTCCATGAGGTTGTCTAGTCTATCCCTTTGATAAAACAAGATTTAATTTTGTCCTGCTTGCTCTCTTGTGTCTAGTAAAGTGCAATTCTTCAGGAACAATTGCAGATCTTCAGCTGTACATAGGGAAGAACAATACACTTTCATTCCACAATATGATGCATTTTCAGCCCTTCTTTCCTCTCATTTGATCCCTTACAATAAATTAAAATAAAACTTTATGAGTAATATTTAGAGATTTCCTTAGTTATATGGGCTATTTTCTAAATATCTTCTTAGTCATGACAGATCAGATTTAACTTTTTCACAAAAATATTGTTTTTCAGATTTCCACTTGAAAACACTGTTTTCTAAATTTCTTTAGGCACCCTCAACCACTGCCACTAAATCCAAATTAAATAAACACCAAGAACCTGATACAGTAATTTCTACATGTTTATCTATGGTTTTTCAGTTACATTCCAATCAACAGGTCCTGGTTAAGGTGAGAACAGAAAAACATAAAAAATAAATTAACTTCTGGTATATTTACTCATGTTTGCACCTCTTTAGTTGTTCCTCTTTGTATGATAATACATCCTCTTTATTCTTGAATAATATTTTCAAATGAAAACAAAATTCTCATGCAAAAATGCATATCTGTGAGAACTGGCATTTTCACTGGGACAAGATTCCATTTTTAGAAGGAAATGATTTATCTTGGATATGGGGAAATGTTATAAAAACCTGTTTTAATTAAAAATGTTCAGAAGTGAGGGTTTAATCATCATGAGGGAATATGGCTTTCCCCGTCTTCACTTGTGACTTATCTTAATGAAAGTCTGTTTCTTGCAGAGATATAACCCAGACAAACAACTCTCAAAGGATAAGTGCACCAGTCAGTAAAACTGCTACTACACATTCCCCTGCCATTTATAAAAGAGCTTCTTTCCTTCCAGTTATTTTTGCAGCAACTGATATTTTAAAGTTGCTACTGCTGTTAATTTTTGCTGTGGGTGTGGTGAGGCACTGGAAGACGTTGCCCAGAGAAGTTTTGGATGTGCCAACCCCCTCAGCATTCAAAGGCCAGGCTGGACAGGGCTCTGAGCAAGCTGGTATAGTGGAAGGTTTTTGTGCCCAAGGCACGGTGGATGGAACTAGAGGATTTTTAAGGTCTCCTCCAAACCAAGCTATTCTATGATTCTATGATTAATCTCTTCTATTTGTCATGTTCTATAGACTGAAATTACCTATCAGCCTTTAGTTCAGTGAAGACTCTTCTGCCTATCTCCCAACTAGCTCACAACAAACTTGGTAAATCCTGCCAAATGTTGTGTCACAGAGTCTGGTAATCATTTAGCCTAACCAACTGGCACTGCAACATCATAAATAATCAGAGAATACTTCAAACAAAAAGTACCATCTCTCAGCATGGTCTCCATCTTCTTTCTTCTTTCTCATTTGGCAGCAAAAGAATTTATGAGAAGATAATCTCTGTCCTTTGAGCTGATCTGTTTTCCATGTCTCTACTCCTTGATGTGATGTTTCAGGATTTTTAAAATAAAGAAATGAGATTTGTTATCATCTGATACATAAATTTGTAAAGTTAGACAGTTTGTTTAAACAATCATTCATGCCCCAACCTACATTTTAGTGAAAATTTTATAGTCTTTCTCTCATTAAATTTCTGAGGCTTGTTGGTGTTTGTGAAGGGAGAATTACTTCTTTTTCTTTGTATCACAATTATTAAGGGGATGTCCTCCTGAGTCCCATTTTAAGGTTGCCTATGGGTTTTTCATATTGTCCTGTGCAGCAGAAAGCTTTCTAAATCTCTTTGGTCACTATACTAATATTCCTCTGAAGTTCTATGGGAACCTATTTTATTTTTCTTCACTGGGATTTGGGAAAGGCTATAATTTAAAAGCCAGTGACAGACTAGTCTGTTCTTTTTTCAGGGGCTGACAAATGCAATTCTGACTGGAATGTACCAATCACAGACTTCCCAATGTTACTTTGATTTAACTGGAAAGTCGAAAAATGTTGGCATCAGTCCTGCAGTGCCCGTTTTCCTACTGAGCAGCTGTACACATTTTAAAAGGCCAATTCAGTTGAAAAGATATTACAATGAAAGTAAATCTGAACAGACACTTCTTTCCTTCAAATTCCTGCTATCACTTTCCACTTTCTACACAAAAACAAGTTGTTAAAGTTTATTCAGTAACTACTGAAATCTTGCAAAGCATTTGTCACCAAAGCCTTTTAGAAAAAAAGATTTTCTAGTACAGCAAGAATGTTCAGACATTCATTTTGTCTGACTTGGGCATTGCTGCCTTGACTTCCAGCTCAGTACCATAGATGGCACCTCGGTGTCCATCATGGATGTATGAGACTCACTGCACATTTATTACATTTTGTAACTGCAGCAGTTGCTAGGACTGTGTGATAATGATTATTAATACCTAATTTTTTAGAACTCCCTTGTCCAAACCCAGTTTAAAAAGCAAATACCAGATTGAGTCAACTAAGGGAAAACCAGCTGGCAAAGGCAGAAAATGTATGACAAAACATGTGCTTACATGTGCTTTTATTTGTATAAGCACACAAAAACCATAAACACACCTGTAAGTGATTCCTTTTCATTATGGCTGTTTATAATCTGTGATAATCAACACTGGTTCCAATGACACTTCTATTGTGACAAAGTGGTTTGTTCATGTGTCTCTGGCAGTAGAGATGACATTCTTCCCACCAACATCAAATCTGACTTTTGCTACTCTTTTCACTAAATTAAAATGAGGTCCATGTGGTCCAGTCTGTCTCACACAGCTTTAACACATGCAGATGTGATTTGAGAAATGCTAATTGTCCTCTTGCTTAAAGAGACTCTCCTGATGATTTTAATTATAGACAATTTCAGTGCTCACCAGCAAAAAATGCAGCTATTGCTTGAAGCAGGGTGAAGAAAGTAATGTGCTGGAAATCCTTACTAACACTCAGCTTTAACTTTTGGATTATGTGCAGAAAAAGAGGTAAAACTTCCACATTTACAGGTTTGGTTCAGTCTGAAAAAAAATTAATTCCCCTTCAGCAGGTGTGAATAGATAATTCAGAAGCAATACCTGCCCAGACTGTCAGCTAACTGGAAATACAGGTATCCACTCTCTATAGATTCTTCTTTCAGCACTTTAATTTCCATTTCCCCTCAGTTTTCCATTTGATTTATGAAAAGAACTACCTGGTAATCTCAATGACAGCAACAAGCCACAAACATACCACCTTCTGTATCAGTGGGAAGAGTTTTACATATGTTGAAGAAGTTTGTATTTGGGAAAACCATCCTATTTCCTGGTGTTAGAAAGTCGGCAGAGTATCCATAACATTATTTTCATCAATAATAACCCAGTGTGAAAGGTGCAGCAATGAACATGTACTATGCATATGTTGTGCCTTGAGAACTGCTCTTGGGTTTTTAAAAACATTATGGGCAGCTAAGTAACTATGTTTCCTGTTTATATTGAAGGTATAAGAGTTTTGCTTTGGCTGCTGATGATTTTGCTATTGTTTAACCCTGTTGACATTGGAGGCAATACACTCTGGGAGTGTAAGCAGGACTGTCCAGATACACTTTTGAAATGTGCTATTTCCAGTTACTAATGCTGAGATGTGAACCAGAAAGGCCAAAGGCTCGCTTTCAAAATCCTAGGTAAGGCTGCCTTTTGTAAGAGAAGAAAGTTACCTTTTTTACTTAATATAATAAATCCAGATTATGTTGAAGTTATGAAATGCATGAAAGTCTATAATATCAATGGTCAGGTGTGTGGTGATTTCCATGCTCTGAATATCTCAGTACTTTAAAAAAGGTGATGCCAAGAGCTTTTATACCTTCTTGCTAACTTGGTGATGACTGCAACTGTCTGTGGCCCATTGGAGTGGTGTAGGACCTGTCATCTATAATAATAAGAGCTACTTCCACCAAAATATACCAGAAAATTTGCATAGCCATGTGTAATGGACTCTCTGGTAGCTGTTCCTTGTCAAAGGTCAGAACAGAGTTTCAGTCACCAGGGCACTGAAGACAAGCTCCCTTGAGATCATAAACTGAAACTGCAGAACCCTTCTCAGCACCAGCTGGCAGCCTATTCTTCCTCCCCTGTCACCTGCAGCTCTAAAACCCTTGTCCTGGAGGAGGCAATCTTCCCACTGAACATGAGTACTTCCACAAGTACATGGGTCCAGAGAACAGTGAGAAACCTCCCTGCTTTCCTTTCCAAGTTTGTGAGGCAGCAGCCCTTTCAAGGAACACCCCAAGTCACACGCTCATGACTGAACTGAAAACCGAGGCAGAGCCCACTATTCAAACAGAGCAGAGGTGGCTCCTCAATCACAGACAAAACCAAAAACAGGTTTGTCCTAGGCAAATGCTTTTGTCTGGGAAAAAATAAGGAGTCTCAGTCCCTCACCCAACCCTATCCTGGCTGCAGGAATTGCTGCACTGGAATTGCCCAGACTGCTTCATACTTGACCCAAAGAACAAAGTATATCAAAGTTGATGAAAGAAGAATACAAAAATGCACCTAAATATTTTTCCTGTATAGATCAATTTAATAGTGCACAAGAAGGGCAACCTGCAACATTCTCTTCCATCCCTGCAAAGCTTTGTACTCTCCCAAGACAATCCAAACATCACTGTGTTTGGAATGATACAATGATACAATGATACAAGTTGAAGTCTTTGCAGGCAATGCAGAATCTGTACATAGATAACCATCATTAGAGGAAGAACAGCAAATTAAATGTTCTGAGACAGGGAAATATGAAATGTTGAGATGCTCATACATACGTAAAATTAGAATGAAATCCAGAATTCACTTAAGATTAAACCAAATCGGAAAAAAGGTTCATTTATGTATTTTCAAGTGGGAAAAAAATCATCATAATCATGCCCATAAAACATATCAAGTGACTCTGAAAAATAAAAAAATTACTTTGGCAGTTACTGTATTCTTTGGGTATTTTATGTGAGAAAACCGTATCTATTTATCTAGAGTAAAATTGGCAAGTTTTTAAATGAAATTTTGCCAAAAGCTTTTGTTAACCATAAAGTATGAGAGTTTAAGAACATGTGCCATGCCTTCTGGGCATAATACTTATAGGAACATAAATCATGAGTTACTTCAGAAAAGCTGAAAAATAATTCTGTACAAAAGAAGATCAAAGCCAGAGTGCTCCAAGCTAGTTGTGACACAGGTGTCTCTCTGTGTGTGTGTGTGTGTGTGTGTGTGTGTGTGTGTGTGTGTGTGTGTGTGTTTATTGGCTCTTTCCTGATCATATAATTTAAATTCTTAGGGTGACAGTTAACGAGTGCCTGTCTACTCAAAAAAGAAAGAAGTATGTTGCAAAAGCAAAGAGGCCGCACCTCATGAGCTTGGCATCTTCATGTCTCTTTTAATCATCTGGCTGTGTCCCACACTGACTAAACCGTGCCCATGTGTTTAGCAGGTTGCTTTTCTACCAGTACTTCTAAGAAAAGGTCTACAGAACTAAAACAGCATAGATGCTTGCAACAGATGTTTGGCTTAAGACCCTTTCTTCACTCTCTCCCTCTTTGCTCTACAGAGAAACTGTAACTGAATTATAACTAAAATTGTTAAAAGTACTTAATGCTGAATCACCCTGATTTGCAACATCCATTTTCTTTATGAATGGCTGAAATTCTCTTGAAGCATGCAGTGATAGAAAAAAAAATCACATTTACGAGTTGTCATGAAGACTTGGGAGCAGAGTTTAGCTAAAGCCTAGTCAAGATGAGCTAAGTCTAATGCACTTTTGCACAGTAAACATAAAATAAAAAAGAGAATAGTTATTTCTTGCTGTTTGTTGCCATTTTCTCACCCACCTTCCCAAATATCCTGTTTTGCAGATCCAGACTTGCGTCAGATGGTTGTGAAGTATGAATTGCAGTGCCATTCCTCACTGACCAGAGGGATAAAGGCAAATTGAATGGGCTGTATGTCTAGCAAATAGCTTTAGGAGATCTTAGAATACCCCAAAGATAGGGATCCTGAGAGCTGTGGGAGAGTTTGAGGAAAGCCAAGCACAGCCCCACTCTCTTTTGACCACTAAGTAGGGAACTAGACATTTTCACAGGGAACAAGGTTAACCTCCTTCTTTCTGGTCTTTCAGATCTCAGGCAACAAACAAATGATTCTTGGGGAAAAAAGGAGTCAAACCACAGCTGAAAATTGTTCATCCATTTAAAATCTGTTTAAGCATTCCTTTTTTCAAGAGACATTTCAGTGTTAGCCACAGGTCCATATCTTCTTACCATGAATATCAACTTGCATTGGCCATTAGCCAGTTCTCCAAAAGATCTCTGTTTGTGGCTACCAGTTCAGAAACACAATCACTTCAAGATGTGAAGTGCAAACTCACAGGGTGGAACTGTGTCAGAAAACATCCTGCAATATCCTGTAGCAATAATGCTGTCCTGACAGGCTTTAAACAGAATTAAGTATTCTCTTCCCTCCAGCCTAACTCTAGCACAAAAAACTGTCTCATATGTACAAGCTAATTTGACAAAAATGTGACTCTTGGCTAAGACTGGCTCTGGATCAAACTTGCCCTGGTAGGTGAGACAGTGAGGTACAGAGCTATTTAGTGTGGAAGCTCAGCCTGAGATAGAAGTTTGGCTACAAATATGGTATCACTCAGACAAGGTGAAAACATTTTGATGGATGAGTTTTAGACCAGAAATCTCAATTTCCATAAAAATAAAAAGTCTCAAGGAAATGTGTTGATTTTTAAGGCATTTATATGCAAGTGTCAAAATATTGGCAATTTTTTTTCTTTACATTTTGACAGCATGAAAATATTTTATTTAGATACAGGAAATCTTTTTTTTAATTCCCTCAGCTGGTTTTATGACATTCATTTTGACACAGCATAGTAAAATTAGTATTTACTATAGCAGATAATTTTATATTATTATATGTCAACATAATCATAAACTGCTGTCAAAACATTTTAATGTTTTCCAAGTCTTCATTCCTCCAAGACTTTAAGACATTTGGTTTGCTTTAACTCATGATTAAATAAATGAGGAAATAACATAATTTCTCAGTGAAAAAGAATTCTTTTTTGTAAACTGCTCAAGATTCTGCAACTTTTTATAATGCTGCATTTCAAATAGTGTGTCTCACAATAAAATCCTCCTCTATTCTAAAGATACTGGAGATGATTCCTTGTACTGACACAAATAAAGGAAAGCTTAATGAAAAGATAACTGTTTATCAATGTTGTTTTTCTCACACACATAAAAAAACCTTGAGTTTGAGGACAACATAGTGGTGGGCTAGAAAAATCCTTCATTTTAGAGGGACAAATGAACACTAACTGAAGATTAACCTTGTTTCATTCTAGACAGATTAGAAATAGCTGTAACAAGAGCTCTGAACTCTGAATCTCTACTGGCACTATTCCCATCTGTTTCTGAGGTGGGCTCAGTTGTGAAAGCTTATGAAGTAAAGTGTAAAAGTTTATAAAGGAAGACAAAAATATTGCAAATTAATAAAAGAAGACATTTCTGATGACAAGTTGCAGAACTTAAAGCTTTTTTAAATAAAAATCTTGCCTATTTTTCTATTTTTTTTAAGTAATGTACATTTATATACATATAAAAGCAAATATTTTTAAAAGTGTAAAGCCATTACTAACCCAATGATCTCTCTAAAAAGCTAAATTTCAGTGTTTTCCCATATCCAAAATTTGATAAGCCTTGAGAAGTTGGAGAAAAATAACCAGATATTTTTCAGATTCTGGGTCAGCAAAATAGGTACCAATGTAGAGTTACACTAGCATCCTTGAAATTTTTGAACAAAAAAAGAAAAAAATGTAAGGGTGGTTTGAAGTATAAGTTTAATGTCTCTTTAATTTATTATTCTTTCAATTTCCAGAAGTGAGGACAAGGATTTTAAGAGAAAGTAATCCTTAAGGCAGAGTTGCTGATGTACTGTTCATCATGCAAGGAAAAAAAAAGAAAAAGTTGCACATTCTTGAAAGATGATAGTAACCCTTCTGTTTACATGTCATAGTCCTGGAGATGATATCTTTCAAAATGGGACGTAAACTCCAGTTACTGCAAATGCAACAGATGTTTTTTTTTCTAAAAAGGAGAAAAATGTTGCAGAGGATGACACCCTGCAAGAAAGATGTTATGTAGGGTGTTATGTCCCCTTTAGATTCATCACACACTTTCCCGTGCTCCTTGCTTGGAACCAGGCTGATAACCTCGACCAGTTTGTAACTGATGGGGCAAATGCCTGCTCTAAGTAACCATTCTTGTTAATCTACTTGTCAGCTTTCACTATAAAAGATAAAGAAAAAAGAAGGGTTTAGCGACTTTTTCAGGCCTTGGGCCAGCATACTGACTATTCAAGGAATGTTTCACCATCCAGTAAAACCAGGACTAAAATGGACAAACTTTCCTACAGATTCTGCCAATGTGTTTGAATTCTGCCTATAATAACAGTCCTGCTATTCCCAGTACCAGGCCTTTTGTGAGCAGACAATCTCAGCTCAGTCCAAATTACCTAAAGAATAAAAATGTGTACTGAGATGTAAATTTTAAATTCATTTCCCTTTTGTGTTTTTTCTCAGATATCTACACAAACACTGCTAACCTCTCCAACAGCATAACAAAAGCATATGTCTTTAAAACAAATGGGAACTGCTTGCTACCAGGGAAAAGCAGCCTAATTAGGTAATAATATTTCAGTGTCATGCTGCCACAGGAAAACTAGGCACTGCTCACCCCCTGTGTGAGCAGAGGGTTAGTCTAAATGAGATTAAATAAGAGCTATGGGGCAAAAAATGGCCTAAATTTTTCCACAGAACAATAAATAGTGAATAGACCCTGAACAATAATGAATAAACCACCTAATTTTTCATTTTCTGCTTTGAAAACCCAGCAACAGCTGTAATGTTTATTGACCGTCTCTTTGCTTGTTACCAGCACTTTGCAGCATTTCCTGGATGAAGTAAATTGCTATAAATCTAAGAAAAATATTGAAAAAAAATTATTGCAAGGTTAAACTTTCTTGTTTGCATTCATAAGCAGATTTTTTATTTTGTAATGGGGATTTGAGGTTGCCAGGAATTTCCAGACTGTGCCCTATCAGTTTTATTTCAATCTATCACCATGGCCTTCTTCTGCATATTTCATTATAAGAAAATATTTTTGCATGGAGAGATTAACAAGAAGAGAAAATAGCATTGAAACTAGAGTGTAATGGGTGGTAGATGTGCTATTGGAATGTAGATCTGAGTTATTATAGCTTCAAAAGGGATACTTACATGTCATCCTCCTAGTTCTACACTTAGGAAATAGCAGGATAGATATAAAATAGCAACTCATTCAATGTCCTATACTGGGAAATAAAGGGGGAAATAAATTAACCAGTGCTCACTAGAAGGGACTATTTCCATTCTCCAATATGGAGATCTTTTCCATTATTACCAGGATAACTGGCAGCTCCTTGCCAAACTAACCTTCTGACACTTTGTCCTGGCCTATCACCCTTTGAGAGACGGATGCAGCCTCTTCACAAACATCTCTTCCTTTGCCTGCAAAGAACTGCGATCTTCAAGCCTGAGCTGCAGTGAGCACCTCTGTGTGAGGAAAGGCTTGGGGCTGAAGGACTTCTCTTCCATGTGCATGCAGTCAAACTAGAGCTGGAAGCTGCCTCTGGAGCTGGGGGAAAAGCTCTTGGAGCCTGAACTGTGGTTCAAAAAAACAGAGCATCCTGTGGCATGCTGTGTCCTCTTTGCCAGACTGTCCTGTAGGCAGTGATTCTTTTAGCACCAGAACACAGATTTGTGGGCCCTATTTTCATCAAGCAAGTTCCCTGGCATACACAGCCTTCTGCCTCTTGCTTACTTACAGCCACAGGTAGACCATGTTATGAGGACCTTCCTGCTCCCTTTCCCTGTGCCTGTGTCACCTTGCTGTAGGCAGACGAGCATGGACTGAAGGCTTCTCAAGCTGATGCAGGTGACAAGCATGAGGCTTAGATGCTGTCAGGTTCTCTTTAATTTCCATTTGGGCCCTGTTCCCAATGCACCTGGAGCAGGCCCAGCTTTCAGTGCCACTTAACACACAGCAACACATAAGAGACTCAATTACTTTAACTACAGGCTATGAGAAAAGCAAACAGGATCAAGGATATACCCAACTGTGGCCAAAACATGCTCTTAGTTCGTCAATACCTACGTACCTTTGGGCCGATGAAGAAAGCAGTCTGGTCAGTGACTCATCCTGTCTAAATCTTTTCTATCATATTAGAGTATATTTTCTGTATCTCTTCTGCCCTGTTGAAGGGGTTTTGTCCTGAGATACATCCTGGGGGGATGCTTTGAGACTCAGCCTTGACCTTGCCCAAAGATTTAAACAGATTCATAGCTGAGACTGGCATGTCCTTAGGAGAAGTCTACACAGCTCTGTTCTCTGAAAGTCACTCTTTGTCTCTACAAAAAATAGTGCAGCACAGCTACAAGTGGCATGTATAGATCTGTCTGGGTAGATAAACAGCCTTTTGGAGAGGAAAGGGGGTGGAGAGAAAAACTCGCTGTTGGAGATGTCTCCCACAAAGGATTTTCTATTAACGTTTGATTGCATTTCATAGGATTTATTGTTGCAGTGCCTTACAGATAAGATATGCCAAAACACTGACTGAGTCTTTTCCTAAACATAAATTCTACAGAGTGCAATCAAAATGTCAATAGCAAGCTCGATCTGTTCTGCATGTCTGTGCTGCAATGTAACTGTCATGGGTTTGATCAAACTAACAAAATCTGCTGCTTTTCAAGGCACTGAGGGCCTCGGTTTATTTCTCAGGATTTCTGCTGATTGCTTTGAAACTCTTCATTAATTAAACAAATATTGTGGGGGAGGGCAAAGAAGAAGTTACTAAACAAATTTCCCAGCCTTTTTCAGGCTGTAGTTTCCTGCTGTGCTACTCAGAAAGCACAAAACGTGGGAGTGGAATAAAATGTTTCAGCTAACTGAGGTGTCATTGCGATGGATGCCTCGCTGTGCTTTCTCAGCTGCTGTGGATGAGTTATGGGGAAAAACTGAAGGGCCACTTTATTCCCCACTACCACATTCAGCAATACCATAGACATGAAAAACCTTTTCCATCCTGTAGAAAACTTGGGGTAAAGGTTTTGCTTCTGCATGAGGAGTGCCTATCAGCTGTGTTTTTAAAATGGACACGAAACATCAGCAGTACGTGACTTTAGATATGTACAAAACAGTATATATGCACATAAGTAGCAGAAAAAAATTATATAAAGGAAAACTGATTAAGTAAAGATTAGAATTCTTCAAAGACTCTTGGGAGATAAAAGGGGGAATTTCTCAAATAATGGGCTCATGTTTTACAGGCTGTTTCTGCAATTAATAAAACACTTTCAAGAGCTTTTTATGTAACCTGCTACTGCCTTTTAAGGTAATCTTCAAGCAGGAGATACCATTTAAACATTGAGTTTTCTCCAAACATAGTCAATCTGCAAAATTCCTTGCATTTTCTAAAAGGAACAAAAAGACTGAAGTGCAGTCTTTTACATCTCTATGGCCATGCATTCTGCCTAATAGGAAAAGAGAAGCAAAATATAGTCTAAAAACAGGTGACATTGGGATACACCCTTCTCCTTTCACAAGATATGCTTGAGGCAGAAAAATAGAGAGACATGTTCAAAAATCCACTTCTGTCTCCCCACTTCAATTCAGTTCCTGCCACACCCCTGCAGTGATCCAAATGGATCATGAGAGAAATTTTTGGGGCACTGGGCTCACCTTGTACAGCTCAGATGATACAAAGGGAAGCCAAGCAATGCCAAGAAATTACGCTGTGGGAGCCACCTGAGCTCAGCACTAGAATTTCATCAGCATTTTAAGACAGAAGACTCTGATAGTGATTATTATTAATGATACAGAAGACTGTCTAAATAAAATCTAATGATATTTAAAAGGATTTATGGAGGATCTTTAGTATGATTTATTATATTTTTATGTTAATAGGGAAGAAAATTTATTTTCAATATGTAAGTTGTAGCCAGAAAGAAGTGATTTATCATTTAAACAACCACAGCCAAATTACAGCTGATAATTTATTAGATGGGAGTATTTAATCTCCCTGAAATGTGAGTATCTTGAGAGTTTTTTCTTCATTTTTCTTGCCCA
Source organism: Chloebia gouldiae (assembly GCA_003676055.1). Classification (NCBI taxonomy): domain Eukaryota; kingdom Metazoa; phylum Chordata; class Aves; order Passeriformes; family Passeridae; genus Chloebia; species Chloebia gouldiae. Next base: position 28,881,353 of record QUSF01000002.1, read on the forward strand.
AAAACAAAGGAGGAAACTATTAGAATCAAGTCACTTGGCAAGTTGTGGCTTTTCACAAAACCATTTCATACTTTGATAAGAAAGGAACAATACAATTCCCAAAATAATTCTGATTATTCAGATAAGAAAGTAGTGTATGAAATTAACTAAGAATGGACAAAATAAGATTAAATTTGAATTAAATCCTCCTAGTCTCATACCATTATTGTATGTCATATTTTTCCTACAGTTAACAAGATTACAGATCAGTCTTTGGATTTATTCACTGAATTTGCTGCTCCTTAATTTTCCCTATCCACTGAAGACTGAGCATTGTACTTGCATACAAAAATTACTGAATAATTTGTGTCTGTGACTAGAGATGTTTGTCTCAACCATGACACCCCCTTCCCTTACTGACATAATCCCATCTTCTTTATTGATTAACACAGATCCCTCTCACTGTGAAAATCAGGGCTGCACAATTTAAAGGCTGGGGAAAAGAGTTCACAGTGTGTAAAAATGAGAAAAGTGACCAATAGTACAGTTATATGAATCAAAAATTCTGGTGAAAGACAGACTTATTGTATTCATGCCGTGATCCTGTACATCTTTACATTGCAGCTTTCTCTTTCCCCAAGTTGTTTCGTAGACAGCTGTTCAGCATCCTCCCAGGTCTTTATACGAGTAACTCCAGAGGATTTGGGGCAAGACCAGAGAAGGGCTATGAAGTTGATAAGGGGACTAAAGCAACTCTTCCACGAAGGTAGGCTGAGAAATTTGGGGCTCTTCATCCCAGAAAAGAGAAGCAAACTTCAGTGTCAGAAGGTGGCTTCCAAAGAAGCCAGAGAGGGACCCTTTGTCAGGAACTGTAGTGACAGGACAAGGAGTAATGGGTACAAATTGAAAGAGTGGAAATTTAGGTTACATATACCAAAAAAAAAAAATTCTTTATTATGAGAGTAGTGGTACACTGGCAAAGGTTGTCCAGAGAAGTTGTCGATGCCCTATCCCTAACAATGTTCAGGGTCAGCTTGGATGGGGCAGTGAGGTTGGAACTAGATGGTTTTTAAGGTCACTTCCAACTCAAACCATTCTATGTTTTTATGATTCTAAGATACAAGAATCAAATTTGTCATGCACAGCAATTTGAGGACAGCAGAAGAAGCCTGAATTGCACTGTCTCCAAAAAGGTGATGTGACATTGAACGTAAGAGGACTTTAACAGAGCATACCAGTACCAACCCAAACAGACCTAAGGGCTCCCCCACATTTTGCTGTCTTGCATTACCCAATAAGGACTCCTCTAGCAGATCTGCAGCAAAAATTACACATCAGTCATTTCCCCTTTCCTTCCAGCTCTTTGCATTCAAATGGTTAAAGACCATTTACTCTGTTCCTACACATGCCAACAAACTGTCACTTTATTAATTCTTCTTGTCATGTCTGCTATCAATCAAATTCATTCCACTCTTTGAAGTATACCAATTACCTGCCGGATTTCTCTTCTCTCGAGCTGCAAAGTGGGGGGAAATGAATAATGTCTCTAAAAATAACAGAAAAGAAAATGTAATTCAAATCCATTTTCTATTCCAGTCTTGCTTCAGATAATATTACTAATAAACTTAAGATGCTGCTTGCTTTTGAAAATTGATTTACAAAGGGAGAAACAATCTCTTTCCACAAGATCAATAGGTTGCTCTGCCCAGCTGACAAGCACTGCAAGTGCTAAAAAGCTCTTCATTTACTGTATCATAAGCTGGTTTTACCAAAAATGTATTCTTCCTTCAAGTCATGTCATTTATCAATCAAGTAGTTATTTGCCAAGTAGGCTTGAACTTTTACTCTTTTTTTTTTTGTAAGTTTCATAACTGTAAAAAAATTAATTAGAAGATAGTTATTTGCTGAATAAGTTTAGTGTTCACTCACCTTCAAATCTTTAGGAATTTTTGAGAGCTTTAGCCAATGTCAATTTTATAGTCCTCTGGTTCAAAACTCTAATTGTTAGATGTATTAAATAAATATGCCATTTACAAATACATATGATGAGGTGGTAGGCAGTTTGTTTTCTTCCAAATATCAAATGAAGATGACAGACAAAACTACATCTCCAGTAAACTGCATCAGCCATAAAATTGCATAGTTTACCACTGCTATAATTGGGCCCCCTCTTTATTGTCTTTTATTATTTTTATATTTCAGTTTTGATCAGTGGATATGAAAAATATGGAAAACCCTAAATATCTTTAGGGCTTTTTTGTGGGTTTTGTTTTTCTTTTTTCTTTTTTAGCATCAAAAGACAGATTCTCCCTGCTCAATGGACCTAAAAGGTGACCCAGTTTCTATATTTAAGCAGCAAAGAAAGCATACTTCCTTTATAAAACAACTTTGCAGCCATGAGAAGTAATGCTTGCTTCAAAATTAGGTCTGAAAATTGATGTAGCCTCCAAAAGATTTGTCATGTACATCTGCTTGCCTCATTTCCTCATCAGGGGCCAGATTCACCTCTATGAATGTTTGCTATCCAAAAGGACAGCATTTGGATAAGTTACTGCTCTGGATTCCTTCCATAATCATCACAAGGGGATACATACATCACAATACAATTGATCCCCTTTGAAAATACATGTCTAAAATAAAATTAATTAGTTTCTGGAGAGAAATCACAGTTGATTGACCATGGAATGATCACAGACATCTACATCTGAGACCATTAACAGCAGCAAAATCCATCCCATTTCTATGCACAACCAATACAGGCATTTCACTTTCCCAATAAGGAATTTCTTTCCTCTTTGAATTTAATTTTTTTTTTAAATTTCTGAACTCAGATGTAAAATTCAGGCAGTCTTTTTGCTTCTCACTAAAGTAAAATCTAGTATTCCAGCTCAAGGAGAAAAAGAGAATGACCAGCATGACCAGAGCATTTCCAGTCTCTGGGCAAAGACTAAAGCTAAAGCTAAAGCTAAGGCATCTCTCCTTTCCAACACTTCCCAGTGAGCTGCCTGTACTCAGACTATAAAGGAGACAATAAGCTCTGGAAAATTTTCCCTTCTGCTGCCTTCCTTTTCACACACCTGGCATCTCTGTGCTGTTCTGCATCCCTCCAGTCTGTCAGATCCCTTGCAGCTTCTCCATTCTTCCTGAGGCTTGCAAGCAACCCAGGAGACTACAGAGTCCTCCTACCAAAACCAGTTTGAACAGAAGCATGATCTATATGTATATATAAAACTGTTCATCTGTCATACACACATATGGCAATGTAGGTTTAAAGAGACAATACCTGTACCTAGTGACACTTGGCTCCAGTAAGACTTATTTAGGTATCCACCATTCTTTCACAAATCTGACACATATAGAATTAGTTATGGAACAGTTGGTTAAACCCATACACTACGTTTAGGGCAAATGCACTTTGTCTATTTAAAAGCAATTTCGGTAGGTCTGTACACGGTTCTAGAAAAGGCCTTTTTTACTGATTGCCTCATACCACTAAACCAGAAGGGTTTTGAATACTTAAAAATTATATCTTACCCTGTATTTAGCACTTCTGACCAGCAGATCTGTAAGTACTGAAACAATCAGCAGTTCACGCAAAGATAAAAATTTCAGATCTGAGTTGTTCAGTGAAATTTCCTATCATGACCTTGGCAGGCTCACTTGTTTCCCCTCTCTTCTGTGCTGTGTAAGCAAATGGAAAGAATGGAAATCCAACAAGTGGAAATGTATTGACTGAGATTTATTAATTTCATTCCAAATGTTATGGAATGTCTAATGAACTCTCTGAAGCTAAGTTCATTTTCTTTCAGCTGCTTGACATATTTCTCAGCTAATTTAACATTTATAAATACACACACAAAATGAAATTTTAATGTCATATTTGCATGTAAAATTCTGTCTGGACTGTAAGTTTGGTTTGTTCAAGAAAACCAAATTCTTATTGTTGAGGAATAAAACTATGAGCAAAATAATTTCTTGTAAATAAAATTTTAAAATTAAAAAAATACATGAACTGCACTCCCCCAAAAGAAACCCATAAAAATAAAAAATGGTGCTGAACTTTCTTATGAGAAAAATGTATGACATTTTTCTAGAGTTCTAACATCACTTATGTGCAAAATTTTTTTTTCAATTTGTTCAAACATTATTTAGTTATTTTAACCACTTGCATCTCTAATTACCATAAAGATGAGTATGTAAAACCATAAAAGAAATGGCTTTTTTTGTGCAGACAAAAAAGGGAGCAAACACACATAAATTGCTAGTAGAAAAAACAGAGGTTATTTAGTATTTCTGTGGGAAAGGAGGAGACATTAACTTATATGTAGATGAGGGGTTTTTTGTTGCAAATCCTGCTGTAGTGCTAGATTTTAAAGATAAGTATATTTTCAGAGAAGCAGCGTTTTAAAAATTCTCAATACGAATAGAAATGTAAGTACTTCTAATTTTCTACTGGCTGACATGGTTCACAAGGGTAGGAGTATTGTATAAGGGGAGAAAACTTGCCCTAAACAGGTACACACCATTCATAGACTTTCTAGTGAGCTGCTACAACTAGATTTCACATCTCAAGATTTCAGTGCTTCTTAAAACAGGAAAACGATGGTAAATTTGAGTTCCTAAATTGATATGTCTTACAAAAGTAGTGAGAAAAGGAATTTAAAAATGAGAACAAATGTAAATATTTATGTGTATTTTAAAAAGTGCTAACCCACAAGTTTGTAATTTTATAGCAAGGCCTAGAGAATAAAAAGTGAACAATGATAATATCTATGATCATAAGTATCATAAGTCAGCACAAGTATCTCTGAAAGAGAAGATTGCCTGTGAAATTTATTTATTCTACCACACAAGAGAGGAAAGGGGTACAAAATCAGTAACAGTAAAAATTGCATATAAACAAGGAAAAAGAAGGTACCTGCATCATTCCACCGGGAAGCAAAATGTAAAACAGTATCTTGTTTTGCTGGGTGTAACTCTTGCCTTTTGCATAATTTTCAGAAAATGTACCTTAAGAATAAATCAACGAGGTTTTCTTTGGGAGCTTTTATATCTCTTTTAGTAATTTTTGAGTGAAGGTCTCTGAAACATGAAGTTGTATGCAGTATATTTAGCCTCTGTAATACAGCAGAATAGAGGTCATTTTTTTTTCTTTTTCTCCTCCACACAGTATGATACCTGTGAGATAATGAACTTTCTATAGCTGTAGTAAGACAAAGTGACAGTCCTATAAAAAATACTTGCTAAGCATGGCACTCAACTAAGCTTGTGAATGAGGCAGCACCAACACAAAATCGATTCTAATTCATCCACCAAGGGGCATCACCCTAATCTTACCAAATGAGATGATTTGCTTACAGATCACCTGGACTAAAGTAGAAAGGCAACTAAGCAAAACCCAGATGACTTCCTGACTTCTGCCGCTGGGCATGAGTCACCCATCAACATCTGTGCAAGAGCAGATGGGCTCAGCCCCAGCCAGAGGATGATCAGACGGATCTGCCAGATCCCCAAAGTACCATAATCCTTTAGACCTCCTGGGAGAATGCGTCATTCACCCAAAGAGCCCTGAATCACACAGAAAGTGCTATTCTTCCAGCCAAGCAGCTGCTGAGAGCTCACATACAGACCTTGCAGTTTTCTCTCGGAGAGCTATCTTATGTGAAATGCTTCAGCTGAACTGAGAACCCTCACGTTTCATCTGCAAAGTCCAGGACTGTTCTGTTCACTCCAGGAGGTGGGATATGAATGTTTCAGCCTGAAGAGGTCAGGGGACCCACATGCTTCCCTTTCAGAGTGACTGCCTGGCTATGGGTGGTGCTATTTCCTTCATGTAATAGGAGAGCCCTGCTCAGTAAGGCATTTACCCTCGGATGAGGGACTGCAGCATCTGGTTTCCAAGCGTACAGAAATGTCTAAGGAGCTGCTGACCTCAAACGCCTACGCCCTGCAAGGTGTGATGTTTCAGCTGTTTCTGATGGCTGGCCCTAGAGATATCTGATGTGAACTGCCCTCTGTGGGTGACCCTCTGAGGCACCAGGCTCCTCCTCTCTCAGTAGTCAGAAAACAACTACCTCTCTATCTTAACATCTCTCTGATGGGCAAAGCATGAAATATGTTAGTTTCCAGAAGTCAAACGGGAGGTGTCTGCACTCTTAAGACCTCACCAGGACACTAAAGTTAACCTATAGATATTTCTCATTGATATTCATGTTCTTCACCCACAAACACTTTAAATAGCAAGGGTGCAAGGAATTGTGCAGCCTTCTAGGACATTAGAAGGACATCAATGTTTTAATTCCTGGAGCATATACTGGTGCTACCATTTGTGTACTCAGTCCTCTTGACAACAGAAGCAGGTTCAACACAAAATGTGGTCAGAAACAGGTTTGGTTTGTTGTCCTGTTCAAAGATATAGTGAACAAGAGATAGCCCTGGGCAGCCCCAATTACACCACTTACATACTTTTTGCATATCTTTTCCTGTGTTTTGACCTCTGCTCTTGTCCTCCTTTTGTCATCTCTGACCTTTCACAACTAAATAACCACAATTATTTCTTCTGCCTTAGTCCCAGTTTTGTAGCATCTGTATCCAAATTTGGTGGATTTGATACCACTATTTAGACATTCCTGGTTTTCCAAGGTGTTTCTGATAAGGTTATGCAGACAGTACACAAATTGTGCCCAAAAGGTCACCTATGTTTCCCTCCAATTATGCAGACACTACTTAGGCAACTCTCCCTTAAACATCTGTAAAATCCAACCTCCCTTCACATTGCTATCTCTAACCTTTGTCAGATTCATGCATTGTTACTGGTCACATCCAGAAATTCCAGCTATGTCTTGTCCAATAAATTCTCACACCCCTTGCAGTTATCTTCACCTGGGGTCAGGATCCCATCACCTGTCTGCATCCCTGACATAATCAAGATGTCCCTTGGCCTGCACACATGTGCCCGCTGAATGTTGGATCGATTCAGCCAAACAAGAAAGAAGATTAACTAGTTCTACATGTGGGAAGAATAGAGAAGTTCAGGTGTAGAGCATCTATATTGTGTTTTGCCATGTGCAAATCCACAGCCTAAAGGAGGAAGACTCAGACTTTGTTTATAAACTTTCGGAGCAGGATTCATCTCGTATAATATGAGCTGTCTAAAATTTATGAAAAAAAAAATCTACATTTTGTTCTGAAGTCAACACAAAAAAGCAACAAACAAATGAAGGAAGTTAGAAGTTTTTCCCTTGACTGATCAAAAATATTTTTTCTCTGCAAGTTGAAGGAGTTCTCTGTAAAGAAATGCTGCCCATTGTATCAATTCTATCAGCTGATTTGTCATCCTCTTCCTTTTTTTCTCCTCCTACCACCTTATGAAAATGTAAGATGAGTTTAAAAAAAACACAATTGGAACCAAAATCTGGGGCAATAATCTGCATTCCTTATTTCCAGCACTAAAGACAAAAAGAAGTGCGAAAGAAATGATGATTGTTTACTAGCTTTGACTGACAGAGCTATTGCCTTCTTGTAGTTTCGTAGGTAAAGTCATCATGTTGAGGAAATTTTTGAGACAGATGGTGGAATTGGAAAAGACAACAAAGAACAGATGGCCAATGAGAAGTACCAGAATAAAAACATGTGGTTTGGAGCTAGACAGCTTACTCCATTCACATTAAACACTTCAAGTGGTACTCTATTTAATTCATAATTTAAATTTCCTGTGAATATCTTATAAAAGCTGTAGTTAATATCATCCAGACACTTGAAGTCCGCATTTTGTCTTTGGAGGTAAGTATTCTAACTTACTAAGGGAAAATAAAAATTATTTTGACTTTTTTTCTTTTTTTTTAATTAAAATATTACTAGATTGAAAAGGTGAAAAAATGTTGAAGGATAGGTATTGATTTTTCATGGATATACAGAAAACTTTAAAATATTTTTTAAAATGCTCTTCACTGGTTTCCACTCTTCCCACTTGTTCTGCTACAGAAGACTGGTTTTATAGCCAGAGGTGAAGAGAAGAGGCACTTGTATCCTTAAGGTACTTGACCTTGAAAGGTCATTTTCATTTACCTCTGAGACTGATGCAATCAGCATTAAGGGACATATCTCAAATCCAGCCTTATCCTTTTCAGATCAGTTAGAACACCACATAAAGAATACAATCAGAGTACAATAGAGTGGAGAATCACCATGCCACGCAGGTACAAATTTGAAAGGTACTTTGTGATTGGTGCATCTCAATTAGCTCGGTATTAAAGCAGTATGGGATGAGATAAGATGTGCATGGGCCAGAATAAGATCTCTCCTTCAAAAAAGATGTTAAACAATCCTTTTGCTCTTTCAAAGTTCTCAGTCTTCTGTGTTCTTATAAAACAAATTTCATAAAATGCAGCTTTGATCTTATTTGCACTGCTACTAGCATACTTTTTCTGTTTCAGTTGACTTCTTGGTGTTTAGTATAGATTACATGATCAGTCAGAAATGTTGTGTTTAAATGGCACAACCAACTTCTGATTATTCATTTTAATGAAATAACTGGGGTCTCATTCAAAACTGAATGAGTTGAAAAGAACTGGAGAGAAAAAGTACCAAAAACTAGCATATCTAAATTTATTGACTCTCAGACCAAAGTGAAGAAACCATATTAAAACTACCAAGGTAATTATTTCAAACAACAGTTGTTTCCTTATGAACTTCCCCTGAGCTTAGCTGAGTTGGTTAGAGCATAGTTTTAACAAAACCAAGGTAATGAGTAAAATCATGGACCATTCATGTAAAAGTTGGGCTTGATGATCTTTGTGGGTGTCTTTGAACAGAGACTATTCTCTTTGAATGGAGAATATTCTGTGGAAGCTGTGTTCTACACACAAAATACAAAAATTACAGTTGTGTTGCTGGAACCAACTTATGCTCTGGGCGCTAGGATACTGGCAGATTTTTGGTTTTGGTTTCAATTTACGTTTCAGAAATACTGATCCATTTCTGCAAACTGCGTTAAATCCTTTTCTCAATATATGGTCTATTTTATCAAATATTGATATTCTGCCTCTCAGATTCAATAACGGTATGTGTTACATAATATGATGACTGCTTGGTTTGTAAGGACACCAGTGAAAACTGAAAAGGTTTGGAGAACAAAATTTCCATGTTATGTAAGCCCAAAACTATGTAAACCCAAAACTATGTAAGAAATTCAGCCTTGGAAATCGAGAATCCTTGTTCAAGATCTAAAATCAGCACGGCAGATTCTCTCCTCCAATGTCATAGCAAGGAGTCAAGTTCAAGACAAACTAAAGGTTCTGTACATAAATATATGCTCTTTGAGAATTGATAAAGAAGATGTGGCCTCTACCAAAGTCCTCCCCTATCAGTGTTAAACCCACCCTTTTCTATCGTTTTCTTCCAGCTGGCTTCATTCTGAAGAGTCCTCAAATAGCAACTCTTGCCAGATTGCAATCTCTGTGCCCCCTAAATTTTCTTGAAATCTCCAGAGATGTCATGGAAACATTTTATACATAGGAACTATACATTTTGCTGAAGATGCTCCCCATACTGCATTGAATCTCCTTGTAGTGCAGCCAGCTTAACTAAAACAGGTACATCTGAACAGTGGGAGGAGGCAAGCTGGGTACGACAGAGGTGATTTTTGTAAATCCACTGCTCTACATGATTCCATGGCAGGCAGGTAACATGAGGCAGTTAACATTGTTTATACAACCTGCCCAGAAGCACCCCTCTGTTTTGCAACTTGTTAACAAAATTGCTATCAACAGTTATACAAATTTCTCATCAATAAAAATAGGCACAAGTTGTCCATTTATTGTAGCTGCAGGAAAACTGTGATTATGCCAGCTAATCTGTGCACAAGGTATGTTTTACTGAGGAGTCTGAATAGATGCCAATTATTCCCAACTTTAATTTGGAGGTAGAGAAATATTAGAATTATTTTGCACATGGCAGAACTGAGAAAATAAATTGAATCTTCAAGGCTATTCAAAACGGAAATAGCCTAGACTGAAGCATTACTTCAAATTTCTGGGGACTTAACTGTTATACCATGATGTCTAGATTGAGTTTTATGCGATTATTTCTATAAGAAAGTGCTCCTGTAAATCAAGGGGAAGTTTTAACATAAAAAAACATAAACATAACATAAATAACCCAAATAAATAACATAAAAAAACCAAAAACATAAACATAAAGAAGAAATGTCTGCTGTCTTCAGACTATCAGGTTACACAGCTGATTCAGCTGTTGAAAATATAACTGAATTAGTAACTATTAGTAGTTGTCCTGCCCTTAGAGGGCATACAAGTCAATTTTCTTTGCTACAGCACCTTTTAGATCATGTTAACCCTGCCAACACTTCTGTCTTTCCTGCTACATCAACATGGGTCGGTCTGAATCTAAAGCTTTCTCATGAGTTAGCCACTCACACAGTATTTGTTAAATTGATTTTATCTGCATTCAACATCCATGTTAAACATAATTCCACACTGAGGGCATCGCAATAACAGCACAGCAACAATGTCTTAATATTATTTAAGTAACTCTTCACCTTCAGGATGTATTGATATATATCTGATTTTTATATTCAGATGGGAAGACATGAATAATCTCTTTTGGATCATCCCCAGATCCTCTGTCAGATTTTTTAGCATTGACAGGAACCACCAATGCAATGTGTAACCAAAGGAGCTGTTGTCTTTTGGCAACTGTTCTTCAGTGTCTCACGTGAGGCTGTGGCAGGACCAGGCTTTGTGGGAAATGCTTAGGCTGGCTGACAGATTATTCTTTCCTCTCAGGAGGAGCAGGTAACTGTTTCCAATTCCCTTGTTTCCTCTCTGACATGCATTGGCCATTAAACTCCCTGCCTTTCAAGAATGCAATCCGGAGGCCTCTACCTAAAGGTTTGACCGTCCATGCAGCAGGGATTTGTGGCAGCGTGGGCTATCAGCTGGGAAAGACCTCTGCCTGCCTCCATACCGACACTGTAGCTTCTGTCTCTGCCATCAGGTACCATTTTTCTTCCTTATTTCTAGAGACCTAAATGCAATAAAACTCATTTTTTTTCCAGGGTGTTTCCCTGCATATTTCCCACTTGCTTCTTGAGTTCAGAAAGGAGCATCCTTCATGTTAGCTGCTTTCTGGTTTTTACTACTGAAGAGACATTTCTTTCAAGCAGGGGCTGGAACCTGACCAAAAGTATACAGGCTCAAAGTTCCCATCTGGGAACAGACCCCAAATATGCAAAAAAAAAAAAAAAAAAAAAGAAAAAAAAAAAAAACAAAACTGTCAGTGGGGTCAGTTTCTATATTTTGGTGTTTTGTGGCTCTCCCCTAACTCATGCAAACACTTCAAAGTTTTCTTGCCTGAACTCTCCCATAACACTGGCTTGTTTGCTGAACTTTACTTCTTCACACTTCTCTATACTGAATCTTCATATTAAACCTCTTTTCACTTAGGTCATCCTGCCCCTTGTTTCTGTTAGCACACTGTTAATCACAGAAATGACCAAGGCCACCAACTAAGTAGAAAATTTCGGCGTCCTGTGCCTTCCCAAATAGTAAACCTTTAGACTCACTCATAGGACAGTCCCCAGGCAAGCCAAACACGATTAATTTATAAGGCAAACTCAACTCTAAGAAATTAAATTTCTATTAATTGTTACTTTGTTTTTTCAGTCCCTAGAAATTATTTTAGTATCTTAATCTCATGAAAGAATATGTTATCTTCACATTGATCCATTTTCCTGAATAAAGTGGTATATGCTCATACATATAAAATCTTCCTTAAATGTTAGTTAAAAGAGAAATATGTGTAATTACTCAACCTCACACATTTCCTCTTTATTACACTACTCTCATAGGTAAGCACATACAAAATAAAGCCAGAGTGGGAAAGAGGTTTTGGTCTCTTGAGAAGAGCTGTTAATAAAAGCTACAAAATGAGGACTGGAAAAAAAAAAAAAGCTACTATATGTGCTGATAAAGCACAAGAAAGATTTATTGGGAGCTAGTTACACGGACTGAATAAGAGGGCTTTTGTCTGGACTGACAACTAATTGACATGAATTAGATTACAAGATAGCTGTCTCAAAAACTCTACAGCCAGAACTTCTAGCAAAAATACCATTAGAAGAAAGTGGCACAAACAATCAGAAAAAAAAAAGATATTTTGTGTTACTTTGTGTCCAACAGCTTTTAAAAAAGCCAACATGGCTCTCCCTGAGTGGAATACAGTCCAAAAATGCAGTGAACAAATTTGTCACGGGAAAACATGAGAATTATTTACATCTGTGGTACTGCCATGGCTGGCCAAATTCCTCTCTACACGGACCAAGCTGCATTTACAGAAAGAAGCATAGTTTTTAACCGTCCTAAAACCAGGGTCAGATGAGGTCACAGGGACAAATAAATGTGTGGTGGGGTGTCACAGCTCTCTGCCCTGTGGTGCACAGACTGCAGAGCATGCTGTAGCCCTGGGGAGAGGCAGAATCCACCTTAGCTTTCATGTAATTCCAAAGGGGAGAAATTCTCATGTCTGGAAACAAACGCATAATTTATCATCCATACATTCATATTGTAACAGAATAAATTAAGGCAGATGGAAGCCATACCTGTGAGGACACTCAATATTTAAATATGTATTAAAGATATATGCTTTGCTTAGAAGAAACAGAAGACTCTTGGTAAGAAAGTTGTTTGTTTTGATATGTTTTACATATTTATAAAGCCTGACACACATTTCAAATGCCTTCAAATCCTCCAATAGTAGTTTTTAATCTCACTGTTCAACAGTGTTCTGCTTTCTAGTATTCATGAGAACTGATTTTATGAGCTCAAAAAGGAGTGCGACGCTGAGCTTCACTGGGTTGATTACAATATTCAGTGTACCATGATTCAGAAGCAGCAAGGTGCTCAAACATTAATACTAGAGGCTTAGTTTTGCCTTATAGATTGGGGTATATGCTAAACATGGACCTGAAGTGCTTCTCTAAGATAAACCACAGTCTTCCTCCCTCCATATTTTCTTCAGCATTTTCAGACAGCTTTCGGAAATATTGTAACTTCCCCTCTTTAAGAAATAAACAATCAAAACACCTTGAAAGCAATTATCTTTTTTTCTTAAAATATCATCTGAAAAACTCTGAAGCCAACAAACCACAGAGCACAAAAGCTGCCTTTCTCTTCATCTATCCTGCTGCCCTACTTCAGGTGTGCTCCCTCAAGTGAGATGGGAATAAAGTTGCAGCTGGAATCTACAGAATCTACAGTTGTGAATTGGTGGGATTTACTAGATACTTCAATAGGACCAGACTATTTTTAGGATTGAAGACCTTTCTCTCCAGAAAGTTTAATTACCGAAACTGAGAAAAATGTGGAGATAAAAAAAAAGGAAAATTTTCACCAGAAGATGCTTTAATGTAAATGAAGCAAACTAAATCCATTTTTATTGAAACCAAATTACTACAAAACTCACAAGGAAGAAATGTCTTCAGCATATTCTATCTTTGACACCACTCTTTAAATTGATTCCTTAATGTGAACATGTTGTATCAGGACAATTGTGTTGATACTGGCTCTTACTTTTTTTTTTTTTAGTTTTGGTTTTTGTAAACAAGAAATCAATTGCACATAGATAGGACAGAGGCACACAGCAAAGGAAATACATTATTTGTTATGCTTTTACAAAAAGTTGTTTTGGCATGCTAATTTCAGTTGAAGATTAATAAATATACATCATCAATTTTTGAACTTGAGTTTTGCTAAGAGCCAATTTAAAATCAGGGCTCAGCCTCAGCTTTACAGATGGGATCTTATAAGGTTCCTCTTTTGTCATATGGTTTCCCCCATAATAGTCCATTCAAGGGCAGGGAAGTCAGAGCAGAATACCTGTTTCATTCTCTTGTCATCAAACTTTTTGAAGCTTTTCAGCAGTGCAACCAGAAGAGCATAAACTGGTTGTGAAGAAAACAAAAGTGAAAACCAGGAATATTTTCAATCTGTTTTCCATCACAATTTATCGACTTATACCCGTGTGCAACTGATTCACTTTCACCGGTGGGTGCTCAGAGCAAGATGTGCTGCAGCCCTTCGTGTCCCCGTCACTGCAGGCAGGAGTCTCCTCACCAGCTGCTTTGTGGCTCTCTCCCAGGTGGGTAATAGCAAGGGAAGTTGTGGTTGGCCAATGAAAAGAGCACTGATAGCTGCAGACTGAAGGACTTTGTGCCTTAATATTGCTTCCTTGTTCCCTAGTGTGGTACGGCAGTTAAATGATCATGGCATCCGTAAAAAGCTACCAGTAAAAAGTTGTACTAAGGAGGGAGAGGGAGGGAGCCTTCCCACGAATGTCAAAGGCAGATGCAGAACAATAGCCAAGGAAGGAATCAAGTGACTCACATGGTGAAATTATTGGGAAATGTCCAGTATGTGGATCTACAAAGCTATAAGAAACTGAGGTGAACATAAAGCATTTCTCTGGAATGTTCAAAGAACCATCCCCAGAGAATATATGAAATCATGCAGAAGTTGTTTTTCCTTTTGTAGGTACAGATATTCAATCCAGCCTAGGGCAGGTATTTACATACTTCTAGCCCTATTACCTGCATGCTAATGCCCCACAGGACTGAGGGCCTCTGGACTGGGCAAGTGAGGACTAGGATAGTCCAGGAGTAGGGAATGAGAATGTCTCTGCAAAGAGACTCACTTCTCTAGAGCAGGACAACACTGGGCTGAGAGAATGGCTTCTTTGGAAGAGTCCAAGCAATGCCAACCTAACAGCCTAATTGTTGCCTTTGAAGACATTACCTCACAGCTGAGGTTTCAGAGCATTCAAAAGACCAGCATCAACAGACTTCCGCTGCCAGTGATGTGGTACAGTCCCAGCATGGAACTTGCACCAGGATCCAGCCCCAAAAGTCCAAGATTTGCAGGTTGGACGTGTCTGTGAAGTGCCTCAAATCAGACAAGAGACATTTCTGTGATTAAGCTGGTAGTCAGGGTAGTCACAAATTCCAAATTCTCCCATAGCCTTCTCATTTGATCTCAAGCAAATCACTTCACAGTCTGTCCTCTGGTTCCACAGTAAACACTGAAATATTTTTTTTTTTTTTAACCTGGTTACCTGGTCTTTCAGAGCCCAAGGTCTTCAAGATGCTCTTCAGATGTTTTCCCACTGCAGGTATATGGTGTCCTCATATACAGGAGGGTGATTGAGGTTTTCAGGCACAACCATTCCATAAATATGTAACAGTTGCTGAAATTTAAAAAATCACACTGAAAGCACAGCTAAGATGACATAAGTTAAAGGTCAAGAATCTTTTCCAGAAAAGTAAATATTCCAGAAGATATATATCTTGTTTTTTCTTAAACTAAATATTATCTCTTTCTAGTTTTGAGAGGATTAAATGTAGGTTCTAAGAATTTTAAATATTTACAGACAGACTGCCTGAGAGGGTAGCAAAATGCATGTACACAGAAGTTCTTCAAACATTATCCTTCAATAATATCTCTACTAAATTATCATCTGGAAACCTACAAATAAAATCAGGGCTTGGCAATACTGTGTACAAGACTTTGTAACAAGGACATTCTTGTGTGTCAAAAGGGAAACACTTCTGTCTATGTGCTGTTTATCAAGGCCATTCAGAACTTGTGATAGCTCCAGAAGAAGGTAGTTCTTCTTATCCCCTGATTCAAAGAGGTTTTTATTGCAGGCTCAGCAGTGTAAGGCCAGAATTAACAGCTGAGTACTCTCATTTTATTCACCAGAGAACAACAGGAGAGACACAAATTCATGTTCAAATATTCTAGACAGTTACACTTAAAAATAGGAAAGAAATTCCCTGCACATGCTGCGGCTTTCATTGGTTATAAATATTTCCAGTGGTCTGCAAGTTTAAGTGTGAAGTACAAAAAGGATCTTACACAGCATTTTAACACCTTTACAAATGAAAGAGGCATGTGTTTCCTCTCCTGCTGGTTTTTCTTATTTAGTTTTTTATCTATTTTGCCTTTACCCCTATGAAGATCTCAGATAATTTCCCCTGAAAAGTACCTTCTTCTCTGAAGGTTAGTGTCACTATAAATATGAGTAGTCAAAGTTTTTATTCCTGAGCTTTTCCATATCACAGGAGCTCAAGGGAGTATCTTGGTATTGCAGCAAAGCTGGATATGGTGTTTCAGCACTTGGAATTATTTATGCCTCAAATTGCACTTCTCTGTATTAAATCATTTGAGGTGATCCATTGTCGCCCTGATTCTTAAAAGATTTTTCTAAAGCCTTCTGAGTTTACATTCTGTGGAAGAACTTTCCCACACAGTTTCTGTAAACAATATATTGTTTACATTCTTTCATGGAGGTAGAGAAAATTCGATGTATTAGTACCATATCCAATAATGTTGGAGAGGTGGCCCAGTGTCGGGCCAATCCTCTACCACCTTGGGAAAAGTATAAAAGATGGAGTCAGAAAATAAACGGCCTTTTTTTTCTTTTACCTCGCAATAGCAGTGGCTCGCGTGGTGCTTTCGCGTGTCCTACAGCGACAATCCATAGACACCCAAGTGTTTAAATCAGATTATTCATTTTCTCTGTATTCCTTAGTGCTGACAAAGAATTTCATATGTTCCAACACAAAGCTTACAGCATTCCCTCCTCTACTTTATGGAAAATATATCACAATTCAAAGTCCTAGACCAAACCCCATTGGGCTTGCAAATTTAGCCACAATTCAATGAGTTTAGAAACCTTTTGTTCAGAGGCAAAAAAACCCAGGGACCCTATACTAAAATGTCAGTATTCCTGGCTTTGATTTGTGTCCTCTACAGTTGTACACAAGTAAAGAAGAAAGAGTTACTGAAGAAAGAGAGGGAAGAAAAAAGATGAAACTCCATCAATTCAAATCCACCTTACTTCAGTTCTGACAGGATTAAACTGTCAATACTAGGGAATTACCTCAATAATTGGTCCAATCTTGTCCAAGAAAAATTTAAGAATCAAGGGCCTAGAGTTGGAAACTTGACCTTTTCTTTCCCCTTGACATAGTTAGTCTATGTAAATATGCATCATTTTATACAAATCCTCACATATAATGTAAAGGAAATAATCTGTTCTACCGTATCTGTGACCTATTTTTTAGTCCACTTAATGCATCTTAATAAAAAGCAGGTACACCAGAGGAGAAATAGCACCTACTGAGCTCTTCAAGGACTGCAAATGCTTCATTTAAGGATTTATCTTTTCAAGCAAACAGTACTCATTGTTCCTTCTGAGCTGTCCTGGTCAAGAACAGGAGGTGGCAGGAAATCATTAGGCGAAGGATACGTATGGATCATAGGTGGTATTTTTGAACTATTCTTTTAAAATACTTTGAACTATTTTGAAAACATTCTGGGGAACTGAAGTACATTGTGTGCAAGATTCTCTAGGCTGACAGATAGCAACCTGCTCCCACCCCCTTCCCATTTAGGCGCTGACAGCCATCTCTTTAGATCATTACTTGGTCTAGCCTGTTTTCTATGTCAGCATCAAAAGCCTCCTCTTTCCTCAATTTTCCTCTGTAGAACTTCCTATTATCACATCACTAACACAAGATCACTGAGAGCCAAACCTCCCAAACATTGCTATGAATACCACTCTTCTATATGTTTAATCCTGCAACGGAAAATAATACATTGTGGCCATTTTAATAAGCACCTTTGTGGTCAGACTGTGTCTTTCAAAAGAATCATCAAATTATTCATTGGCAATACATTTTATAATAAAATTCCTATATTCTGGAATAGTGTATAGACCTATGGAATTTTGTCCAGATTCTGATTGAATAATTATACCAAGAAAATAATAACTATACCAAGCACATGCAATCTATGGGATATGAGGCAAAATTCACTTATTTGTTTACCACGGTTCTTACTATCATATTTGTTGCTGCACACAACTCAAAGTATGCAATCACACCATAGCCTGATTTCCAAGTGTGGAATAAATCAGTTCAAATCTGTCCCACATCTTCCTTTCTGTCAGATGCAAGACTGCAGGAGAAGGACCAGTCTGCTGCAAAGGGCATATTTTTGTCACCTTGGTAGATACATCAGTGCACAGAGTAATGTACCAATTTCCCCTGAGCAACGTAAGAGCTGGAGAGTGATGAATAAACACCAGCAAATCCCATTACTCACTTCCCTGAAGAAAAGGGTAAGGAACCCTTTAGAGAAAGCCTAATCCCATATTCTGGGACTATGATATCTCTTTCAGAAATCAAGACGTATATATTCCCCAAAAACCTGCAGAAGTGCCTACCCACACAGATGAGAAACTCCCTGCCCTACTGTGCCTGCATGGCTTGTGAAAGGAGTACAGTCTGCTCAGGACCTAACCATTGCCACATCAAAGAGTGAATAGACTCTTATACATGCATATTTATATGCTTCCAATCCTTCAAAACTATTTACATTTCCAAGCCTCTATAAAAGTAATAGTTTTACACTGGCTTTGCATGAATGACAGTAATAAACAAATAGTCTTTTCTATCACTATGTGTTTTAAAATATAACCTATAGCACATGAACAATGTGTCTGGTTGCACTTTAAGAGATTACTGCCACCGTATCTTTTACATTCTTAAAGAAAGATATGAAAATCCTGTGGAAGTTTTAAAAGCTCACATTGAATTACTGGATTTATATCCTTCCACATACATTAATTTATAGTACCAGGCAAATATTTCTATTGGCACAGGATGGTCTATCCTGGAGAATTTAACTGGATTCACAAATTGTTACAATATCCCTTTGTTAATTTAGTTTGTTCACAGTATCTATTTATGGATGACTATCTAGTAAGAAAAGAGAAAAAAAATGTAGTTTGGAAATTAGATGAAGGCCTGGAACTATTACAGCATTGAAATACTGAAAAAATCTTCAGATAGGTTTTTAGTCTGACTATTCCTAGCTACTGACAGACTTTCATCTGGTTTTATGAAGGGTATTATGCACATATAGTGACATTGGCTGCAAAGCATGCTCTGGACCCAATGATCCAAAGAGATCCCTTCTGCATCTATGTTTCAATAAAAGTGCTGTAAAACTAACAGTACCAGCAAAAAAAAGCAAAGTTAAAGCTATCTCTGTCTTTTATATTGCATATAAAACTCCTCCTTACAAATAACTAAACATTCTGAGACAAAGATTTTTGGGTTTCAGTGAAAATAGAATTTAAGGTATTTTATGAAAGAGTAGCCTTTTTCTCCAAGCGAGGAATAAACAGTGTTTGTTAAACCTTTTTATTCAATCCAACAAAGTTTTTGCCCCTCTGGGTTAGTTTAATTTTTGTGCTTTCTACCAAACAGGATGAGCTCAAAGCAGTCAAACATGTATAAAGGTTAAAACACCCTTGAAAGGCTACACTGTTCAGCTTAAAATCTCCTCCCACAACTCACAAGTCCTTCCTCTTAGCCTATTTAGTATTGCTTTTAGGTGTCCAGGGTCTCTGCATATTCCTTTTAAGTTTCTGAAGGGGAAAATGAAAGTGTCAGAGAGGAACCAGGCTATGGAGGACCTTGCAAACAGACAGGTTTTTTTTCAAATATTTATTTTTCTCATCTTGAGGCCTCCAGGTATGTTTGATTTAAGGCACTGAAAGAGCAACCATTCCAGTGGGTAGAAACTTTTTCACTAAGCAAACAAGCACAAGGATTATAACATTAGAACCCTAAAAGTGCTCATGTTGCATCACACTTGGTGTTAGCTAAAATTTTCCTGCTAAGCAGCTCAAAGGAGTTTCCACGTCAGCTGAACAATCTCACAGATATTTTTTTGTGACATTTTACTAGCAGCTCTGATACATAAATGGATCTAATTAGAAAGTGGGTGCTGATTTCTAGTGATAATTTTTGCTAGGTGGAAAGACATCTGCAAATATTATCTATTGACTTATTTTTGCACAAAACCTGCTCTGCATACACACATGAGTTGTTCAAATAAAAGCTATTGAGACATATGTATTCAGACCTTGGTTGCAGAATTGTGCAAGTGGCTTTTTAAAGGATAAATAAAGGTCTTTGCATATAGTGGGCACATGAAAATGTCCTGAGGGACTGCATGATGTGTTTTAGCAACACGACTCCAAGAAAAAGCAACAGTAGCCTACAGCCAAAACCCCTTTGAATAATTTATCTGGAAGATCATTGAGAAAAATGAGTGGGAAGCATGTGAAAAAAATCCCATAAAAGCTCCCTGTTAAGGGAATGAAAGCATAGTTGTTCAAAGAGCAAAAATGACACTGATGCCCTCCAGTAACATGGAAGACATTGAAAAACATGGTCCACAATATCAAAAATCTTTAATATATTCTGTTTTTATTTTGTAAGGAAGAGACATTTCAGAGGTATGGTGCACCAAGCTCTTACATAGAAACAGAGGTAGGAGTCTTCCCTTTTCAAAGATATTAAAACTGTTGAACTGTTCAAATCTTTACTTGCCATCTTCATCCCACAGTCTTTCTCAATTAACTCCAGCTCTTCAATGTTTCAGTATTACTGCCAGGGAATTAGCAAATATGCAGAATCCAACCCAGTATAACCCTTTTTCAATATTCCCTGCTATTGTCATCTTAAGCTGACCGTGCAAAACCTGTTTAAAAAAAATGTAAAGCCTTAAGCACTGACCTGGTACATTCCTATCAGCTCAAAAATATGGACCACTTTTACAGAAAACACACCAGCTTCTGGAGAATTTTGCCCATCCAGGAGAGTGTCAGACTGAATAGGAACCACATATGCCAGTAAAGGGGATATCCAACAGAGATCTGAAAGTCTGAAAAGACAGCAGTACCCCATTCTGTGGCTGCAGAGAAGGCAGAGTACAGGGCAGCCCAAATTGCTCAGACTCATGACCAAAGCTGGAATAATTCTCTCAATCTGGGAGACTTAGTGAAAAACACTTTGACAAGTCACCTTTTATTACCATGCCTGATGATGTGCCTTAAGAACATGGCCAACATCTCCACTCTCAAGTCACCATGGCCCCAGTGAGACACGGGTCTCTTGGTGAGCATTTCAGAAAGAGCCATTGCCTCTGCAATACACCATTATACTTTTTTCTTGAAATTTCAGTATTTTTTCACTTCTATCATACCACTAATACACACACACACCCCGACACACACACACACACACATGTATACAAATATGTATATGCACATATATATAAAAATACATTTACATACATATGTATATATATTTTTTCACTAGTGGATCTTCATCCTGGCCTGCCCAAAAATGGAGCAGGACAAGAACATTAGTGCTCTCTGTGCTTGCATGAGTGCTTGAAGTGTCTTTTAAAATAGGAATTAATTATTTTATGTTTTGCTATTTTGTTGTTTATTTGCATTTTCTTTAAGAGGAATACTTCAACATTGCACATTTTCTATACAAAGTACTGCTCTTCTCACCCTACCTGAAAAATTTGGCTGTATGCTTAGTACTCCAAATTGAATTTTTGGAAGATTGACATCTTGTCCTCTTTTTCACGCTAAGAAAAAAACAAAAAAAAAGTTGTAAGTATTACAAGCTGTAAAAGAAAGATATTTCTTAAGATGCCTAAAAGCAGTGCAGAGTCTGGTCCAGCAAAACATAGGCTCCAACAATGGAAAACTTTTGCAATATAATTAAATGTTCCTTAAATTGTAAACTTTTTGTTTAGGGCAAGTTGAAATGATGCCTTGTCTCAATGTTTAGGTTTTTTAAGTAACTGGAAATGATGGTTAGGATTTTCATAGCAAGAGTTGATGGACTGTGATGATGTGAAAACAGCAAAATATGGTTTCAATATGTCAAGATATTCCCCAAGGAAACTAGATAAGGGTGCACTGCAAATCAAACACAGATTGTTAGGTGAAGAACAGAACAGACCTGTGCTTACTAAGTAATGTTCTCAGTCATCTCAGTACCATTTGACTTATAAAAAGAAGCAGTGATTTTGTTAGAGCAGATATGCAACAGAAACAACAAAGTTGGTGGTCCCAGATTTTGTAGACTGTTGCTTTAACACAGTCAAATAGAACAAAAATCTGGTGATTTATTGTTGGAATACATTTCACTCTCTGGGCTGGATGCCATGAAGTTTGGAGTCAGGGCTCTGTGGGCTGCACTAAACATATCTCATTCAAACCAACAGACACATCTTACTCCTAATCTTCATACACTGCCCATTAGAGTCTCTTCTACTAATTATTTACTGCAAGCCTCCATGTATTAAGAAAGTAAAAATACTGTCTACGAAAATGTCACACAGTTTTTTCATCCATGCTCAAATGCATAGTTGGCCCTGAAAATCAGAACCATGTGAGAATGAGCAGAAAATATGTCATTACAGTCTTGGGTTTAAAATAATATGTCTAGCTAGTATTTCACATCACAAACATCAATGTCTTAAAAGGTTCGGACATACTCCTGCAATACTCCTGTGTACAGACAGAGCTGACACAATGTAAAATTTGCCTGTGGAGAGAGTGGTGAGCCTGCTGCAGCCCTGCCTGCAGTCCTGAGGTGAGGCAACAGGCAGCAGCCTCCTCTGAAAGAGGAAATGCATCTGGGGTGTCACCACAAGGGTCAGAAAGAGAGATGAGAGAAAGCTCTGACTTCAAAACATGACCATCAGCTCATAATGATTGGTTTTATAGTTGTCAGGTTAAAAAAAAAAAATCACACAAAAAAAAACAAAACAAAAAACCCAACAAACTCTGTCAGTAAGGGATAAATTAATAGCCTTCGAAATTAGGCTTCAAAACTCCACCAAAGTAGGTCTCCTGGGATGGCAGATTAATTCAGCACTGCCCTCTGAATCATTTTAGTGCCAAGATGATATAGAACAGTGATCTGCATAGGAGGCAACTATGCATAAACTCTCCTTGCTGAGCACATTGAAACTACCCAGACTGCAACTCCAGAGTTTTGGCTAGAACTTTCTACTGCTCTATTTACACTTGCTAATTCTTTATATTAATAGAGAGCCTACAATTATAGCAGAAAGTAAGATGCTAGCCAGGATTCCAGTTACAATCCTTATTTGATAAGAAGTTAATATGATTACATTCAAACTATAGCAAAGCTACATGGGGAGTATTGGCAGCCTCCTGTAAAGCAGCACTGTTGCAAGTGATGTGAATAAGAGACTCAGGCTCCAAACAGCAATGCTTTATCCAAATACTTGTAATCAATACCTGTATTCTGCTGTTCTTCAGCTACTCTGTCACAGATATCACCTGCTTTATCTTCAAAAATAATTAGCACTATCAATCACATTTGCTTAAAACACAAAAAGAGTAAAGAAGCTGGAAATAATTTAACAAATGAAGTTTTTATATGTAAATTATATCAATACATAGGAGTATATAATTCCATTACATTATTCACTGCAGTATCATTATTCCTTAATGTGTGTGAAAGAGACATGGGAACCCACAAGCATCCTCTTCTCTATGGTGTTTCTTAGGAGATGTCACATTGAAATCCTCTCCTGCAGCACTGTGCTCATTAGTTTGAGGAATACTGCAGCCAGAGGGAGTGTTGTGGCTGGTTTTTAAGAAAGAGGCAACCCGCACTGGTGTGGCTGCAGCTTAGCAAGTAAACAGTGTTAACACACAGGGACTGCAAAGTAGCTTAATACCAATCTATTCCTGGTACTTTGTTGGTGTGTGGCAGCAGCTAAGACTAAATACTTTTCATACCAGTGTTTTCATTAGAGAAAATGTGCTATACTTTAGGCATTCTCAAGGAATATATTAGTTCCAAATTATCAGAGATAAAACATGACTTGTAAGTATAAAGACCAATGAATGAACATTGCACATAGTCAAAACAGGATAAGATAGGGTAAATGTGGCACCTAGAGCCAGGTCAAATTCAGTCTTACTAACAGGCGTTATATTTGAACCTTGCACTCTTCTTTTCTTCCAAAGCTCAGCATATTCACAATGGATCGTTTTCCAAGAATTCAGCTGTTTTCTTTTCCTAGCTGGAAAAACTACCAGTAAATGTAATTTCCTGGACACTATTTGACAAACATTTTCAGCTACATTTTTTGTCTTTAAATATTTATAGACCAATGGAGTCATTACAAATATTTAATTTTTATTCTTTAAATGTTATTGACTAATACAGTAAAACTGGTCAGAAGCACCGTTCTCTCCCCACTCTCCTGGGGAAGTGTTCAGCCCATTCTGACATGAGTGGTGTTATCTGCTACATCCTGAAATTAGTTTTCCATTAATAATATTAACAACCTTCACCTTTTCAAAGCATCTGGTGCTGCAAGAACTTGCAAAGAGCAGCCTTGACATATTATCATGATACCAGAAATTATAAAATAAAGCAAAATAATGGAAAATCCAGAGAAAAAAATGAGTTAATTGCTTTATTTTTTTTTCTTTATTTATGCAACATTCTTCTAAGCATCATTTAATTGTTTTCTCTCTGTTAAAAAAAATATACCAGTACCACAAGTGAAACATCTTCTTGAGTAAGGAAAAATTGGTGTATGTAAGACAAGCTTGAGATATGTAAGAAAACATTAACAAAATTTTGAATTAATTTCAATTTAAAAGTTATTTTAGTTTTCATCATTTGCTGCTGTAAGTAAAGAAATCATAGTACTTAATCTGAGAATAAAGAAATACAGAAAGTAATAAGAAAAGTTGGTGGCTAAATAATAACCAAAATGTAAAATTTGAAACTCCTATGATTATATGTTATTGACTGCACATAAAGTTTTGAGCTCCATTAGAAATAAAACTCCTGGGGTTATGATCAAATTTTTAAATACTAGCATCAGTAAATGAAGCTAAACATGTATCTGGAGGGTGATATAGCTTAGGGTTTGACCTCTAGATTTGTACAGCTGGTAGCATTTGAGCATACATTTACTCATGTGCAATAAAAATCTTCTAATGAACTGAAATCTGCACTGAAGAAACTCCAAATAATAACCCACTGTTGTTTTAAAATAGGTCCTCTCTCTAAACAGGATTTTAAGACACTGATCAAATCACTGTAGACCTGTTAGAGTGTTTGGCACTTTCTCCTTTTGGACATTTCCCACTGTAGTAGGAGGAATAAAAGCATGAGAAAAAAACCTCCCATGTGAGAAGCAATGCATGACATGGGTGAATCTGCACAAATGTGTAGCATTATAGACTCCAGTCTTGTTTAAAAAAGAGAAAAAGTATGTATACTCAGTTTAAAAAAAAAAAAGGAAAAATGACAATGATAATCAGGATCTAAATCACATTATGTATTGGCCTATACATATAGAGAATTCAAAGATAAATATTTCAATTTGTTTTCTTTCTCTTTCAATTAGGCATTAAATGGTCATTTGGGAGTCTTGGAAAATTTGCTGCAGACAAAGGAGGCAGCTCCAAAATGAAAATGCAGTCTCCTTTCATGAGAGCTTGCAGTGCTCTCAAACAAATCCCTTGTCTGAGATAATTTGCCAAAAAAGTGTATTGGTTTTAGTATTATTCAGACAGAATTCCTAGAACATGCTTTATATCTGACATTAAACTAAATTATGATAGAACATTAAGATTATATTATTACATTTTGGCTCTCTGACAGCCTAAGGCACCTGTTCTGAATAAGAAATCCTCTTGACTCTGAAACTTGCTTTCCTTAAACTTCTAATAAATAATCTCTTTTGAGTGCTTAAAATTTACTGTTTCTTAAAAAAAAAAATAAAATCCCCAACTTTGTTACCTGCATACTCCTGCAAAACAAGCACGAAACTGATGAAAGTGGAGTGGCTTTATTCAAAGAAATAGGTGTAGGAAATCACGAGTTTCCACCTCCCAAAGGTTGAGTGGCTGAAAAGGAAAGATTAATTATCCTTCAAAGGTGCCTGCTTCTATAAAGGGAGCCAGGGGTAACAAGCCTATACTTAACATGTAAATATCTGAAGGCAAGTTAGAAACACTTCTGGGACAGATTTTAACCCTTTGTAGTTGTAACTACCTTTCTAGTGTGGCATGCAGGATTTTATTCAGGACAAGCTGGATGCCTTAAGTTTTATCTTTCATATTTTTTAGATTCTGTACGTCCTTAGTGTGTGACTCTGAACTTCATATAAAGTGTTAGCAAGTTCTCTTCACAGTTTAGTTCGACAAAACAATCTTTTTCCAGCCTGAGAACAAAGGACACCGTTGCAGCTTTAGGCCAAAGAAGAGTAAACAACAGCAAATTGAGGAGAGCAGTCTGGGAGGATGGGACTTCATAACCTGAAGCTAAAATTGGACAATTGACTCTGAGTATGTAAATGGATCAAAAGTTATAAAAGTGTGAAAACTCGTCACTGTGTGTCCATCTTGGGCAGAGCCCTGGCTGGGCTCTTGTGCTGCCCAAGGTGTGTCCTTTGAAGGCCTTTTAATACATACCTACATTATTCCTTTAACACTCTCCAGGCTCTGTTCTAGGTCAGCCTCTCTAGGTATCAAGTATCAAGTCAAGCTCAAGATACTTTAGTAAGAATGCCCTTTCTCTATATTTTCAAAACAGATAAGTAACAAATTTAAAACCTTCCCCAATCTTTCACCAAGAAACTTAATTAAAAACTATATTAAATTGCCCAGAAAAAGTGTGAAATTCTCCAAGACATCAAGTCAAGCAAGTATCTTATAGAAACACCATAAATTGTTCTAATCCTGAGCAGTTTGACTAGATGACCAATAAGGCTCCCTTCCAGCTTACTTTGCATATTTCCATGGAATTAAAAAATACATAAATCATTAATTTTGCCAAACTTTCCAACACTTTCAGATTCAATAGGAACATTGTATTTTTGCTAAAGCAGATTTCCTCTAGCCATAAACAAATCTGTATCTATGTAGATCTCTTTCTACATATCTGCTCCCTTGAATATGTTCCCAGAGGATTTACCTTCACAAGAAATTTTCTGGAGAACCACCCCTGTTTCTATTACATGCACAGTTCCACATTTAGTTACATCAGTAAAGACCACACTCTCTACCTCCAACAGATATCTTTGTTGATATTACAGAAAAAGAATGAACTTGTTCTACTTGTTTTTCCACTGTCTGCTTTGTCAGAAAAAAAGGAAGCAAGATTGCCAATAACAACAATAGCATGCAACATTTCCTGTTTTATCTTCTAGAAGGGAGTAACACTTTCTAAAACTCCATTGGAATCGTATTTCTCTGAAGACTGAAACAAAACCCAAAACTGTAGGTTTTAGGTCCTTTTAAAAGACATATCATGCACAGTGACTAAGAAGGTCAAAAGTTACAAAGAAGATCTCTGTGACAGCTCCCTGGACCACTGTTGCCTGCTCTTGCTAGTATAATATAACACTAAATGTTCACCTTTGAGAGACATAGGTGGATCATTCCCATTTGACACCGACTTTCCTTGGATTTCTACCTTCATCAATGAGAACTTCTTTCCCTGCTTGGTCTGTACAAGAGTGGAAGCCCTGAAGGCTGAAAAGGCATTTTACAGCTCTGTCTCCAATGGATGTGTTCAAGCACAGTCCAAGGTCTTTAGATACAGTCCCCATACACTTATCAGGTACAAAAAATAATTACTTGTCCTTTTTTTTTGGTTTGGGAGCTGATGAGATAAAGATTATAGGGTTTTTCTACTCCATGGGGACATATTAAGTATCCATCTGTTTGTGGTGTAACCTCTTTTCAAGTGAGAAATCTGTCAAATACAAACCTTCCTGAAGACACAGCACTTAAGGAGTAGTTTTACAGATTGCTGCAGACAACAAACTAAGAGCTACCAAAAACAAGCTAATACTGAAAATAAGAAAGTATAAACAAAGAACTCTGAGGGTAGATCAAAGGTTTTTCTGGAAGAGTAAGCCCACACAGTAAGGAGGTCTAATCTGAATCACAGCAGTAGCTGGGCAGCATGAAGCAGGAGGAATCAATCATAGGCAAGGTAAGCCAATACAGGGACTGGAAAATAAAAAGTGTGCACAGGCAGGTCAACACATATACATATGTGCAACCAATAACAGGACACCTCACTCAAGGAGAATCTTAGTTTGTAAAAGTGGAAGGGATAAGCGGGTATGGGGAAAAGGAAATGCAAAGGGAATGACATATCCAGGTCTATTCATCTGTCTTCTGACACAAAACCTGATCTCCATTCTTCTTCCCAAATGCTCTGCTCAGGGAAAATGAAATTAAGAAAAAAAAAAGATTCAGATGCTAAGCAGGAAACAATATGTTTCTCTCTATTCTATTCTGTCATTCCCCTACTGTGTTTGTGTGTCCATCTTTAAAGAGCAACCTCCCACTGTAGGGGAGTAATGATTCTTTTCTTGTTTTGCAGACTGTTGCCTCTTTCTTGTTGACAAAAAAAAGATTAAGTGCTCCCTCAATACACAGGTGTGCCAAATAAGCCTATTCTCCATTGGATCAGGAATCTCTCCCATGCAAGAAGCAGATATTGGTGGGCTTTGCTTTGTCTTTTGCATGCCTGGGGGTTGTATGTTTGTTTCTTTTCTCTGAACAAAGTGCACTGAAACAGAAAACCATCAAACCATCAAAAAAAAAACCAAACAAAAACAAGTACAAGTTTACTTTCTTCTAAAAGCTATTCCTGCCTACCCAGATCAGAACAATTTCTCTTTTAAATGCTACTAAACTTGAAACTTACTTTGAATTGTAAGTAAACGAATGACCATATGAATATTGCAGCTTCCTTCTATGAAGAACAGGCAGGTGGACTGGATCACATTTTCACTGGTCAAAATAAGGAGCAGCACAAATGCAAATGAAGACAGCATTGAAATGAGGTCACAATTTCTGTCCAAAAAACTCTGTTTGTTTTTCAGCTGTCACAATCCCCATTCAGCCAGATGTTATTTCTTTTTCCTCATCCTCAATGGCTGTCTTGTAAAAGAGAATTGTCTGGATTTGGGCTTTTTGATCTCTTCCTAAATAAACATTTCTGAATGACCATTTCAAGTGTTTTGGAGAAAGCTTGGAGTAAGCCAGCAGCTTTGTCAAATCTGTTGTGAAGTTAACATGCAAGTACTTCTGCATATCAAAGCAAAAGGATTTGATGAAGAGTACAGCTGTCTTGTTCCTCTTGTCAAAAGCATAATTTTCTTTTCAGTTTCTACAAAACAGCCTCAGGATTCCAATATCAAACTTCAACTTTTGCACTAATTAATTTTTACCAATATATTTTCCTTTGTTCATGACCATCTTTAATGAGTTTTGTTTTTCTTCAGTGAAGAGGAGGAAGCAGTGAAGTGACAAACTTCAAAACAAAGGCACCATTTATATATGACACTTTATATGTTAGAAGAACTTGAAGAACTCTTTGGTTCAAAGCCAAGTATTCAGAGATTGAGGAAAGCCAGAATGAAAACTGCCTGGACAAACTTAATCAGGCAATACAGGCTCTCATTACATGAATGCACACAATCATTTTCTGTTCAACTCCCATTGTCGCTTGGGTACTGTGTCGTGCTCACTGCTGTGCATTATGCACAACCTGGGTTTAACTCCTTAGAAAGAATTTCTGTGGGGGATTGTCTTATTGGTATTTTTCATCTTTTTCCTCCTCAGTTCAGATTTCCTCCCTGTTTTTGATTGCACTGGATTCTGCCTCCACCATGGGGACAAGGTGGTTGTAAGCAGACACTAGTTTAATTTTTGGTCCCAGTATCCAAATTTGAACAAAGTACTCACATCCAGACTACACATGAGGTATCATTTTCAAGAGGAGCATTAATTTAGTGGACCATATGAAGGGAATATACCCAAATATGCTATAGAAAACACATGTGCTATCTCCAGCTTCTCCTAGGAATAAGGAAGGAACCGACTGCTGATCAGGAATAACAGACTGCTGAGCTCTGAAAAGTCCCCCAGCTGTTTGTAAATTACAACATCTCAAAGGTGAATTGGGGCAGATAACCATGAGGTGTACATAAAAGCCTAACTTCAAGCCTCATTAAAGCATAGAACAGTACAACTTCCCAAATGGAAAGAAAGACCAGAATTATTATCTTACCCTCAGACAAGTCTGATTTTTTCCAAATATAACATAAAGAACACAACATGAAGCAAAGTTATGGCATGGAAAGTTTTAGTCCTATCTTGGAAAAATTAAAAACAACTTTAAAAGTAAGGTTAAAAAGAGTTTGATGATGGGAAACATCAAGCAGGTTTCTCCATAGATAATACTACTGAGTTTGCTTGCCAAATGCAGTGACCTCTTGTGACTTCTTTTCTTATATATATCAAGGCGTTTTTAAATAACATTAAATTCAAATAAAACAGACATGTTAGTATGACCAGCCCATTTCTGCACAATTTTCTAGTTCCTGATCAGTTCTGTATGCTCTATGAAAGCTCAAAATCCAATAGATGTATTGATTTAGCAACAAGTAAACATGTCACAGGTTTTCACATTTTGAGCTAACCAGTCACATAATACAGTTTATTTCTCCAGTGCTAGAAGGGTACTTAGATTTCTACAACAATAAAACAGACCTTCGTTGTAGCCCAAAGACTGTGCAGCCTAGATTGGCCCCAAATATTTTTCCAGCAGGTAAAAATCCTGCCTAAGAAACCCATCTCAGCTCACACTTCTAATAGAAAGGAGTAAGTTCATTGGATCACCAACATGTGTGTTCATATCAACCATGTGGATAATGGACCATTTGAAAACCTACCTAGCACTTCATTGGAAAACCAAAACTGGCTGACATTGGGAAGAGGACTTAAAATCCCAAGAATTTCACCAACAAACTCTGTTTCCATTTTTCTTTGGCTTAGCATATTTTCTTGCCTTCTTTTTTTTTTTTTCTGTTTAGTCTATAAAATTTAATGGGATGTGAAGGTCAGGGATTTGTTAGTCACAATCAATTTCCATGTCAGACAACGAGTGTCATATTGCTTGCTAGTTAATGACTCTTCATTATTCCCAGGCAAGCTTTCCCTTCTCACTACAGTTAGCTTCAGTAGGAGCCAAGTAATCTCAGAACCTTTTTGAGGTGTGAGGAGAAAATGTCATAGGCATCTTTAAAATACTTTTAAAAACTTCAAAATACTGCTGTTTTCTACTAGCCAAGCACCCTGTTGGCAATGAAAAAAAAAATAAAGTGTTTTACTGGTGATGACCTATATTTTTGGAAGAAAAATGTCTAAAGAAAACAGTTGACTAAAGAAAAAATAGTGTTATTTCTTTCTTATCTGTCTTAAAGTTATCATAGCCATCTCTTGCCGAGTCAGCTTGGATTTTATGAAAATAAGAACAAAAGGGCAAATATATAAATGGTTGCTTTATCAGTGAAGCCAACACCAGCAGTAGGGTTCTAGACAGAAACTTACCGAAATCAAAGTTTAATGCCCACTTTTAATTTTCATAGCAATAAATGAAAGTACGTCCCGAAGAGAATCTTATTGGATGAGTTTGTTGACAATCCTTATGAATGACGGCTAAAGGGCTCAAACAGGCAACCTCCACTGAACCATCAGGGCAGCACAGACCTACCTAAATGTCAAGTGAAATTGTTACCAATTTGGTAAACCTCTAAGCTGTCTTGAGGAAGCAATCTCCTCAGCTTCAAACATTGTGCATTTTATATTCTGTAGCAAAAAAATCTGGAAGATGTCAATATTGACAGAAGTTTTTTTCAACTATGTCACCCTAAATGTCCTCAGTAAGTTACAGAGCAAATAATAGTGCAGGTTGTGTCATAGGAGGGAACTTTTCTTTGGAAATTCTGTTGCCAACAATAGATATAAACAAAATATTGCTTTTTACAAATATTTATTCTGAGACTCTTTCCCAGACTGACAAAAATTTATAGCATTTTCCCCATTGAGATTGGCTCATGTATAAGAAAAATCTTTATTAAAACAATTCAGATGAAAAGGGTTTTTTCCTACACCAAATAAATAGGCATAACAAAGTTGTTTCATAATCATACAAATATATGTACTAATTTTCCTGGAGGAAGAGAGAGTTGACACATGCCATTCAGCTGAACAGGCAGTGCTAAAGGCATCAGGACGCTTTGCAGAAAGCAAACTAAATTACAATTACAACTAAACTAAACTTGCACAATATTAATAACTTCACTTTACAGGTCTTATTACTTTTACCTAGCTCATGATTAGTGCATTTTCTTTAATATTCTCTCCAAATATTTTGCATTTTTCCTCTTTATTAATAGGTGGGCAAACCAAAACATAGAATGTAGAAAGACAATCTGTAAAGTCAATCTAGTTGAGCCTAGACCACATGACAGATGCAGACTTGATCCTGGCCTCCTTTATAAATCTGTTTTTTTCTGCCTCCATGGCTGGACATGACCTGCACATGCACCATCCCTTTGTTTTTCTTTGGAAGGAAATTTGCTACAGCATCAGAATTTACAGTACACTCCAGCAGGTCCCTGGGCTCCAGGACCAAGGCAGAATACTGAGAATGCTTCCAGTACTCACCTACACCATGGTTAAGTCATAGATACTATCTATTTTAAAAGTTCCATGCTTGTTATCCTTTTCAATTTTGCTGAAATAAAATATATTCTCAACTTCTGCCAAGGTGAAAAATACTTTTAAAAATACTTAAAATTTGATGACTACAGCAATTTCAGTAACATGAATCAGCCCTGATAATCAAACCCACAACACTTCCACAAGAGAAATCTCGTATCTCTAATTTTATTCCTCTTTCTATTTTCTGTCTCTTTTTCCTTCATGAATCTAGCCCTCCATTCCATATCTTGCCTGGTTTAACATTTCCTAATATTTCCCAGTAATCTGTTTCCACAATTCACTGGAATGTAACATTTTCCTCTTTATAACAAGCCCTCATGAAATATGAATGCTACAAATTAGCAAACATTTCAGGCATGTTGAGAGATAAACTGTACATAATATTTGGAATAAACCCAGTGAAATCAGAGCATCTTGCAAATCCAAGTTCTAGTGTATTTGTGCTTTGGCTGCTATAAATAATTTCATTGATTTGATACTGCATAAAGAAATACATAGAAACAAGCTGGAATGTATATATATACACACAGTCCTTCCTAAACGTATCTAGGAGGAAAAAGCCTCTTTAGGAAGATGTAGTATTTTACAAATAGAAAACCATACATAGTTTCAAAGGTGCTATGCTTTGTCACCACCAGTGTGTTTGTTTTTTTCCTACTATGGAATATTTATGCTATGAAAGCCAGGATAGCATGATACCATAACACATCTCAAGGGCATGAATCACACTGCCAACTGTTTCTTCACCAACTGTGATGTGAGAGAGCAGAAAAAACAGATCTTTGGACCACATGGCAGCACCCACTTCACATGGAGGTGTAGAACAATGTGAAACGAAGTAAATAGTGCTTTTGCACCTTGCAATTCCTCAGTGGAAACTTAAATCATTGCCTTTTCCAGATTCTTTTTCATCCCATGCTTTCTGTAACCCCTACGTACCACTGGCCACTACAGCTCCATCCCTGTCAGACCTAAGTGCACCGGTCTGGAAGGACACATAGAGCATATGTAATTTTAATCCTGATCTTATCAATACATTATTCACACGGGAAATTACAAATTCAAAAACATCACCAAGAACATGGCAATAAATATAATTTCTTCATTAGAAACAGTCCTATTAATCCAAATAAATTTTACATGAAATTTCAACATCACATGTCAAGAAGAAATGGTCCTTGAAGGATTGCACTCATCATTATTCTTAGATCTATGTGTGAGTAAAACTAAGAGTCTTTACTTAATTTAACACAGAAACTTAATTTCAAATGCATGCACATTAAACACACAGCTCTGGGTTTTCCTAGTTATCCTTATGTCAGAGCATTGAAATAAGGTGACAGGGACTCATTTCACCAATCTCTCCCTCCATCTCTGTGTCTACTTTTGTCTTGCATTTTATCTCTAGGACCAGAAGCAAAGGCTGAAATCTGAATCATGCTTGCACTTCTGCTGTTTAACTCCAAAACTTAAGCTTTTGCTCACAATCTGTTTCAGAATCCACTAAAATGGCACATTTAAAATCAGAAACCAAACTGACTCATATATCTAATTTTTGATTGTAGTTCAAATGTATCCAAACAAGATATGTTGGAATTCACACACATTTTTTTAATTCCTTTTTTTTTTTAATCTGAAGGTAACACTCTCATTGCTTAGACTGCTGTGAATGCAAAATAATCACAGATGGAAGTTCAACCTGAGTACAGAGTACACATTGTGTTAACTCTTTATGACATGATGTACCTGACAGACCTAATATTTATGGCACATTTGCTTACCCCCCAACAAAAGGATGGGTTTAAACTTTGATTGGAGCTGCATTCAACTTCTGATGCAGGTAACTGATTCATTAATCTCCCACAAAAATGCAGACACTGCAAGCATGTTGCACCATATTGTTAAATAATATGCTTATTTTGGCAGGAGAGAAAGCCAAACATAAATGAAGTCTTCCTGTTTTTTTGAATATCTGGATTATTTAATGTCAAGTCAAATCTACAAAGAATAAATTTTCTTAAACTTGAGGGAATAGCATTAGGGCTGTCCAGTTCTCTGTTCTCTGAAGCATTTGGCATTTGTGAGATAAAATGATTGTGACATCCTCAGCACCTTTTTGGCAGGTGATGTCAGTTCCATAGTAACTGAAACTTAGAAAACTGAAAACTTAGAAAGAAATCCAAAACTTATATAACAATATCACGCAAGTTAGGCCGCTTCTTCCCTCGGTTGCTGTATGACTGATACCATGTCTAGAACCTGTATACTTTTTTGTTTTGAAAGTAGACAAAACAGTTGAGGCTGTCTGTCACTGTCACAGGACAGAAAAATGGGATTCTATGATATGGAAGGCGGTATTTCACATCCAGAGCTTAAAATTACTTCTAGCCAGTCTTGTGTTGTTTAATTGAATCATGAGAGCAAAATCTTTTCTAAGGTGGTTTGCTTTTCCTGTGCTGTAAGGCAACACTTTCCATTTCCTTATTTTGTAGTTACAGCCACACACTGGAAACAGGCACTAAAAAAGTTCATACAACTGGTTATGTGCCATCAACTGTAAAACACATCAGTAAAGTTTTTATTCAAACAAAGAATGATACAAATTATTAGATAGCCTCTCTAGTCTAGAAAACCCTGTCCTGGGTGACTTTTAAGTCCTTTATCACTCTCTTTCTCCTATCTGCTCTGGAATGACAAACAAAAAAGGTAGAGCAGGTCATTCTGACTACTTTTCAGATTCCCAGGCAAATAAGAGCCACCCACAGTCCCAGCTGCCTTAAAACACCTCCTACCTGCAGCTCTACCAGCTGTGTACGAGTGGAACCTGGGTCCTCCAAAAGTAGGCACAGGAGATGCCTTACAGGAAAGGCACTCAAGTTTCACTGCTGTCTGTGATCCATTCCCCTCCTGCCCTCACAACGTTCACAGTCACTGTATTAGGGTTGTTGCTGTACAGCACATTCCCTTTAGCACGTGTTTATGGACTGGTTGTCCCTGGTCCCCGGATGTCCCCATGGTTCTCCAAATAAATAATCTTCGCACGCAAACAGAGGTTTCCCTGACAGCCTCCTAACTGCCATCTCCACCAATTACTCTGAAGGCAAAACTATCCCTTTCACAGCAGAAGCAATTCCCCTCCATCATTCTGAAGCATGGTATCAGTTGTTCCCACATGCCTGTCTCCAGTCCTCTCTGAAAGACTGCCATGACCTTTGATTTTACTCTGTGTGCCCACTGAGATGGTCTCCCCTTACGCACTGGCTGAAGAGGAGAGACTTCAAAAACATCAGTCACATCTTCCAGCTTCCTGCTGCTCTCTGTTTTACATAGACCCTGCACAAACAGGAACAACCTTGTGCTTTCAGCTTCCTAGGCCTTTTACCACTCAAAAGGAAAAGCCTCACATCAGTGCTTGGTGGATGTGAATTAAAATATGTCAGTTAAGCAGCCTCTTTGCGTCCACTTTGTGTTCACTACCATTGCCCTGTAGTCTATATCATTTCAAATTAATCTTTAAGTCACACTAGTAGGATCTGAAATTTATTTTTATTTCAGTTAAGTATATAACCAGTGTAAACACACAACAGCATGGGGTTGCAGCAACTCAAATGTTTTTTCTCCTCTAAACACAAGAAAGGCATTAAACAGACTTTTACCAAAGCAGACAGACAGAATATTCAGAAATCAAATGCTTAAAGAAGAGGAGAAGCTCTCAAACAAAATAAGTCAATGAACTATATAAATATGTAATAATACAATCTGCTTATTAATAATTTGATACATTTAATTATTTCAGTTAAATTTTAAATTTTCTCTGATGATAACCAAAGTATTGGGATAAAAAATATCTAGACATGTTTATTTCTTTAATGAGATGTTATACTAACATTGGTCTAGATATAGGCTTATGAAGGACAGAACACCCAGGTCACCTTGGAAGGTCTGAATCTTCCCATTTGTCAATACACATCTGAATAGACATGCCAACTATTTGCAAGAGTTTATTCCTCATATCTTCTCTTATGCAAGGTCTTCAGAAACAAAAATATGGGCATTTTAAGGGCTACTTGTCATGACTCTCCTGCTGATTGTGTTCTTGGCACATAAATGTAATTCACACAAACGTATAAAACCTAGCCTGTAAATAGAATCCCAAGTTAACTGTCAATCTGAATGGTCACAAGTTCAAGTCTGAAAAAGAAAACAATTACCTTCTTCTGTGAAAAGCAGTATCAGGTAAAGGCTATGGCTTGAAAATGTATTTTCTAAAAGAGTATGATGAATAATTTCTTGCTTTACTAATTTCTCCAGCTAAAAGTGTAGATGGGATTGTAAGCACAACACATTTCACAGCTCAAAAGTTTATTTTTCATGAATGTTCTACAGCATATCAGAAGGCAGATATGAATATCCATCTCCATTCTCACAGATAAAGAAACCAGAGCTGAGGAGAATTGTTTCCCCTCCAGTCACATGGCAGAGTTATGTGAGGGTCAGGAACAGATGCTCTGTCCCCTGAATAGATGTCTTGTCCTCTGCCTGCTGTGTCATGCAACTTGTCTGAGATATATTTGTATCACTGCTGTAGAGCATGTGTGCTAGATAGGATGAACACCTCTCAGCTTCAAATACTGAATATTGGATTATGCCATAAATGTCACATAAAAAAGGTCTTTCCAATCCAAAGGTATTTTTGAATAAATATAAAAGAAAAGTATTTGCTCTCTGAATAGTGGAGTCTTGATTTGAATCTGTTATGGGTTTTTTTCTAAGAGGAGAGTGCATATTTACTTGGACACAATCTTTATTTATTTGGTCTGTAAGGCTGAGGTGAAAAGCACTCAGCAATATAACCTGAAATAACTGAGTGAAACTATTGAGAACTTTCAAGTAACCCTTTTTAAAGTGGGTTACTTTCATGCTGAGGCTTTCTGAAGTATTTACCTGGTAGTTTCATAATACATTTTGGACCAGGTATCTTTTTATTTCCTTCAAAAAACACTAAACAATTAATGCCTTCACCATAGGACAAAACTGTGATGCAGATAGAGATACTGTCATTGAGGACCTTTTTTGGTTTATTTTGATTCAGTGTCTCATATCTGTAAGATATATGCCATGCCCAGAATGCCTGGTTTTAGAATTAGGTAAACAAAACCTAAAGACACTTTTCTTGGCTATGAAACAATCAGTCAGAAAACAACTTTGAGTTTTGAGTAGATGAAGTGCTTGAACTGGCAACTTGTGTTGTTACTTCTGGAACAAACCTGGGCAGCAGGGAAGACTGGCAGTAATTAAAGGCATTACGTACTCCAACAAATAGGGCTGCATATATCATTACCAGCAGTTGCCATTGAAAGGGTGTCTATAGTGGAGAAGGCAGGGTAGATTACTGTGGAGCCAGGAGATTTAGCATTTGGCAAAAAAGTAAGAGCCTGATCTTTTAAGAGAGTGAGCTAGTGGATTATAAATTTTGAACACTTTTCTGAGTTTAAAATATATTACCTATTTTTTTTTTTTTTAACAGCATAGTTTCAGCTTCGGTGATCATCAAGCTGAAAGTCTCTCAGGACTCAGGCTGATTAACAAACAGCAAGGTTTTCCTGCTAAATATTGCAACTGTATGTTCTAGAAGGCACTGAACTTTTCACTGGGAAACAAGAAATAAAAATTGAAGATAAACAGAATGGCACCTTGCTAAAAGGGCATGTGCCCTTCCACTGCCACCTACAAAAGTGAATAAATACTACTCCAAATCTTAGTCTTCCCCTTTTGTCTGCAGACCTAGTTTCTTCTGGTTGGCCAAAAGTGTCAGGGAAGGCAAAGTCTCAAGTTTTGATCTCTTTCTAGACTTAAGGCTTTGTGCCCATCAAGTTCACATTGAGAAGTATAAATATGCAATAATCCCATTGTGGTAAAATCTCTAGGAGCTTCTGCTAACACAAGTCCATAAACCCTCTTTCATAGTATCTGTGCTGTCTGTGTGTGAACATTTCTAAAACTCCATGCACCCTCAGAAAAATTTTGTTAGAATAAAAATTTAAATATTATAATAATAAATCACTAGCTTCAGAAAGATTCAGCTAATATAGTGTGACAGATTATTTCCTCTTTTAATATGTTAACTAGATTAGTCTTGTTTTCTTTGATGCTAAACAGCCATGGGGATATTTAGAAATGTCCACACACATGAAGACAAAGCTCTCTTGTATTTAAATCGCCTAGCAAAGCATCTTGGTACAAAAAAGCTTCAACAAACCTTGAAAATGAACTTGCTCAGTGTTTCATTTAGACACAAAGCCATCAACAGCAATAGTCTGGAACTGAATTTCTACTGGCATTATTTTCTTATCCATGAAGTTCAAACAGATAGCTAAAGACAAGTATTGGATCTGTGCCAGATAATAAAACAGTTCAACAGAGAATGAAGAAACATCATGATACTAGATAAAGTCTACATCACCCAGTGTTGCTCCCCTCATAAGGGAAACAACCACATGTGCTTCCCTTGGCCTAATTTAACCCTAATGTTATGTTATTTTCCACTATAATACTTTAACATTTCCCTTCAGCTTCCCTATGAAATGCTTGAATTCTTTAATAAACACTCAGTGGGAATTCATGTTAAAAAGCAAATAGTAGTGAAGTCAAACTAAAAGCTTATTTATCCAGTCAAATTTTAGGCTATGAATAAAGCTTATAATATAGCATAGAAAGTTTGGTATCTTAAGCATTAGCTTGTCTTGGAACATTGTCTTGAGTCCTATTTGAACTTAATCTGAACTTCTAAAGATCATTTTGCTATAGCTATAGTAAATGGTAACTCTTCATCACTTACAAAAGAAAAGCAAAACCCAGCTCTAGAGACCCAGAGATGAGTATATAACACATTAACTTATGACATGGATTCTATCCAGCTAGACTGCTTCCTATTAATTTCAGTAATACTAGCTAATTAATGAGCTTTGGTAGCACTGATTTTGTTGCATTTTGCCATCATTCTTGCTACAAAAATCACTCTAGCAATGACAGAACCTATGCTTATTTGTATTTTTTAAACAAAACAGTGTCTGGGAGATGAAATAATGCCACAGTCTAGCCACAAGCACACTTTCATCACAATTTCCTCAGTGAAGACTGGTTAAATCTAGGTAATTCCTGCCAAATATTCCAAGGAATGCTACAAAACATGTGGGGGAAAAAAAGCTCTGACTGTAAATACCTAAGCCAGACATAAGTGAAGCAGATTAGTTCACCATGTGCTAAGGAGGACTGGTATGTTAACAGTAAAGTGGTCAAGTTTTCCCGTCTTCTTCTATCTTAAGCTTCCCACAGGACCTCTCCTTGTGAGTTAATTCAGCCTGCAGAAAAGGATTTCTGGGAACTTGAAGAATTATGTGGGTTTCCAAATAAGAACTTTGTATTTTCTCTGAGATGTACATGAAAATTTGCAGTGCTGTATAAATTTGATGAAGTAATCTTGAATTTATTAGTAGACAAATGTGTTTGAAATCACAATAGCTTGTGCTTATACACAATAAAAACCCTAAAAAACCTGATGAGATCAGGAATGAATGCACTCAAATTCAGCTTTTCAATTTGTTATTGTACAACTGGAAGCAATGTTTGGATTCAGAGTGCCAAAAAGATTTAAATATTTCGAATTACAATTAAAACATCTAAAAACCGTTATGTGTTTTTTAATTTGCATTTAACCACGAGACAAGGTTGTCCTGATAGCTATGCCCTTATTGCATGCCAAGATGGCATTTTCCTCCCCAAAATGACATCAGATTGAGTTTATATACACAGAAGGCAGAGTTTGGACATGCTCTTACTACACAGTCATAACGTTTGCACTAATTTTTCAGGTAAAATACCAAAGCTGTGCAAGGTAACTATTTAGATGGCCTTCCCAAAAGGAAGGGCACCTCCCCTTGCAAGGCCAGGATGTAGTCACTAGCTGTTGCTCAGACAACTGTTCCAATAGAAACTGGGATCAGGTATGCCTTTGATCAAATTATAAATTGTTTATAGTCATGACTAGGTTAACCGTTAACCAGCCTGCCTCTTGAATTCCATGCAATATGAATGGGTGGAGATGCCCTTTTCTGTTTTATTAATCTTCAGCCTTTTTTGTTTTTATGAAATGATGCTAAAAATCTGTTTGTTTAGTTGCTTGCATGATTTTTTAAAATTCCATTCAGCAAATACTGCACATGGGAAAAATATAATATTGAAGATGATTGTAAAAACCCCATCTCATCTGTTTTGTAGCTCTGTCATCATGTCCTCAACTTTCTGTAAAACATCTTTATCTGCTAACATAGCTTCACTCCTCCCACTCTCCCAGGGGCTTATTCTTTAGCTTCCATTTTCAATGTCCAGAGTACAAAAGAAATAATAGAATCTCTCCTCCCTAGTACAAAAAAAAATACCTTTCTCTCTTAGGTATCTGTTCCTGTTTGTGTCAATAATCCAGATGGATAAAAAGTGGAATTTATTCAACATAGGCCATCAAAATACCAGGCTGCTTAACAGAAGGAAGCATATGCTTGGTGCTTCCAAGATTATCCAAATCTTCCTTCACCCCTTGTTCACTATTTAATTAGAGAATTAAGTAACAACTATATTTTTATAATTTATTAAATTAGTTTTCTTTCAATAGGTCTGTTTGAGACATTTTGAGTTGGCAGTTTCATCTGGAATCTTTCAACAATACCAAAACTCATTTCTAAGAGACAGGGGGAGGGGACAGGGAACAAAACATGCGGAACTGTTACTCCATAGAATTTCAAGGACCAGCTGTGACAGGAAAGGAAAGGGTGGGGACAGGATCAGTAAACAGTCTTTCATTTCTCCTGCAAATCAAAACACAATTAAAAGCAGAAAATAGAGCTGGTGAGAAAGGGGGAGGGGAGGCAAAACAGAAACTAGAGAGAATACCACTAGTAATTTTTTTGAATAATTACTTAGAAAAAACTGCAACAAAGAACTGAAATAGAGTTTAGGTGGAACTGGGAAAGAGAAACGGTAACAATAAACAGACTTCACAAGATGAATGAAAGCTGGTAGAGCAGGTGCTTACATCCCTTGAGGAAGTGGTCTTTACAGGGATCATTTTTGTGAAGAGCTGCTGTCCCTACCCAGGATGTCTCCTCTGGTTGATTTTCCCTGGCCAGAAAAGAAGAGGGCAGGAGTGCATGTGGACCTGGCTGCTCCATCTCCTTCACCACAGCCCCTCCTCGGATGTGGGGCTCAGCATTCCCCAGAAGGAAGGATTCAGATGCATTAGGTCTCTGTGCCCAAGGCAAGGGTGGCCTGAACTGAATCCGTGTTCTGCAATACAGAGTTATGGAATAGAAATATGAGAGCACTGAGCAATGAACGAGCTCATCAGTGATCTACGTGGCCTGAACACACACCACAAGCATCATCACAGCCTTGATGATGAGCAGGCCATTAGAGGATTGGCATCTTGTTAACCCAAGGGACACTCATGCCTTTGCCTGGCTGGAGGTACCTGACAGAAGAGAGCAGTTCTTTCAGTGAAGATAAATAGAATTCTAGCAAGTGTTAACTCCTTTTCTCAAATATTCTAGACTTAGTTAATATACAAGCAAAAATGTCTGTGCTCACCATGGATGAGCCAAGCTCTGCTGCATCCTGTCGTGAAGAACCACTTCAGCAAGAGAAGTGGGCACCATGTTACACTTCCTTTCCCTAGCAAGGCTGCTCAGGAACAGAGATGTGAATTGGCATTCAGGTGTTAGGCATCAAGGAAAGTCTGAGATTAAAAAAGTGGGGTTCAGCACACAGAATCATCTGTGTTGGTAATGACCCAAGTTATGGTATCTTGTTAAGAAAAAAAACAGCTTAGGAAAAAAAGAAAAAAAAAAGCTTAGCAAAGGAAATGCTACAAATAGGCATAACAGAGAATGCAAGGCAGATTTGTATTCCCTGTACTTTCTGTTTTAGTGTCACAAACATTTACATCCTTGATTGATTCCAGTTTAATTTTCTAAACCATCTGCTCAGAGTGGTGACGAAGTAATTTTCTTGATCTCTGTCATTTGGCTGTTGGCTTTTGTTTCTAGAAGAGGAGCTGCACACAGTTTGGCCTGGGGGACTAGACACATCAGTGGGAAAAAGAACCCCTTACAAAACAGTGGCTTCTTTGAAGTGGTTCTTCATTCCTTACACTGGAATTCTGTCCAGAGAGGAATCTGATGGGTGACACCAGCTGACCAACCATGCTTCGAGTGCATGAAAGTACACAGCAAATTTCTGCGAGCCTGAGAACTGAACTTGGAGAAACAACTCATCTCTCACTGAATTTTCTCTGTCCAAAACCATTTTGCCAGTACTCAGCAAGGCTGTTCAAAAATAATGGAAGAATTCAAAACTGTGGTGTCGTGAACAAGGCAAAAGACAAGCAACTGGCACTGAAC
Organism: Chloebia gouldiae; assembly: GCA_003676055.1. Classification (NCBI taxonomy): domain Eukaryota; kingdom Metazoa; phylum Chordata; class Aves; order Passeriformes; family Passeridae; genus Chloebia; species Chloebia gouldiae. The sequence goes on from QUSF01000002.1 coordinate 28,924,327, forward strand.
AGCCAGCATAAATATCTACTTGTCACTCTTGTAGACGGGAATTAGAAGCTGATATAGTTCAACAGAAAACTTACTCGCCATATCCTTCATAACTCAGAGTTTAAAACTCAGTGCCAAGTGCTACAACTGAGAAAGAGAAGCCACAGAAATCTGTGATTTGCTCTCACTGCCTGCAGGCTGGAAGCCCATCCACGTCATCCTGTTGTCCCCAGCAGAGCCTGGTAACTTGTACTTTGCTGAAACACCTCTCACAGGACAACAGGTTGTCTTCATCTCTTGACATGATGTGATGGAAATCCTATCACTTCTCTTGTACCTGATCTCAGTTTTTTCTACTACATTTCTAAAGACATGTACCTCATTTCCTGTTTGAATTTGTATTGAATTTGCCTCAAATTTGCCTTTGACTTGAAAGCATTCTTGCTTTTTTCTTCTAGAGACTTTAAATATCTGCTGTTTTCTGAACATGACTATATACCAGTCAAGTCACCTCTAAAATTTACTGCATGCTGTATTTTTTTCCAATCTTGCTTCTAGTTTTTACCCTTTCCCCAAATCCAGTACAAAATCTGAATTCCAGACTCTTTCTCACTGATGCAAAGCACAAAAGTAACAGCATTTCCTCTAGCTACACTCTTCTATTTTTGGAGGGTTTGGGTTTGTTTGTTTGTTTGTTTTTGTTTGGGGTTTTTTGTACCACAAAGGTAGACAAGTCATACCCTTTATGGATTGTCTTTTCTCACCTCTGAATATATTACTGACTGTCAAACCAGTTCCTTATTTGTCTGTATAGATTAGATAACAGAATCTTAGATAAAACATTTTCAAATAATATTTTGTGCAAGTCGAGGTTAATAAATTTTCCAGATTATTTTACCTGAAGCCATATAAACATATCACACTGTCAGTCCTTTTTATGCTAACCATAACAAAATGATCATGACAAATATGTTTTATCCTTTAACAAAGAGGACTGCATAAGCCCTTCATTGTAGATGTTGAAAAAGAAACAGCTGAAAGAACAGCACTTGAACATTAGTGGTGAAGAGACTAGCTAATCTTTTCTTTCATACAAAATCCAGATAACCTTAAATGCTAAGAATCATGACACTAGGGAATGAGAAACACTGTGGAAAGGGACCTGGGAGTCCTGGTCAGTGGCAAGTTGAACATGAGTCAGCAGTGCCCTGGAGCCAGGAGGGCAGACCCTGTCCTGGGGGGCATCAGGCTCAGCATCACCAGCTGGGCAAGGGAGGGAATTGGGCTACTCTGCTCAGCTCTGGGGCAGCTTCACCTCGAGTGCTGGGGGCAGTTGTGGGCACCGCAATATAAGAAAAGATAGAAAGCTATCAGAGAATGTCCAAAAGAGAACGGTGAGGATGATGAAGGGCTTGGAGGGGAAGCTGTGTGAGGAGCAGCTGAGGGCACTGGGTCTGTTCAGAGCCTGGAGGACGCTGAGGGGAGACCTCGCTGCAGTTACAACTTCTGGTGAGGGGAAGAGGAGGGGCAGGCACTGATCTCTTCACTCTCCTGACCAGTGACAGGACCTGAGGGAATGGCCTGAAGCTGAGTCAGAGGAGGGTCAGGAAAAGGTTTTACACACAGAGAGTGGCTGGGCACTAGAACAAGCTCCCCAGGGAAGTGGTCACAGCATCAAGCCTGATAGAGTTCAAGAGTTTGAACACCCTCAGGCACATGGTGTGGCTCTTGAAGTGTCCTGTGTAAGGCCAGGAGCTGGACTTGATGATCCTGATGGGTTCTTTCAACTCAGCATATTCTATGTTTCTATGGTTCTATGAGAAACATCAGAAAGTTTCATAACAATTTCTGAGATCTTTATGAGCAGGAAAGAATTTAGAAATAGTTAACAAGATTACTCTTATTCTTTTCAAATTAAATGTATTTAACAATTTTTGTTATGAATCCCCTCATGCCTTTCAGGAAAAATAAAAATAATTTAAAAAAATATTAAAATAAAATAAAATAAAAAAGCCACAAAAAAAAACCCAAGTAAAAAACATATCGATAGAAAGAACTATCACTTTTCTTCTAATAACTTACTATGAAATTAAACTACAGAATCTTCCTTTACAGCCATAGATCAATGTTAAGGCACTGTTATTTCCTTTCTAATTGTCAATTCTACTGCCAATTCTAATTGTCAGTTTTAACTGACCTTAGGAAAATGCTGACATCAGTTAAAACTCCTGAATAAAGTACTCTGTTGTTTATATGGGTTGTAGAACCTGAACTCAGCTCTAGACTGGAGTCTGGAGACTTGTATACAGGTGTGACACAAAGCTCTAAATCTAAATTTAGGAAATAAATTGGACAGAAGCACATGAAATGCAGAACTAAGCGTGTGTCTTCTGCAATGTTAACTGTCCTAATGCTGTGTATTTTGCAAATGCTTCTTCCACATTACATTTTGCAGACAGCTAAGTAACATTAAACTGTAATTGAAAACTAATTTGGTTTGTTTAGTCTACAGAGAAGCCTGAAGGAAGACCTGATAACAGCCTCTAAGTACAGAAAGAGCTGCCACAAAGAGCAAAGAAATAATCTCTTCTTCATGCCCTTGGAAAGAGGACAAGAAGAAATCTGCTCAAATTACAGCTACAGAAATTCAGGTTGGATATCAGAAAAACCCCTTTATCTGCAAGAATCACTAGGCATGGGAAAGATTGCCTTGGGTGATTGTGAAATCTCTGTCACTGAGCTTCTAAGGAGGAGTTAGACAAATGTTTGCTGAGGTGGCAGAGTTGAATTCTTGAGGCTGAACATAGACTACATAACCTCCACAAACCTCTACCAACTCTATTTTCTATGTTTTTTTCTTTACTCTTCTCACTTATATAAGGGAGTTCTTCATATTTCTAGAAACCATTTCCATAAATTTGAAATGTATATTTATTCACAAATTTTCATAAAGAGAGAGGAGTAAAAGAATAAAAGCTTGTAATAGCATGTAAAGAATCAGAAGTAATATCTTATAAAGGCATGAAATTACTATTCATAGCACCACCACAGAAACTCATAATGTAACATTGCAATAAATATACTTCATGGAAACTGAAAAGCAATAAGGGCATCAAAATCTCTGGCTTCATAGCCTATAAATACAACTCTCCCCTGATGAAGCTTATTTCCTGTAGTCCACTCTTCTTCTAGACACAACTCAAAAGTACAGATGAGGAAAGAAACAAATGTGCTGCAAGTATTCAAATGTGCTGCAAGTATTGCTAATAGCCTCCTCTCCCCGCCAGGCCAAGGAAAAATGTGTATAAGGCTAAACCAAGTGGGTTTAAGTGGAAGGTAACTTTTTTAAAAAAAACACGTTCCTGATTTTGCCATTCAGATGAAGACACTATTGACAGAACAACTAATAAAAGATCCTCTGACGCAGAATTCCAGCAATAAGATAATCAAACCAGTCACGGGCTCATTTTGAAGTCTTTTTGAAGTAAACAATGAAACAATTTTTCTTTTTCTTCAAACAGCCTCTGGACAGTATTACTGCCACATTTGTATTAGCAGCACCATAATATTAAGGATTTTTTTTTTCACAGAAACAGCATTTTACAGTGATTTGTGGCAACCGAACAATTTTATTCACTTTTATGTTTGTTTCCCAAGTGTTTGCATCCAGACAAAATTTTTATATAATTTATCCTTAAAACAAGGGCAATGCATGCATATGCAACCTAATACCTTTTATCTGAGGATCTGAATTAACTTTCTTTGATTCCAAACTCGCTCTTGATATAAATGAAGGCAAGTATAGTCCCAAACTGGTCACTCACAGCACCAGCCAGTGGCAGTTTAAAAAGAACAAGGACTGTATTATAAGGGTAAACATTTGGTATGAATCAAATCTTATGCAATATAGAAATGAGCTTCAGGCAAGATTGCTTTTGATGCCTTAGCTAGTCATCCCCATAGTGTGACTTGTCATAAATCTCCTTGCAGAATACTACAAAGATGGGAAAGCAAAGAGAACATTCAGCTAATGGCTACACACCACAGTGCTCACACCATGTGAAAATAAAATGCAGGAAAATTTAATAAGCCGTATATTAAATTATACACCTGCTACATTAAGATTTTTCATATTATCCTCAAGTTCTTGGCATTAGAAGTTTCTCTTAAAAAGAAAAAAAAAAGAAAACAAAACAAAACAAAAAATCTTCTTAAGAGGAATTTGGTAGAGTTTCCAAAATCAAAATAAACTCTATCTTTAGGAAGCATATTTAGTTAGGTCTTCTTTTCCAGCATTCCTAGAAATCTATCCAGCTTCCTTCCTCAGTGCTCTGAATGTAGCTGCTTATGCATGTTTCCTTACTTCTCATCTCACTGAAGCTGTAGACAAAAATGACAGTATGCAACTTTTTAAGATTGTATTCATTAGCATTAAGATGCTTATATATCTTGCTTTGTAGTTATTTGGTACCATTATAACCCTCATATATTCTCACCCTTCTACATTTTTTTCTTTAATTTTGACCTTCTAAATTAAAATCTTTTCATTCTAAATTAAAAATTTCTTCTAAATTAAAAATCTTTATTTCTATATACAGGGGTGTAGCTCAGTTTTTGTGTCTGAGAGTAAAGTGATTGCCACAAGGACTGCAGTGAAAATCAGTTCAGCTTGTGGGAAAATACAAAAAGTTTTGTTCATCCTCTCTGTAAGCCAATATATTCCCAAAGTGTCTTGTTGGTTGGGTAAGATTCCTTTATGCATTTGGCTGCATTTTCTAACCTTTAGGGCTTTGATAGTGTTGCCTGTCCTTTTGCCAATGTTTTAAAACAATAAAAGCCACTAGAACATCCAAAACCTAAATGCAAAACATGTTAATGAAATTTGCAAACTGCGCCTGGCCTGTGCTTTGTGCCATAAGAGTCTAGCAACTATGCAAGTTTCAATATATAATCTAAAACATACAACTCTCACATTAAATAAGGGAAAAAAAAATGTTTACAGTATTTTCAATGAAGTGTGGATGGACTTGCATTCCCTGACAATAATTACACAAATAGGCCAGCCATAGTGTGGTTGCAGAGGCACAGTCCTGGCTGATGTCAGCTGGAAAAGTATTAGAACAATTACTATAAACTGTACTGGATGCAATTTTAATGCCAGGAAAAAAAAAAAACTGTCAATAAAATAAACTCTATGGTCAAAAAATATTTTTTATATTGGAATTCACATAAAACCAGTATAAGAACATCTACAGAAATTCAGAGAATAATGTGTGTGAAACTGACCCACCTGTATGCAAAAAGGACACATCTATATTTGGAAGGGAGAACAAAAAGAAATGGAAAATTATGTTGATATGATCAATTCTTACCTGCTTGCTACAAATCTCTATGCCAGGTGAGCTGTGCCTGAGAGGATGCAAGTGAGCTTCCATGCTTGACACAGACTCATGATAGAGAATTTTAATGCTTCTTGAGGGTTTTACTCTTCTTCAACCCTCATGTAAAATGTGAGAGCAACAGCTACTGAGCAGCTGCCATGTTCCAGCCTCCCAACACTGGCTCTTCCTCTGATGAATAAAGCGGTCCCTAAATATGTACATACATATGCACATAGATATGGAGTTTGTATCTCTTGGGGAAGAGATTTTGAAATTTAATTGCAAGATGTTATTTTACTGCTACAAACACCCACCAGTTTTCCAAAAACTTGCCTTGGAACTGTGGCACATTGTTTTAAGGAAAAAAAAAAGGAATGTTTATTGAGCTTATTTTACATTTCCTAAAAGCTGTTACATGCGATCCTTAGCTGGATAGTGATGAGGAGGCAGTATGTCCTTGTTGATTTATAAAAGCTGTGTTATTGAAAAGAGACTATTCTTTGCCCCTTTCCCACCAAATTAGTCAAAGAATCCATGGGGAAACTTGTATGGAAAACAACTTTTCTCTGATTAATTCTACAAAGCGGTGTCATTAGATATTTCTGACTGATGTTTTTTTATTCTATTGGAACCCACTACATCTTGTTACCTTTCCCCAGCTGTGAACTGGAAAGGAATAGGTTTCCTCTCTCTCCATATCAAGCCAATGGTCTTACCAAGAGATGAAGATACTTTTCTCCTGACAAGGTGATCCCACAAGTGGTCTCACATCTCTTCCATATTCATGGTTTAGAATCCTGGTATTTATAGGCCCCTCAGGACCATCAGCACTGAGCTCACCATTCTTCCCAGGATGTAATGGCTGCAGCTATAAAAGTATCCCCTCCTATAGGGGTTCCTTTGTGTCAAGGATATACTATTTGTAATGATATTCCAGTTCACAAAGCCTAGAATAAAGAGAGGGTTGTGCTGAATGCAGTCTAGCACAGCTGTCTTTTTCATAGCATGACACCAAGAATATGTGCTGCATTACATATAGGATAATGTGAGAGGAATGTCCTACATGGAAGCAGTCAATCTTGACATGGGCTGAATCCAGGAACAGACCCTGGAACAAATTATCATGTCAGTGTTTTTTAGGTCTTCTTTTTAGAAGGAAATTGCTGGCTCAGTCCAGCGCATAGCAGGAAATAGCTAATTGTTAATGTGGGTACACATGTACCCAGCCTCATCCTCAGTAGAATCAAATTTTTTACCACATTTGAGCACCATCAAGAGAATAAAAACTTTTTTCTTCACATTCTCCAGATTTGAAATTCTTCTGAGATTTTACCAGTTTGATATTGTAATCAGAGTAGCTCGACAGAGGAGCATAAACTGTGCTTTGCTATAAAAATGATGAGGCTCATAGTAATTTTGGCTGTTTACAGATGAACACCCAGAAACACCGACCAGCTGAGAAGGAATCTCTGCCCTTCACAACAACAGAAATCACAGCTGGAATTAGCAACCTTCTCTTCAGGTGAAATACTATCCATTGTGAAAGAAAAGCTAATGGTATGTTTCCCTTGGCCTTTGATGGTACTGAGAGCTGGCCCAGAGGGACCCATCTCCAGAGAGCAAGGTGTTATTCCCATCTTCTCAGCAGCCTGTCCCCTTCAGCTGCTGAATTATGAACCAGTTGAGAAACTTTTAGCTTAGTCATCTCATTCCTGCAGATAATAATCAAACCCAGAGGTCATAAATGCATGGGAGGGTCTCTCCTGGCACGCAAGACTGGCCAGTGAATGCTGACAGAGCTGTAAGTGCTCTATTATGTACTGTGGGCAAGAAAAACAAAGCAAATCCAAATAGGTCAGCAGCATAGGCAGGAAAGCCTGAACCTCCCACTAGAGTAGTCATTTTCCCCAGAGGAGGGCCACAAAGCTGATCAGAGGGCTGGAGCAGCTCTCCTATGAAGAGTTGCAGTTGTTCAGTCAGAGAAGTGAAGGCTCTGGTGAGACCCAGTAGAAGCCTTCCAGTACCTGAAGGGAACCTAGAAGAAAGCTAGAGAGGGACTTTTTACAATGACATGCAGTGATAGGACAAAGAGGAATGACTTCAACTAACAGTAGCTTTAGATTAGAAATTAGGACAAAATTCTTTACTCTGAGAGAGCTGGGACACTGGCACAGATTGTCCAGAGAAATTGTGGATATTCCTTCCTTGGAAGTGTTCAAGGCCAGGCTGGATGAGGTTTTGGGCAACCTGATCTAATGGAAGGTGTCATGCCTATGGCAGGGGATTTGAACTAGATTATTTTTAAGGTCCTCTTCAACCCAAACCATTCTATGATTCTGTTATTATATGATTCTCTCCTTGCCTTCCTTCATAGCATTGGGGCTCTGGGAGGATTAAGCAGATCTTTGCAAATCTACATGTAGTCACATTTCTTCTCAGTTCAAGTTTTTCAGTCTTTGAGGTGTGAAGACTGGTTGAACACTGTCCATGTTGTGGACTCATAACTGGGTTTCCATAACATGAGAACACTCAGGATTCAGTATCACAGAGACTCTTTGTGACACTCTCTCTCCTGATGCAAAAATGCACCTAGAATTACAAAGAACATTTCCAGAGCCTGGGACTCACTCCATACCACCAGCTTCCCTCTGGGATACTAATAGAGTTAGTAGGTGACTCTTCATGAACCTGAAACACCACCCTCCAAGCACCTTTGTCCGGAATCCAAAACTGACTCTTATGCTTTTCACCTTCAATAAAGGCTCTAACCACCCCTCCCTTACCATCTCTGTGGGGCTTCACTCTGTTTATATCCTCTTCTCCTAACACTCAACTTCCATGTCAAACTTCAGCCCACTGCACCAGTCCTGCAACCCCCTGATTGCTGAGGGCTCAGCCAGCCCATTGCCCTAGGCTGATTCCTGGTCAGTTGTTGCCTGTTAGGATTTAATTATCACCTTGCCAAGCAGGTCTCATCCAGCCAGCCTGGACTGACAGGGAGATATTCATGACACAGCAATTTTCATAGCAGTAACTCCATAATAAATTCATTACCTGAGTTTACTGAGTTCATTAAACCAACATACAGGCCACATTTCAATTAAGCTGTTAAGGATTGTTTCATTTTACAGATTGGATTTTTATTCACTATCATTTGATTATGGTGGCATCTCTTCTTTTGAATTTTTTGCATTTTAAACCTATGAATTGGTAATATAAGATAACTGCATTAAATTGTATAAGAGCTCAGGACATAACAGTAACTAGTTTAATTTTAGGAATTAATGTTTATAGTGTATAATTTCAACTCAGTCACTTCAGTTTTAGAAGGAATGATTTTCCATGTCTGGTACTCCCTAATCACCCTTTTCATAGACACAGGAACAAAATCTCTGTCTCAGGGATACTTTCTTTTCATCTCATCTTAGCTTAATGTTACAGGTGATGATCTAACATTAGAAGATACATGCTGAACTGCATTTTCTTCCAAATACAGCTGTTAATTATAAAAATAAAAAGGACTCTGGTTTTCTTCAAGTTATACATTACCTCCATCAGCTGTGTGAAATTTTGTGATTTGTTTATTAACCAAGATTTCAGGTGAAATGTTACATATATTTTAAGAAACAGGATGGGAAGTTGCCACACTGGGAACTGGTTTATCTGTTGTGGAGAGTCAGGCATCTTTGTCAAGGTTTCTACTCTGAACAGAGCCATGACTTTCTCTTTGACCTATTCTCTTCCAGGTAATAGGTGCATATTATGGATTTCATATAAGATAATTATTATGATTCTGGATGGAATGAAGTAGATTATGACTTCTAGCTAACAGACTTTGTTCTAATTTCAATGGTGGAGATGGAGAATACTGGCATAAAGAGATGTACCATTAAATATTACTGCTTAGGTTGTTTATTTAGGTTCTTTATTTTAATTTTACTTTATTTTTAGTAACAATTGGCAGGAGACAAACCCCTGGCCTGTCTGTTTAGCTTCAAGGACTATGAAGTTTAGTTTTTACTCTGTTTTAGCCTGGAAGATGTCCTATCAGCCCATCTGATAGGACAGATGTCCTTACCAGACCATCTTAATTTGGGAGTAAAATCTATAGCATCCCAAGTCAAACCCTGTATTCCAGATGTTGATGTTTCACCTTGGCAAACTATCTGTTCATTTAGCCTACAGGCAGGCACACAGGGTTCAGGTAATAAGACCAATGAACTAATTTTCCTCAGGACAGCTGAGCTATTATTTACAGATGTGCTCTGGCTTTTTTTGATCTCAGTCAAAATCCTTTCTTGTAGAAAGCAAAATGCAAGAACATTTAGTATGCTTCTGGTGCTGTTGCTTGTTTCTTTTTTTACTTTTGGAAATATAGGCTGAATTAAAAAAACCCAAACTAATGGTATGGTTTCGGATTCAGAATGCAAAGAACTATGAGACACTATGGGCATGGTTTGTGCTTGTAATTTGTGGCAATTTAGAAAATAAAATTTTTGCTTGAAAAGGCTGACAACAACTACATTATATTTAGTTAAAGCATCAAATGTACCTACTTCTTAATTAAATGCTTAGACTGACATTCCTTAAAATGGAAAACACACGGTCTTCGTATTTCAAATATATTCACATCAGGGCCTCTTTCAGTGTTCAGTCAGGTCCTGATGGAAAAGTGAATAAAAGAAAATTCTGCCACCAGTATAAAGGTCAGATTAACAGGAGTTCACTTCTAACAGGGTTTTACATGACTGCCTATTGTAAGAAAGCACATGCAGCTGCTCAGGATCCTGGGCAGCATATAACATACTCCAGAGGTCTGTCAGCCCCGTGGTCCCTCTGAGGTCATCATGTGGCTGTCCTGCTGGAAAGGAGGAGAATGAATCCCAGCCGCAGTTTCCCAGAGCAGTACCCTGTGGAGATGCAGCTGACAAGTCCTTCTCATCCACTGGCTGCTTGGGTTTTCCTAAAGCAAAGAGTAGAAATCTTTTCAAATTTCCAAATCTTCAGTTAAAAAAAAAAAAAGGCACGAAAAAGAAAAGAAAAAGCAAGCATATTTACCATTAGAACAAATGTCCTTGTACAGAAACTACTTTCACTAGGGATAAGATCATATATATGATATTAAGTGTCCCCTCTGGCCTCACCTCAGATTATTCATGCAGCATATTTGGCTTTTACAGTCTGTCCTCCAAATTCAATCTACTTCTTCTCAAAGTCAGTGCTGAAACTGTCTCTGATGTTGGTGAATGGGGACTGTATTTTTTCTGACTCTCATTTAAGTATAAGAGGATGCAAGAACCCATGGACCTATAGAGGAAAAATTCACTCCTGGTAGAAAAACACTCACTAATGCAGTACTTTCTCAAAAAAAAAAAAAATAGAAAAAATGAGCCATAAATTTCAAAAAAGCTCCACATTTGGATTTTTATCTTGTACTTCTACAACATATCTAAGTGGAACATCATCAGTTCTTATGGATGCATGAAATTATACGCTGTTCAAACTTGTTTTTCCCATAGTGCAATAAAGACATATTTTGATACAAACCACAGGACTGCAAGTGAACTCATTCACAGTACAGGTTAAAGATAAGACATTTCTTATCAACTGTGTCATTCTGAAAAACTGCTGATGTTCCTTCTGACTGAGCTCGTCAAGGCTTTTCTGAATCAACTGCAGCAATGTTTCTGTGAGCAAAGTGTTGGCTGCAGTGCATGCACTGGTGATTACCAAAAGCCAGACCCTGAACCTTCATTACATCTTGGGCCTTCTCTTTGGGGCTGCAATATATGAAGATTCTCAGTGATGTTATATATATTCCTGGGTGAGAGAAACTGAATCATTGGTTATGCTCAGGAAAACACACTTAGAATTTCCTTGAGTATCTTAGTTCAAGTGAATTTGCTTGTATTTTCTTAGGAATTTTTCCTGGAAAGCTCAGGCATCCTAACTCTCTGAAAGTGTAGTTTTACTGATGGATTTGCTCCCAGAATAAGCTGTAGTTTTCAGATGGTTGGATGGAAAATTTTCTGTGGACCTGCTCTCTTCATGCTGAAGCATCTGGCCCATGAAGACTTTTCAACAGATCATTATTCAGGACCTCTCTTTTCCCTTAGAGCTGAAAAGAACTGGTTTTCATTTAGCTGCCTTGCCTCCTAGTTTAGACCCTCTTTCAGATTCTCACTGCAGACTTCAACCATGCCCTGTACCCAAATGTAAACCAATATAAATTTCATAGAAGGAATTCAATGCCACACAAGCCAATTTTATTAGACAGGAAACATTTGTCTATCAATATAGTTATAGTTTCAAATTTCACAATGTTCTAGTACAAATATTTTGTCTGGAAAGATTTCAATTAGTCTTGGAAACTATTGCAGTAATATCTCTTCAATAAGAAAGAAGTTCCAGGTCCATATTTCCTGGTTCATTCTGTTGAAATGCAACTGCTACAAACAATGCTCAGGCTGTTGATTTAGCAGCACTATGAAAGTACTGTTTGTGATCTCTATAGATCCACAGAATTAAATTCAGTTTCAAATTTAATACCCTCAAATGTTAATACAATTTATACACACCAAATGAGACAGTGAAATTTTCATGGCATTTCATCCAACCCTGTACACACAAAATAAATTTCTCTTGGTTGAAGGAGATTCTTGACTCATCTGCTCACCACAGTGGTTTTTTTTCTTTTTCATTACACATATTGTTATTCAGATCCATGGTTTTTATTTCATTTCAAATAGCCAGATCTGAGTACTTGTGGATGCACTTTGAAATCTGAGGGTCAAATCATATAGATGTTAAAAATCAGTGCATGTTGCCATTTGAGAAAAATGTTTTTCAGGAAGAGAAGTCTAGCTTCTACCTCATCTGCAGAGTAATTCTGCAGTGCAAATCCTGACAATAACTCATGCTAGCAAGAGCTTCCCTTCTAATATAACTTTGCATTTGCTTCTAAGAATAATAAAAATGTAATAAAATCATAAAAATTAGTCAGATAAATGGAAATTAGACCCTTCAGACTCCCACTGCAGTCAATCTATTGAACTGACAAGCAAAATTAATTTTATTGCATGACGCACAAATGTCCTTTGATGGCAAAATGCAGATACCAAGTATTTTTCAAGAGACACCTGAACATGCTCAGTTTTTCCTGTCAACCCTCAGAAGGCCACCCACAGTATCATTTTGTCATTAACATTGGGAAGCCATAATGCAAAGAATGTCTAATCTCAAATACCAATACAAAGAGTACAAAAAAAATCTCATAATCATAAGCGGTTTGTGTCCATATTTTATAATTTTCTACAAAAGGTTTTTTATAGGAAACCTGTTAGGGACATTTTTTTGTTGTTGTTGAACCTTGGGAGGCATTAGTATTACTTGATCATATAGGACTAGCTATAGCTTGAAATCTTCCTTCTTACCCAAACAGTTTCTAGAAATGATAATCTAAATCTCTGCTTGTCACCAAATATTTGCCTTTCATTACTAAAATACTTCTAAATATACTTCACTCATCTAATCACCAGGCCGATTATTCCATGCCCTATGATTCAGGTGACTGATCATATATCAAGAATAAATAACTGAGAATAGGGAGTACCCAGTGAGCAACTGATAGAAGAATATTGCTGAACTTAATCAGTGACATGTTGTGATTATTGCATTTGTATGTGTGATAAACTTACAATTGTTTCTGATTATAAACAACTGTAAAGAACTTTGATTTGTAATATGAACTTGTTTCAGATGCCATGCACACTGTAGTGCAAAATGTATGTAAGAAAACATTATGAAAAGATAGACCTTTTATTTGAAGCATGGATATGAACTATTTCTAGTACTAAAAACAAATTTTCTCTTATTATTTATTTTAATTAGTGATAACTATACTTTCTTTTTCTGGAAGGTACTACTTCCTAGCTTACTAAAACCAGTAAGGTGTTTTTTGAACTGGCAACAGTTTAAGAAAATCTCTGGGGCTGGCTGTGTATCAGCAGGGCAGACAATCTGCCCCCTACCCCCAGCCTGCCTTCACACAACATCAAAACCTTTTTTCCATGCAAGTCTGCTGACAAATTCTACCACTTTGGTCCTTTTTTTTCCTAGAAACAGAAAGGCAGGTGAGAGCAAAACCATCTCTGTCCTTAATTCTAAGCCTTCACACAAGAGGAAAAAACGCAATAATTTCTCCACCTTTGTTACCAATGATATGAAGGTTAAATATGGCTACACAGTTAATTAGTGTGCACTAATTATCTGATTTTTTCCAGCCAGACCGTGTTTCCTTTTAGATTGTTCAGTGCCCAAACTGTAGAATTAGAGTGATACTGAAGACATATTAGAAAATTTTTAAAACTTCTAGTTCTGCATACAAAAAAAGTTACTTTTGCTGATCATGGCCAGCACTATAGTTTCACCACTTAGATGAATTCATGCATGCAAGAGTCAACAGACTTCAGTTCAAGAGTCACCAAAATAGGTAAGTGCCTTCAGCTCACAGTGCTGAAGCAGTCAGACACAAAAAAATAACTTTGTATTTCATTACTTTAAAATTTTTTGTGAATTTTTACCTCTTCTACTGTTTTTAAGTTTTATTGCTTCTGAGTTCCTTGTTTCATTCTTGCATCAAATTTGGCTTATAGCATTCAAGGACTCAAGAAAAAAATTTCAAAGGACATTAAAGAAATTTAAACTACTTGGTGACTTAAAATGAGCACTTCAACCCTTGTCTGTGAGAGGAAGAAGAGCTGTCAACAGAAAAGTAACATAAATCATGCAGTATTTAATTAGTCTGCCTTTTTTACTATGATTCAGGTTTAAATCCACTGGGGAGAATATTGACATTATGGCCAGAAAGTTCTAAAATTTTTCCTTCATCATTTTGCAGGCAAAAAGTGTGGTAATGCAATACCTTAATCTATCTCCTATATTTGGGTATGCAGAAAAGGAATGAGTAGGAAGGAAGGGGTCAAAAAAGGTATATGAGGATTTTATGAATCTTTGTCGAAATTCAGCAGCTGTGTGCTGAACTTAACATTCCTGGTTTGGGAAGTACACATATCTGAGCACTACTCTGAAATCTAAATGTAAAATCAATTCTTGAAAGTGTTGCTGATTGCTTCTTTGCACAAGTATTTCTGTTTAGGAGCGTGATCTTCTTAATCTGAACCCATAAACAGTTGATTGATCAGGACCAACTCCTTGTATATATAACTAATTCAAATTTCAACTAGTTAGCAGCAGAAATGTTTGGTCAGAAATGCATAGGGCTGTCTACCAAGGAAACACAGTGGGCACTTCAAATATTTCATTGAATGACAGTTTAATGAGCAGGGCACACCTGTGGATCTTCTCTTTTTCCTCAGTGAGGCTGCACAGAAGTACCAGCTGCACACACTCTCCAAGTGGCCCCAGACCATTTGCGAGCTTGCTTTAGCACATGAAGAATCTGAAGCTGCAGGAAGCCTTAAAGCCCTGCCTACACAACTCTTGGGAATGTTTTTTCAGCAGAAGATCACTCTTAGGAGTGCTTTTTAGCAGAAGATCTTGCAGAAATGTAGAATTACAACAGGCTCCAGGAATTTCTGAAAAACTACTAGCTCTACTTTTTTTTCTACTTTAAAACTGGTGGGTGCAGCAAGTAGCCACAGCAAAAGCTACTAGCTGTGAGAAATCCTATACAAAGGCCTGGGCAAGCAGAATATGATGAAGGATGGAAAGATTCTTTTCCCAATATTTAGTTTGGTGGCAAGTTGGAGGATAAGCATATTTCACATGCATCAAAAATTATATAGAAGTACAAAACCATTGCTGGGATATGATCACATAATAGCTTCCCCTGCTTTAAGTAGAGAGACCAAAATTTTAAAAATGGTTTCTTGATTGCCTACTCCTTAGAAAAAAGAACAGCTTAAATTGCAAAAGCAGTATTCTAACTCCATTATGGCACATCAAGTTATTATTTTAAGTGATTAATAAAGTGCTATCTTCCTTTCACAGTATAGTAGACAAAGAGGAGATATACTTTTTGCTCCAGACAGTCTATTTACTTTCAGTCCATTGGGTCTTCCTGGATCGAAGTTTCCACATTTTTGCATCCACACATTTCTTAATTTACTACAATATATTTATATTCATTTCTTAAGAAATTAAAAATAAACATGAAATTGGGGGAAAGAACCCCAAACTAAGCTATGGTAACTGTCCTGAACAAATTAAAAATAATCAATTACAAAATTAATTATTTTCTGTTCTTTTGTCATGTGTCCAAAAGGCATCCAGAACAACATTTTCAAAAATGTTCATGTGACTGAAGGATCTAAGGCTCATTGATTTAGGGTCCTTGAAAGCATCTTTCCTATTTAAAATTAATTCAGTTCTTAAAAGCTGATGAACTCTCTCAGTTCTCTGAGATTTTAGATGCTTTATGACTCCTGTGTGCACTTAGACTCTTGAGACACATCAATACTTCAGAATATATTTAGAAATCAGGTTTAAGCGCTTCTCTTGAAAAATTCTGGCTGACGTAGTCAATTATTCTACAGATGAAAAATAAAACATGCTAAAAGCAGTCCAAAGAACAACTAATCTCACACACCAACTCACTGATAACATGCCAAGGCTGTAGAAAAACATAATAAAAAAATATTGCAAAATATATAGGGCTTTAGTAGGTCACAGAGACCATCTGCCCACAAATCAAGGACTATTCATTATTGCCAGGTCATCATTACTGTGGACTGTCTAGCTTTGGCTGCCTCAGAAGATTTTGCTGTCACCCTTCCTAAAATGGCCACCCCCTTTCTAAGATATGATATGTTTAAATTATAAAGTGGCCAATAAGTATTTTGTAATATTTTGGAGTAAAAAAAAAAAAAGTTATTTTCTGGTCAACAGAGAATGAATTTCCTATTATACTAATGCACTAATACACTACTGTATTATTATGGTTTCAAAAGTCACACAATTTCTAGTTACATGTGCTCCACTTGGACTGGTCTGTAATAAAGCTAGAAAGCATTGAAGGGAAAGAAATTTTTTATTTAACTTTTTGGCAGCAGTGCTTTTAAACATTGTGACTCAGAGCACCAAGGGATCAATAAAAAAACATTTATCTCTCCAGTCCCTTAAAATGAAGACTAATCTTACTTTGTGCATTTCCTGTTTTAAAGAGGATGGGAAGAGATTCTTAAGCAGTAATAGAAAAATATCCCAACGTTTTTAAAAACCTATTCATAGTTATAGATTGACAAAAATCAAACATTTATGGCATTTTCAACAGCTCTACAGAGAATTCTGTTTGAATTGATAGAGTGTAGTTCTAGTGAGGTAGAGTTTGAATGAATTACTCATAAATTATTATATATGCCTGAGAAATAGAAAAAGCTATTTTGCACAACGGGAAAAAATATGAAACCAACAAAAATATTGCCAAGAGAAAAGTAGCTTAGTTGCTGGCTATTGTAATCTTCCTGAAATTCTGAGTTTCCAGGCTCAAGTTTCACTCAAACATGATATTTTATTACAAATAATTTATGCTGGAATCACAACAATGAGAAATAATATTACCAGGCACTCTGCTGCTACAATGAAGCAGGGCAGTAAGAGGCATTCCTGTCCACACAAATCTGCTGTGAAACAGAGACTGTATATTTGAACTTTTTCCTCCAAAAACTTCTGTCTCAAATAGTTTGTGAAGACATGATAACTTCACTCTAACGAAAAAAAATGTTCTCGAAATGAAATGGAAGACAGACTGTCCTTGAGCTGGAACTGCAGTACAGAGGTGTTGGGATATGCCCTCAGGATCTGACCATGGTTGGCAATAGAGCATAATTCCATTTGACATGCAGGTTGAATCAATTTACACATAAGTTTGAATCTCATAACTCAGCACTGCACTGGATAGCAGAGTGGATATCTTTTTTGATATAAGACTAATTTCCAAGTCTGTAGAAGCAAGTATGGCAGTGGAATTTTTGCAGATTATCAGATAAAGCCTTTAACAGCAAGTCCAGAGCACTCAATAACAGAAATTCTCAAGTCTAAACAAAACAGAGTTGAGCAAGTATATTATAATGAACTATTGATTTGCTGTTCTTTTCTGCCCATAGAACAGCCACAGGAAGATTAGACCATAAACTGACCTACTTCATTCTAGATTTTTAAATATTTCTCTGTGTCTCTGTGTGTGTGCATGTGTGTATGCAAATTCTTAACTTTTAATTGATAACAGTGAGTGTCTTGGATGTTCAATATTTGGTAGTCTAGTTCTTAAGATTATCTGAGATAACAATAAGTCATTTAGCATGTTTTCCCTCACCTGGCTGGATAAGACTCTTTCAAACAAATCAGATTATTAAAGTCCATTTGCTTAGCACACCAAATGTTTATGGATGTTAAAGACAAAGAGATAGTTGAAGGAAGCTACCATAATAATATTATTTGAATATTTTTCCCCACTCACCCAGCCTTAACTACAATGGCAAAAAAAGTAGAAAAAGTACTGCTGTTAAAACTTTATGAATGTAAGAAATATTTACTGTACAAACACACCAAACTCTGTTCTGTCAGACTGGATAGCCACTACATAAAATCAGCATGAATACATGGATCCCTGCAAAATTTCCAAACAAACACACAAGACACAACCAAAAAAAGGAGAGTTAACTGTAAGTCATTCTAGGCAAGGAATTAAGAGATGTCAGATCTATAGGGAGGGAGAAACTGCTCTGAGATTCCAACAAGGTTGAAGAAGCTGAGGATAGATCAGTTCCAGAGTTTACGCTGCTGTAACTAGAAACAGAATCTGGCCCAGCACTCTGTGGAAGGATGCCAAGAAAATTCTTGGCATCTTGAGTTAAAGCTGTAGGTGGTTAACAGGAAAGTTAAGGTCAAATAAGGAGACCCTCAGCTGGCTGTGGTTCCATCAGATAAGACAGCCTGCCGGGCAAATGGCAGTCAGACTTCAAGATTTAAAGGGCTACTCTTCACAGGAGTTCAGGACACTGTCAACCAGAATGTTACATTTCTAGAATAACATGGGCTTCTCCAAATACTGACATTTAATCATTCTTTATTAATGTGCCAGGCTATTGAATTAAAAGCAGTGTTCCCATCATAAATTGAATTCTCTTTCATTCCCACTATGCCAGGCACATATAATATATATCACATGGGTGAACCTTGAAAGGGGAATGTTTATTTAAGTTATATCTTCCTCTTAGTTTGAGTTTGTTTTCAATCTGCAATTGAGCAATGAGATTGAGTTGCTGAGAATATGTTGGTGGGCTGGGCAAGGGCCACCTCAGAGGAAATAAATCAGCTGTACAGATAAATGAGCTCTTTTGAATCTTTTCCCTAAGTCTTCTACAATATATATTTCAGGTCCTCGTTCATTCATTAAAAGAAGGGGGAAAAAATCTAGTTCAAATAACTAACTGATAATCTCACCAAAAAAAAGCAAGAATTTGTAAACTTCACATATATCTGCAAGGCAAATTAAAAGCCTAGTCTTTCCCAGGGTCCTATAAAGCAGTGTAAAAAACACAGACTTCATGGCTGAATTTGGTTCAAGTGGACGGTATGACATTGTTAATTTTCATAGCTGTTTCATGAGTTAATTCTGCCCAAAAACATATTTGGGGTAAAGATGACATGGTATTAAATTACTGTCCTACATAGTGTATTCTGGCTGGCAGTCAGCAAGAGTTTGGAGAAGGAAATATACTATTATTATTTTCCCTTCACAAATGCCAGGGCATGGATTACTGGCTTCTGTTCAGCTGCTTTTTTGTTGCTCCCATTAAGCACCTTGCCCAAGAATGCTTTGGATTACTACCAGCTTTGGGATGATAAGAGCTTAGCCTCTACGGAGTGATTTGCTTTCTCTATGTATTGAAATCACTGAAGACAGAGTCCTTGAAAGTATTCATCTCATGGCTGAGAATTTCCGTGGACAAAGTAATTTGGACAGAGTCACCTACACGCCATGCATATAAAACTGTAACATTCATTGCCTGCATAAAGAGGCAGCTGCACCACCTGATGTTTGATCCGTTCTCTTCTATGAACATAACCTCATCCAGAAGCAGTCTGAGGTCAGTATACTTCAATTCCTATCCTGCAATACAAATCCAACACATCCATCTGTATGCCATGTCAGACTAAGAGGAAGCTAGTGATGCAGCTCATTGGCCTGGGGAAGGTGGCAAAGAAATTACACTTCTCTCTGAGATGGATAAACCAGCAAGAATTCCCAGGCCTTAGTTTGTTGCAATGAGTCATCTGTCTACTCTTTCTACCCCCTTCAACAATGCCTGTCCCAAGTATTTTAGAATTCAAGAATCAAATACATCAAGTGTTACATTCTATCCATAACTTTAGGCTATTAAACAGAGGCCTGCAACCCCTTCAGGCTAATAATTTTTCTACTTGCTAACAAATTCTTCCTTCTATATGAACCAGTGAGGTGGCTATGCAGTTTTGACTTAAAAACCAGCTTGCATCTTCCGATAAGGCTAGCACATGATAGTCAGCCCTGACACTGGACACAGGCCCATTCTCTGTGGATAAAACATTCTTTGTATCGCCACATATACTTTTTTTGCAACATAATGAAGAGATCATTTCAAGAAGTTATAATACTGTCACATGTTAATGCTTCCTCTTCACAGAAAAAAAAATAGAGTCCAACTTCTGCACACTGCAATGAAGCACAGTTCTTTTATTTGCCAAGAACATAACATTTTTATTATGGAATCACTTCATTTTGAAAACTGTATTTTCCTATATAAGACTATGCAGGCTGCTGCTATGATCTCCGACAAATTATTATTTTGGGGGAGGGGATTTGATGGATCTGCTGATTCTACAGTTTTATCAGTACTCACTCTGGCTGTCATGCCAGAAGGACTCTTTATTTAATGTCATCGTAATTCAAAAGAATGTTTGTCTAAAGATGGAATATTTTTGTTAAAATTTAGACAGTTTGAAAGGGGAATGAAATATTCACTGTGCAGAATCACTAGAACAAGAAGATCTTATGTAAGGGAACCTATGTGGGAAAAGAAAAAAATCAATACTGACACATGAATATTTTATACAAAAATATGAATTAGAGATTATATACAGAGAAATCTATTATTTCAGGTTACATTTGAATAATACATAATATTTAGATAAAAAGGTAGTTTAATTTTTTGCCTGATCCATAAAATTGCACAAAGCAGACTTTTTAGTGTTTAATCATTTCTGTAAGTATTAACACTATTGAAAATATTTCTAAATGCAGGAGCAAAATATGATTTGTTTCTAAGTAAGGAACAATTTTACACTGTCTTCTACAAATCTGTCAAAAGCTATAATCAGTTAAAAATATATTTGAAAATCTAGTTAAAAAATCCCCAAACATAGGCTTAAAAGCTTTTTTATCAGCTTTGGTCTTCAAAAAAACCACAGTGAGCAATGCAATAATCTTTGTTTCCAATGGAAAGGAAGCTTTTCTATGATATTTGGAAAATACCTTTCTGTGATCATTGAGCTTTTCTCTAATCTACCTAGGCAAGTCAGGTTCCTCCAAGAAAGACTGGATCCTGAGCCTGAATGAACTCTGAAACATTCTCTTTTTAAAGATAAACATACACTCCATAAATTTTTCATTGTTCTAAACATCTGTTTGGACTTATAAACAGCTTTTCAGCCAATTCCTGCAATAGGGAGGTTGATTTAGCGTGTGTATCTCTACTTCTTGCAAGCAACAAAACATTATTTGTGTAGTCAATATGATGTATCCTAACTAATCTCCTGCAGAAAAAAATAACAATCTAAAAAATAATAACATATACTCTCCTGTTTCGCCATTTTAGAGTGATACAGATATAGAGGTAAATACATAAAGGGGGTCCCACCATGTTGGGTCTGAAAGCAAGTGGATCATCCCCTACATTTCTTTTGAATGAGCTCTTTAGCAAATATATTAGAGTCTTCATTGTTTTTCTGTCTCAGTGGGGGGGGGGGGCGGAAATCGGGACAAATAGAACTGCAACAAATAGATCTAAGAAAAGTGTCATCTCATAATGTCTTTTAGGGGAAAATATAGGTACCTACAGTGAAGACCACTCAGCTATGTTGGAGGCCATATGACAGAAGACTGCTTTTGCCACTGACCCAGAACTGTTCACCCGTTAGACTTTGGACTGCTGGTTATCTACAGGCTATTTGTAAAGGCTCTGCAAATGGTGATCAAGATATACAAGACTGCCATTAAACACACTTTGATTCCCTCATCAGGAACTCTGCAGGTTGAAAACAACCATGTGTTATGGAGCAAGACAGCTCCTCCCTTTGCTTTCTATAGTTTCTAAGAAAGGTGCATAAATGAGTCCATCCTTCAAGAATCTAACACAATATCTGGCTTGCAGATATATGTAATTCACAGCAGATCCCAATTTACCAGATATTCAGTCATCTATTCCAAAGCAAATGTAACCTGGGCATTGCCCCAAAATGTATGTTACAAGATTTGATACAACTTGTTCAAAGTTCCCCTTGGCATTTCCAGGAAACTACTCTAAACAGCTCATCATAGTATTTTCTGTGGATAATAATCTGAAAATGTCAACCTTTCTGCAAGGTTCAAGAGCATTGTTCAGATCAGTACTCAGAGCCACCAGGTCTTGATAGATTATATATGAGTTAGATCATGAGCCCCATGACACCAAGATCTAAGGACTTGAGAAAGCCAAAAGTCAGAGTTGTCCTTTTAAAGACAATGAGACAAAGTAGAACAGGTAATGCAGATGAGAACGTGACAAAGGAAATTAAACATAAAGAAAACAAACTGCACATGTTTGACATTAAACAAGATAACATAAAGTGAAAGCCTTTTTTATTTATTTAGTTAATAATGATTCATTGAATTATGTGGTTTACAAGGACCTGATCAGATAACATGGCTTAACCATGTTTTTTATAACCATGGGATGAAAAACAATGGGACAGTAGGAAGCATATTTTTGGTCTAACTTTGGAAATTTGACAAGCAGGCCCATTGGTTACCATATTTCTGTTCTGAACTTGAATTATCCCAATGACTGATGGGGCTGCACATTATCTTTTTTAAAGTTCATAATAAAGGCGCCCATGAAAATTCTGAGCCTTTCTGTAAAGAAAAAATTGAAAACCATTTGAGGACCAAATGTGAGGCTTGTCACATGGCAGTCATGTGCTCCCAAGGAATGAATAAAAAATATAAATTTAATCTAGTTAAAGATGTTATTATTTCAGGGTTGGATATAGGATGGAGCAATGAAAAAAACCTCTGAGAGAACATGTACAATTTAGTCAACACTGAATAAATTGCCCCACCCTTGGATTAACTTTTTAGCTTTCTATTGTTGGCAATATCTCAGCCAGAAATTTTGGTCCTGAGAAATGTAAAATAGAACTTTAATTATTGGAACAAAACATATTTTCTAGCCCAGAGACCACAAAGCAGAACAAGGCCAAGATACAGAACACTAAGTGCCAAACTAGTGTACAGCTGAGTGCAGTTCCTTCATAATTTTTATTTTAAGTTCTGCTTTTCATTTGAGAATGACTCGTTCTGTCCCTCACATAAATAAATAGATGCCACCACTTAGGTGAAACCAATAGCATCTCAAGGGCTGATCTTCCTGGTTTATCCATAAAGACTCTGGAATGAATGTAAAGTGTAAGATTTAGTTTCTGTCTACCTGAACATTATTTCCAATTCTTCTGGCTGGTATGTGAGCTTTCCTCACTGTCTCATACTGTAGAGAAAGGTTTATCAATTTTAAGTTTAATCATTCCAGGCCATCTGTAAAGACCGGCCTTCCTTAATACGATTTCAAATTAAAAACAATTTTTAAAAAGCAAAAGAGTGAATGGTGGTGTTTTAGGGGAGTCTAAGGGGGTGGTTTTTGCAAAGTCTTTTTGGTTTTTTTTTGGTTATTTTGAGTTTTCATTTCTTTGTAATATACAACTATAGAGAACAAATAATAAAAGTTGATTAGCTTAGGGGATTTACTACATAATCAGATACTCGAGTAGGGGAGAAAGAAATACGTTTATGTAGGAAATATAAGTTTTGTTTTCTTTATGTATTTGAAACATTACAACTAAAACAAACAGAAATTTCCTTGCAGAATTTTCCTGGCACTGTATGCATTTCATCCAAATACAGAATTATCAAATATTCACCTCTTCAAAAAGTTAATCCTCCTGGAATTCTTAAATTCCACATGATAAAAAGCCAAATATCAGTGTGCTGACTACAATATACAGGTATATTTTCTACTTTACAACTTTCTTTTTCAAGATCTCCAGGGAAATCATTTAAGAAGCTCAGTTTCATGTGCTCTGATACCACAGCAACAGAAAATGTTTCATCTTTTTATCCTACTGATTGTCTCAGAGAGTGCTCACAATAGCATAACTGAAATACCCATTTTTTTATATAAGGCAGAGTTCAGTGGACAAGTTGTCACAAGATAGCAATTTTTCTTATAAATATTTATTTGTTAAGTTATTCTCTCTAAAAAAGTTCACCATTTTCAAAACCATATGCAAAAAATTATTTTCAAACTAATTTTTTTTCTTGCTTCTGAAAATATTTACACTGAAATGTGACCTTTTTCCATTGGAAAAAGAGGTCACATGGTATTGCATGAGTCACATACCTGAAGCCTGTGCCCTTTTCAACATGAGCCCTCAACCATCATAAATACAACTTTTGCTTTCTAAGCTTGTGATAGTTGTTTGACCTTTGCTAGATCTGTAAAAAATCTTGCCAGTTATTTTTGGTTTTAGTAAATGTTCTAAAACGAATAAAAGGGTGGCATAAACACTGCCAAAGTGAACACATTTCATACCATGGAAAGATAGTCACATAATGTTTCCTTGAATATTTTCCTTTAATGACCTGATACAGAGTCTTTCTCTTTGCCTTGCACATCTGGCTGAGCATTCTTCATGTATTTGTATAGGTGCTCCTGCTTTGTACCATGCATTTGCACATCACTTCATCTTTGGTTGGGGAAGAATATTTTTCATACACAGCCCCAATTCCATCAGTGTGTTCTCTCCTACAGAGAGGTCACCCCTCTCCACACCCGTGTCTAGCAGGTGCAGATGGCATAGGTATTTTGGCAGTCAGTGCCCAGGGCAGATCTGATTACTATTAATAAAATTTTCTTTATACCCTTGTAAAATTTTAAGCCTACTTTACCTTTCTACTAATCCTCTATCACAACAAAAAATAAGTACATTAATAACTAACTAACACCAAACCCCACCACACTCTTTAGTATGTTAACCAAGAAATCTTAAAATTAGAAAAAAATCTTAAATTTACAAATCACAACGATTACACAAGGACTGGAGAAAAGCATTTGCAGTGGGCAGCCTTCAGCTGTGTCTGCCTTTCTCACTGCAAAAAAGCTTCCAACTAAGAGTTTTCCTCTTCAGAGTGCACTACAGGACTCATGATTGTCTGGGCTCATCACTGCTAAATATGTATGTTTATGTATGTATAAATCTTCTGTATGTGAGTAGGTGCTGCAAACAAGTGCACTGAACACTCTTTAATTTACCCTTAGACAGCCTGAGACATCATTTTTCACCCGCCATTTTTAATGCTGGTTTATTTCTTTTCATCAATGAGTAGAGAAGAAATCAAATTCCAGATACTATGAAAATATGTATTTATATTTCTGTTTCAGGACAATTGAGAAAACAACACAGAAACAGAGCCTTTTATAGTCTCTGATGTGAAACCTGATGCTATATTTCTGCATAGTAGCACCTGAACAAGCTTAATGCATCTTATCTTCCAATTTCCTCAATCTTTCACAACTTTTATGATAGATAGGTGTCTCTGCTATTTTTGTTTACGCTGTGCATGACAGACAAACTATGCAGCTGATGTTAATACATACCTAATACTATTATTTTATTCATTAAATTAATGTAATCACTAGAAAACTGAAAGATCACCTGGTACACTGCAGTTAACTCAGGGAATACAGCTACAATAGCATTATAACCAAATGGCCTTGCATTTCTCAGCTATAAAGTTCACTGCAGATCTCGCATTAAACATTTGCTTGAAATACAGCCAAGTGAAGATGTGTTTCATTCCTCTGGGATCCAGAAAGCTACCAGCTGTTTCCTACAAATGCTCTGCTGTGTTCAACACTGAAGGCCCATGTATTCAGTATCCTTTCTCCAAGAACTGCTGGCAGCAGATGTGTACAGAACAGAACAAGAACAGAGCCCACATTAAAGGGCTCTTCCTGTGTTGTAATCCCCTGTTTCCAGCTATCAGTGGGAGTGTCTGACACGAAGCTTGCATCTAATGGCTGCATGGAATAGTCACAAATGGACTTAATCTTCACTAATCTATCCAGATCCTTTCCAGCTCTCTTTATGTTTTTGGCCTCCAAAATGTCCTGCGAGGATACTTAGAATTTAATATGCATCATAAAGATTTCCTTTTGTTTCCTTTAAACCTGCTGCAGGAAAGCTTTACTGAGGCCCACTAGTTTTTCTGCCCCCAAAACCAAAGACTCATCACTCCCTGCTTACATTTTTCACATAATTTATGATTTAACTGAACATACCCCTCCTCAACTCAGCTGTTTATGTAACTCTAATTTAATTTGCTTTTATATGTTTGTTTTCTACCCTTCAGTAGAAAAAGATTGCTCTTCTGTTCTAGATAATTCCTTCACTTTGGTTTTTATCACAGGATGTAGCAGAAGAATTCGGTCCAAGTGAGGTGAAGGGAGCAATTTCAATATCAGAATGACTCTTGCAAAATCTCTGATATTATTCATTACAAAAATATGTCAAACTTTATTCCAACACCTCACATCACTTCCCTAGGAACTAAAAACCATACCCTTAATAATAGGAATTTGGTGGAGGAAGATTAGCCTCAGCATGGAATATCCAAAAAGGTCTGCATTATGCTAGGATATGGAGAGAAGAATTTGTATGTCCAGGATCTATTCCTTTAGTCCTGGAAAGTCCTAAATGTCCTGTAGGTAATTCTGTCTTCTGATTCAGGAGTAGCATTATGAGCCTGAGTGGAACAGGAGAACTGTATATGGGACTGACACAGTCAGAAATCAAATTATTAATCATAATGATAACTCACGTCTTGTGGTTTAAAAGATAAGCACAAAAAAAAAAGCAGAATAACAAAAAATACAGGCAGGGAATATGTCAGAGATTTGCTTCTTAAAATATATTTTCCACTGTGTGTGAATGGATGAAGGCCTGCACACCTGACTTGGCAAATTGTTTCAGCGTTTCACAGGGCAGAACAAAGCAACCCAGTTTTTTCTTCTAATGACTCAGCTAAAACACCTTCTCTTTATCCCTGCCTTATGCTCTTAGGTATGTTAAGGGCGAAGATACACCAATTCTGTTGGCCTTTTCAGCATTCCAGAATCTCATGCTTTATTTCCTGGGGCAAAACATGCCAATCTTAACACATTTTGATATCTTCAAACCTTCTTTAAATATACGTCTTTAGAGACCCAGTCCAAGCCACGTACTTCTCTTGTTCAGTGATTCAGTTCCTCATCTCCAGAATGCAAGAAATTGAAGTCAGCACATCAGGCCCACCACTTCCTACTTGAGTAACAGAGTATGGGCAGGCCAGTATCATTAAAGCTCCTTGGGAGCTGGACTACAAGGCAAAGTCATACTTAGGGCTTCTTCATTTATTTGGGGAATTATGTTTTCTACAATTCCCCTTCACACTTAAAACTTAATTAAGTTCATTCAAGTTTACCCCTAGGAGTGCTAGAACTGTATTTAAATAAGTAAATGTCTTACATTAGTTACTGTAGACACTGTCAAGATTAAATCAAATTGAGTATATGATTTTCTCATTGTTTGTGTAACATATTCAAGTTACATATACAACTCATACTATACTGAACGAAGTATCTGAAGTTCCATATTTTACTTAAGAGAGGCAGAAAAATCTTAATTACTTTAATAAGGCTTATTAGTGTTACCCCAATATGAGCTGAGGGGTGAGCAGAATATCATCAATAAATGGTCATGGAGAAGCCAAAATTTTCTCAGCATCACATATGTCTAAAATCATGGTCTGCATCATACCCTATTTTCTATAAACTCATTCCACCTATTGTGTTCCTTCCATTTTTATATCTGCCACTCCATAATTCCTAAAGGAAGAAAAACAAAACCCACCCTCCATAGTTTAAACTTAGTCAATAAAAGAATATTCAACTGTATATATAAGAGAACAGTAAACACTAGACTGCCATTCAGGAACATTATAGCCAAGTTCTTGGCCTAGAGCATAGTTCATCTGGCCTTTTCTTCCCCTTTGTACCACCCTGGTGGAAGCATATAAGTTACTGTTTAGATCTACTAGAGGACAACAAGAGTTCAAGAAAGGTTCTTGTAGACAGAGAGCAGTTACCTGCTGTGCCATGAAGGTGCTGGTTGTTTTATTACCACGAGAGAGAGAAGCATCAGACAGTGCTGTGAAAGAAGTGAAACAGCTACCCTAAGAAATGACATTGGAGAGGGTGAGTAAAATCTGCATGGGTCCATGAAGATGGCAAGAGGCAGCTGAAGCTTAATAGAAAGGATATGTCAGGCTTAACCAAACCCAGGCTTGATGTTGTTCAGCTGATGACCCTTGTGTCCCTGCTTAGCCCACTTGAAGAAGAGTGTGTCAGAATTAGAGGCTCCAGGAAGCATGTGGTATGTGACCACAACATCAACTAGCATTTTAAAGAAAGACAGAAGTTGATGTCTAGGCTTGTGTATGAGGGGGTTTTGTGCTTTTGGCATATTTTTCCTCAAAGCGAAAAGAAGGAGGGGAAAAGTTTTAGCAGAAATTGGAGAGTAAGTAGGAAAAAAAAAGAATGGTTTGGTTTATGGTAGCTCAGTGTCTGTGCCTCTGAATAACCTAGTATCTGCCTCTGATGGAGGAAAATAAGTACAACAGGTTATAAAGTTATTTTATTTAAGATGGAGCATTAATTTGCGTGGGCAGTCTCCTGAATCTAAGAGAAGATACCTCTGGCAT
Source organism: Chloebia gouldiae (assembly GCA_003676055.1). Lineage (NCBI taxonomy): Eukaryota > Metazoa > Chordata > Aves > Passeriformes > Passeridae > Chloebia > Chloebia gouldiae. The sequence goes on from QUSF01000002.1 coordinate 28,952,800, forward strand.
AAGTAGAAGATGATCTATAAAGCTCTGGAAGAATTAGGAGAGGACAGTCCATACAAATGGTGAGGGGGATAGGAAAGGATATCCAAAAGAATTACAAAAAAGCAATATTTGAGAAAGAATGATGTTACATCAAAAATGTAGAATCATCAGTCTTGCAAAAAACATCCTAAGGTCAGGGGAAAGGTCAATCTTAACATGAGAGTGGACTAGAAGTCACTGAAGTTGCTAAGAAAATGTCTTGTGTCACAGATCTACTAAGTAATGTTTGTGTGTAAAATAGAGTTCTTCTATTAGCTCATTTAAGATTTCACCCTGCTTAAAAACAGAATTATAAAAACTACAGGGAGATCCGGGATATTTTCCCCTCTTTATTCTTACATATTTACATAAATAATGAAATAGTGGATCATGATTACCCCATTTCAGTATCACTAAACCAGGAAACTGGCAATGTTAGCATTCAAGTAGCAGGATGAACTACATTTATATGAAAACATGTGTGAGGAAGGACATTATCTCAGAGGGAAAAGTTTACAAATATAGTCTGCTCACCACAGCTGAAAGAATTTGGACAGAGATGAGAGTGAAAATAGTGAAAAACAATAGTCATAAGGAACAGTTATGCTTCTCCAGGGCAGGATTAGAAGGCAGAACAGGAAGCATTTATGCATGAAAAAGGAGAGTTGTAAAAAAGCACACACATTGATCATGGAGATTTCAATTTTGCTGACATTTACTGGAACACAAGTGACGAGCAAAAGCATGTTCTAAAAGCTCTCAAGACTGCTGCCATATGGAGCTTTCTGCTAAGTCAAACAAAGGCATCTTCTAATCAAACCTAATTCTGTGAGGACAAGAAACTGTCCAAGCCCACTCCAGATGAAAGAACTCAGTGGAAGAACTACAGGTTGCAGCCACAAAGCAAGCCAACTGAGTTTGTTACCCATCAGCTTTAGCAGCACCTTTATTTTCAGTAGTTTTCAGAGATTTGCTTTCCATTTGTGCCCACCATTGGCCTATTTCTCAGGACAGTAAAATGTGTGGAAAAAATAAATTTAGAAAAAGAGCAAGAAGACCACTTCAAAATATTTTCTGTTAACTATCTAAGCAGAAACTTCAAAATCCATCAGGTCAGCAAGAAGGCTTATTAGTTTATAAAGTGTCAGTGAAACAATGGCTTCACTTATCCTTGCCAAATTCATCAAAGGACCTGAATATCCTTTATTTAGAGCAGATATGAGATGACTTCTAACAAAGAAAAAAAAAAGAAAAATAACTTGGTGAGCGGCGAGTGTTCCCAGAAAACACAGAAATACTTGTTCAAAGTGGTAATGATTGACCTTGTTCCTGTATTTTCCACCTAACTTGGTCCTGACAGATAATTCTACAGCTCTTATTGACAATCTTCATTGCTTTATTCAACGAGTGATTCTCACTTTTAGACCAAAGTAAACATAGAGCTAATTCTCCATATTTCATTGCAATTATGTTATTCACCCTTCTAAGCACTCTATTAAGCAGGATCAAACCAAAATTTCAATTGGAGAAAAAAAAAAGAAGAAAACTTTTCACATTTCAGGTTTATACCTACACAATTAGGAGGAGCAAAGAAATCACTTGTTTTAGAGCCTCTAACTCTATAAATAGAGTTTATAGCCAATTCTGTCCCATTTGTCTTTGTATTTTCCTTCCCTATGTCAATTGTTTGCACAGGACTAACCTATGTGGGCAACTATATTTACATATTTTAAAATATTTATCAAAGGGAAAGTGAGCCCCACCTTCAAAAAGCTTGATGGCAGTACCAAGGGCAGGACAGAGTTCAGGGGAATGTGGTTTCTTTTTACGTAAGTCCCAAAGGCAGAATTGGTGTTGAGGGAAGAGGACATGCTGTGGAGCACAAAGAAAAGCCAAGGTGATTAATTTCTCTCATGCAATCTCATTCTGGACAGAAAAAAGAAGGATAAGAGTTTAGGCAAGCATGTCCCTCCTCCTGAACAACTCTGGCTAACTGGATGCTGAAAAAGGCACTTAAGAAAACGAAGCAAAATTTGCTTTTATGCAAAGAGGGTCACTAAGAGGTTCAAGCAGGAAGCACTAAGTATAAATGATACTGAGATCCTGTGCTAATGGCAATAATATGAATAATTTGACTTAAGCCATGTATTTCATCTCATCAGAGAAACATCACTTGCTCTTTCCTAAAATTTGTAAGCAAGTCTGCCAAAAATCTCATTTTTAAATACTTCTGGCTATCATTTATTTTAGAAAGATGGAATGGACAAACAAATACATACATACATACATATATATACATATATATATATATATATACACATATATATATATATATATATATCTATTTATATATAGGCATGCCAAATAAACATAACATAATCAGACCTGGAAGAATTCAGAAAATACAGATCCATGTACTAAAGATCCATGTACTAAGAAAATACTTCTCATCAAGGCTATTGTTCAAAGTATGCAAGAGAATAAATTGCTCCTCAAGCTCAAGATTGTATTAGAGCAATAAATAGTTATTACAAAATAGACACAGAAATAAAGAGTGGTTGAGCATTTTTAAAGGGATGGTGGAGAACAATCTGATCCAAAGATGGGCTTCAGTGTGAAAACTAGGCAGGTGTTTCAGATCTCTTTACAATCAACATAAATAACCCATTTACTAGACTGGAGCAGGGGTAAGCAAAGGTGAAACCCAGAAGATGTGTGCACACATGCAGGTGCTTCAAATGGGGATAGTTCCACAAAGATAAGGAGACACTCACTAATTTTTTTTTTTTTTAACCTGATAGGTCAGCTAGAGAATTTAAGACTCAGTAAATGGCTGGACACATGATTTTAGAGTTACTTATAATCCAGTGTAACAAGTCTGGAACAAACTAAAAATTCAGGAAGAATGGAAACTACAAATCTTTTCAAAAAGGTGACATGGCACCAGCCCCAGGCATGGTGGTGGAACAGATGACACACGATTGTATTAACAATGAACAAAGCAAAACTAGCAGATTTGAAAGGTAATCAGTACCAATCATATTTTAATGGAAAAATGATCACATTAAAAGCAAACCAGATTTCACTTTTTGAGTTAAAATTACATGCTTGATTAATAAAAGCAACTGTACTTTTTTATGTTTAGACTTTTGGAAATATAAAGCAGTCGTCTTACTAAACAGGAACACTTATATAACCTATATTTGTTAATCTATATCCCTGATATATCCTATATCAGGGATATAGAGTAACAAATAAGTTAAATATTCATTTAAAAAAGTCAACATTGATTAGAAAATGAAACATAGTGGCATTTCTCAAGGATGTTTTAACATTCAACATTATCAACAATAATTTGATACTATAAACTACATACTGTTCATGAAATCTACTGATGGGATGACTGAGAAAACATTAAACAACACTAAGGTTTAAATGGCCATATATAATATTTGGATTTTGATGTAGAGAAATACATCTATATATCACAGAATCATTGAACTCTGACTGGAGGCATGGCTGGAGATTATCTACTCCAGCTTTCTATCCAAAGCACAGCAATTTCTTGCATGAGGTCAAGTAGCTGTAGTTTTGTCTGGCTTGGCCATCCCCTCCAAGGACAGAACCTGTTCCAGTGTTGCATAATCCTCCAAAGGAAAGTCTCCTTCCCAATGTCATGATTACCAAACATTCCAAAATGCAGTCTTTGGCCTCTTTGTGCCTTCTGCCATCAATGAAAAGAACTTGGCTCTACCATCTTTGTAGCTGCCAGCAATTATCACCAGGCAGTTCTTAGACCTTCACCTTAGCTTCCTCCTGACAGGTTAAGGATTCCCAGCTCCATCAACTTCTCCAGGTAGCTCCCATGCCTGATGCCCCATACCATTTGGTAACCTTCTGCTGATGTCAGCCAATCTCTGAACAGCTTTTTTGAAAAGAAAACCCAATACTGGAAACAAACTTCAGTACCTCTGCTGCTGAGCAGGGGAAAAAAATGACTTGTCTCCATCAATTTGCTTTACTTCTACTCATCAGGGCCATGAGAACACTGTGAATCACAGCTGTCTCTGCCCAGACTTAATTTTATTGTTATTATTTTGCCTCCAGCATGGAAATGTGTGCTTTTCATTGAAATTTGTAACCTTCGTGTTGATGCAGTCCTTAGGATACTGTTGACCAAAGTTTTGCCACTCACAATTCAACTCTCCACATTTAATGCTGTTTAAACTTTCATGTTCTCTTTATATTTTGTAAGGAATTTTATCCTCCAGACTGTTGATAGAGTTATTCAATAATAGCGGCTTCTCTATTTATGCTGGATACACAGTATTTATTCAGTCATTAGTGAATAAAGTCATCACCCACCTTAAAGAGTCCAATCATACTGTCCATAAGTTACCTTCTAAATGAGGATGTTGAGGGAGGTGGTATCAAAAGCTTTACTGAATTCAAATTTCATCTATTGCTCACTAGTCTTCCACATTGAAAATCATTTAATTATAAGAGACAGCCATGCTGGTCAAGTATGATTTTCCCTTGGTAAAATAGGTAAATAATTTCTGACTTTTTATCCTTCATATGCTTGGAAATTAATTCCAGGAGGACACACACCATTATATTTAAATTTTTTCCAGTAATCACAAACCTCCCCTAGTTTCATTTTTTATAAATAAGAGGAATCCACCTTGCAGTCACAGAAGCAAGTGGTAAACTCATGAGCGAACCATGTCATACACCACAAAGGATATAGCTGTAGTCAGAACTTTGAGGAAAAAATAATAAAGCCTGATCTCTCTTGCTAAAGCTAGAATGACAGCAGTGAGAAAGAAGAAAGAAAATATGACATTATCTGGATATGTGCTAATTTTTTTTAAGCATGCTGGTGTTTTTGGTGTTAATTATTCTAGGTGTTTCTGATACCCCTGCTGTAATCAGGATTTTTGAATAGTGCATAATGCAATAGAGAACAATAAAAATGACAGGGAAAGGGAGCAAATATCTTTCAGTCAGAGTTTTACCGTTTATTTTTTTTCAAAGATGATGTAGAGAGTTCTATGCTCTGTAAAGACAGCACCCATCAGCTTCAAAAAGGGAGAGTTGGGGTGATTAGCTTCTATAAATTTCTATGAAAGGAGTAAAAAGCCTTACTGCATTATATTAATTAATGAAGTCCATGGCACTTGGCTCAAGATATTAATAACTGGGTTAAATATAAGATATCCACAGATCCAGGAAGAGGACAGAATGGCTCCTTTTGCTCTTTTTCTTCATGAATCTTAAGTTTTATGGTGGTATCAAAATTATTCTGAGTATGTTAAACATAATACAGCTAGTAAATCTATATCAGAATATCAAGTGTAAATCTTCTGATACTTCTTTCAGAATATCTTACCTACAGAACAGAAAGCCAAATTAAATGTAAAAGAGAGGATCTCTTCCTCATAATAAAATAAAAGTGCAATTTTTCACATGGTAAGGCACTAGCACTATGATCAAAACACTGAAGAGTTTAATGTAATAGAGAGCTTTTAAAAAAAGAACTTATGCCTTCATGTCAGTGTGCAGCTGTAGCTGTAGAAAAGGTTCTTTGTTGCATTAGGGAAGTAAAAATAATTTAGAAGATTCCTAACTTGTTTATGTAATAAGAGTTAGGACTGGGTATCAATATATCTTAGTGGTCAAGGAGATACCCACGCACATCAAAGTACAGAAAGCTCTGAACATATTAATTAATCCCTACTTGAACAACAGATCCCATTCTGAGTTTTCAAAAAAAAAAATCCATAATAAGTTGTTTTATTAGCAATAGATAACTAAGCAGATTTCTGTGAAGAAATAACTCTCTGCTGCCTAACTCTTTGATAACACTTGAGATCTTTCCCAGGACAGCAATCACTAGTAACTAATTACTAGTAAAACAATCTTGGCAAATATCAATCCAAGTCAGAATAAAAATATGTAGAGAAGTGTAGCATTTCAGGTTTTTCCTTCTCTTTTCAAGTGAACTTGGATTTTCAAGGTGTTAATGAGATCTCAAAGGAGACTGACGCAAACTCCCCAGAAACTGTCTGTAAAAGAAATACTGACAAAGTGGTAGATAGCCAAAAATACTTTTTCCTTATACCAGACTGTCCTAAGCTAGCTAGACAGCTTATGTGGTTTCTGGATAGCATGCCAAACAGGGGACAAAAGGTGGAGAGCATTGTTTGAATGTGATTCCTGAGAAGAGGGGTGGAAAGAGTAATATAAAAAGGGCAGGAGAAGTAGGAGCTGAAGACATTGAGGTTAAATCAAAACATGTAAAGCTGTACAAAACATGGTTTCTCTAACTTTACTTTTCAAAGAACTCCTTGTTTTTCTGAAGAGTGGCTGTGCCCACTGTCACCCCAATGCCAGGTTAGTTTTTGAATCGTAAGTCTCAAATGGCGCTGTTCTCGCTTGGCAGAACTGCCAGACAGGGATAAAGAGGGAAGACTTGAACAGAAGGACAGGCATGTCTCTGTCCCCTCACACATACAAAGAAATAGAGCAGGACTGTAGATAGAGAACAGTGGTAGGGGCCAGGTTGTGTCCTGCTAGTCGCTGGGGCTGTGGGAATGATGCAGGGTCAGTAAGACACCCATACATGTAGAGTCTTTTGAAGCCCTCAAGCTTCTTTTAGACCACAGATCTGATTTACATACGCAGCACAGTCCCCATTCAGACAGTGTGAGGGAAACTTGAGCCAAACTGCTTTGTTTTCCTGCTTGCCTTGTACCACTGAAATTTCCTTTGCAGTAAAATTACCATAGATAAACAAGAAGTGTCTTAAAAATTAGCATCTGATTGCCCTAAAATTAAACCCTTGTTTTTACTCCAGAGAACTCAGTCAAAGGAACAAGAAACACAATGACAATTTTACTGGAATACTTTACTAGAAAGATGACACAATTGAGAATCCATTCTCTAATGTAACAAGGATTGATAGAAAAATCTATAATGGAATTCTGTGAAAAGAGTCAGTAAATGGAACACAAGTATTCATTTTCCTGGTGTATTATTTACTTAGCTTTAGCTAATATAACAACCACAAATCCAGATGGGGAAAAATCAACATTGCTTCACCACAAAATATTTTTTTGCTTCTTGTGACTTATATATGTAGTAAATTAGAAACAAACAAAAAAAAAAAAGAAAAACAAACAAAAAAGACAAAAACAAAACAAAACAAAAAAAAATGATCTTTCAATACCATGGAGTGGTGCATGGGTAACACTGCTGTGGATGTCAAGACTTCCAACAGATTTAACACAGCCACGACTGCACTAGAGCAAGGCTTGGGTAGGTGAAATGTGTCACTGGACTCAGTCAGCAAAACACAAATGTCCAGTGCCTAAAGGATCCCCTGTAACCCCCAGGTGGCAGCTGACAATCAAGAGGTAACCCAGCCTCCTGTAGGTTCCTCTCTCTTCCCTGCTATCCTTATGCAGATATGTCAGGTACCTGTGGCACCCGGTGCACACTGACATACCCAGTGTGCAAGGATCCTCCCTAAATAACCATATTGGTAAAGGAAGTTCTGGATTGTAACTATGACACAAAACACAGAATCATGTGATTTCTTTAATTAAATAAGGAAAAATATTTTATCAGCAAAATACTTCACATTAATTTTCTTAATATATTATTTAAATGAATTATCAAACAAACTGCCAAATTGGATGGAAAATCCAAAACCAATAGCATATATGTTTTACAGAAAAAATTAAAAAGGTGTTAAAAATTATATCTGAGCATCTCCAGACCAAATAATGGTGAACATAATTAAAAGGAGGGGGAAAAATATGAGAAGAAAACAAGCAAATTTGTATAAATCTTTAGTAACTTAGAGAAGTTGTGTCTGTAAATATCTTGAAAGCAGAATAAGGGTAGTCAGCCTTGACACAAAGACTACAGCACCAAGAACCCAATGGGACAATAAATATCCTGCAGAAGACAGAAAGATATTCCTCCTTCATTAAAACTCACATAACTGCAGAAATTATCTAAATTTTTTTATTTAGGATAAAATAATGAACTGAATTTCCTGTCCTTGTCTTCTACTAACTCTCACTCTTCCCTGTCCAAGAGTCTCTACATTCTACCTATGCAAAACTTTTCTATATTTTAATGTGCTTGTGTTTTTTATATGTCATCTTCTCCCATGCAGTATCGGGTTTCTGAATACCCCTTAATATATATTTTCATTATAATAATTAAATACATGCAATAATGGACTGGAATTGTTCCTCATTGCATGAAAGGATCACTGTGAAACCATCATCCTGCTGTCGCTGCTTCACAGCTCACACCTTAGCTCACATTTAAGAGGAGCTTCACCCTAAAGAAGCCTGTGATTTTCTACAATCTCTTCTCTCTTCCCCCTGAAGTTCTTGCTCTCAGATAAAAAGTAGTCCCAGAGCCTGCTTAAACTGGTATATTTTAGCTCAAACCTCTGTTTTTGCATTCAGGGACTGGGCAGTGACCAGATCCTTTGTATGAAATTTCCTTTCATGCCTTCTCCTCCCTATGCCTGAGAGCATTCTAACCTGCCCCTGGATCCTTCACTACTGAAATCGGCTTTGGCAGTTGCTCTGGTTTTACTTTTCAAGGAGTTGTAAAATAATTTCAAATATGTTACCAAATACATATTTGCACTTTTGGACATTCATTATTTCACATTTCAGGTAACATTACCGACAACACCACAGCTGAAGTGTTTCTATCCTCAGGATCTGAGACCAGAGCTCAGTAAGGGATTCACTCCCATGCATTCTTCTAGGGCATTGTCATCTTGACAAGTCCTGACAAGTAGCCATAACACCTTCATCATTCATCAATCATTTCAAATATACTGCTATGGCAATAACAATTGTGCGGGTTTGCTTTGTTTTGCTTTTGCCACTCACATATTTTTGTCTTCTTAATTTATTCCCCTTTGCACAAAGAGCCTCAATCATTTCCTTCATACATGAGTAAATCTCTGATAACACTGCAGCATATCCCACCTATGATATATTGAGCTGATACTTTAATTCTTTTCCTAAATTCTATTTATAGTAATATCTTTTATGAATTTTATAATAAGTACTCCATTACAACTCTGGGTGATATATAAGATTTTTTTAATGTCAGGTATTTTCAGGTAACCTGAGTAAGTATTACAGTAGATTTGCATAGATTATTGAAAAAAATGCTCTCTGTGAAAATATACAGAGAAAAATAAGCTAAACCACTCAAAACACATCCAGTTTGTTAAATTTGCCCTTCGTTTTGAATCAGGTGTAGAAAAAGTTTTTTACCTTATACAATAGAAATCACAAATCCTATTTGACAAATGTATCTTGCCCTTTCCTGCTTCAGTTCTTTCTTCTTCTAGTTACCTGCTACTTCTTTATGTAGTTTATCTTTTCTGTCATCTGTTTGTTGGAAGCATGGATTCAAATTAAACCAGGTGGCAAGGGGAAATTGTTCTCTCTTTAGAGATACAAAAGGGTAAGGGACTATTTTCTAAACTGTATTGGTTACATATTAATTCAGAGTTCACAAAATCTCAGAGGAAACCTCATTGTTTTTTGCACTAAACAGAGTCCCTTTGATTTAAGCACAAAAACAACAATAAAATCTCCCATGAGTTAGGATATGCAGCTTGAACAGATAGACTGGATTAGGACCCAAAACTTGATATTTTAGGCAAAATATTCCATATTTATGTATTTGTGAAATTATTATTTTAAAATAAGAATAGTAGTAAACTACCATGTGCAGAAGATTTTCTGTATTTGCATAAGTCAGTCTTCATTTTCTTCGCACAAAAGAAAAAGAAAGTATATATTTTCTTCTTTTCAGAGAGTTTTTGTTCTTTTTTGGCCTAATAATACATCTGTTTTTTGAAAAAACCTTCTAAATATAAACATTCAACATATATTGAAATTTGAAGCTTGTTTTTACCAATATTTCTCAGTCTAGTCATCACTACTCTCTGCTTTCTCCAAATTCTCACGCAAGAGAAAACTCTGGCATCCTTTTAATTTCCTATTAAACAGCTTTAGACTCTCTTAAAACTGTGGGCTTGAGGTTTGTTTTGCAGTTTTAAATTACTAAGGACATGCCTGCTGGCAAAATGCAATACCTGCATTCTTTTCTTCAGTGGATGCTCTTGTATAAAATATCTAGTGACTTCACATGGATAAGCTTTGAAGCATCAGAACCTCTACATTCTTCCAGAAGAGTTTAACATCATTAACCTACACAATTTTGCTAGAAATTTGATAAAATAGATGGCATTTTGGACAAGTGGAATGAAAAAAATGTTCTCTGAAGATATGCAATAGTAACAGTTGGCTGATTAAATGGACAAAATGTTCTTTAAAAACATGTGTCGGGGCTTAAGAAAAATAAACCATCAATTAGCTTTGTTCAGTCTTCATAGTTAAACCCATCTACTGCTTTAAAAATAGTCCTGTTAAACAGGATGTAGAGTTATTTAAACTGAAATACTATTAGTTCTGGGATCCAAGATGAGGAACAGACTCAAAATCTGTCTGGTTATTGCATGTGCTCTGACCTAAAACCTATTTCTATTTGTATTTTCAATACAAACCTTTGGCACTCAGTATAAAAAGATTCTCACTGTTTAACCATAAAAATCTCTGGATTTCAATTTCATAGAAAAGTATAAAGGGTATGTTCTTTTTTTTTTAATTTAGAGATTTATTGTTTTGTGAGGTATTTTTAAAACTGTTTCAGGGATTTATTTGTGATTATTTTATTTACTATGCCATTATTACCTGGTATTCCTTATCAGCCTACTTAAAGTCGTCATGTTATTTTCAGTCTTTGATCTATGTATAAATTTAAAACATTTAATAGAAGAGTTTCTTAAAACCTTTCAAGTTGTTCTTTGAGTAATATTTCCCACAATTAAAGGATTTTATCACCATATTAACAAAACTTTACAAATGTCTATGGGCAACTGGCCCACAGGAAAAGCATTAGTACAAATTGTGGAGTGATTCCTAAAGAGGAATCAAGATGCTTCATGCCTGATCCAGTTTGGACAACCACCATGAAAGCAGCAGTGTCAGCCAACAACAGGAATACACAATCTGGAAATGATAGATTGCATAGCCACCTGAAGCAATAATTGGCCTCCAGGTACCACAGTAGGAGAGATTCAATTTCTCAAAGTTCCTTCTTATCTTTCAGCTCATACGCAGGAACATGATGTGCAGCTGAGAACTTGGCATCGACCAAAAGAGAAAAGAGGATTTCCAGCTGGATCCCTGAAATTCTTTCTTTCATCAAGAAGCACAGTGTGGTTAATGTCAAAAGAAGCATTCAAATGGATTAGCAGAGATCCAACTTCCTCTTGAAACAAATACATGAAGAGCATTTAGTGAACAGCAATACCTTGTTTCTCAGTAACATCTCTAGATCCTAAATTTTGAGCATAAAACCTGAAGGTAAAGAGAATGGTAAAGAGTCATCACAATGAACAAGATTTGTAGGTGGGGAAAAATTACATTGTCAAATGTTTACAGACATTACCACTGACCAATCAGTTTAAAATTTCCCAAAATCTAAAATGCAGTTAAAATAGAATGTCTTCAGCTGCCCAAAGGTAAAAAAGCATTTTGAAGGATAACCATTATCTACATGGGAAACTTTGAAAAAAGACAAAGACTTTGCAACTCAAAATAAATGGTTGATTTTCCAAGCCTCAGTCAAACACAAACTTTTTAATGGTAAGAGAGCTTCAGAGGAGGGATAGCCAGCCAAACTCTGCAAGTGGAGCAGGGATCAATACCCACTCCAATGTACATGCTTCAGCTGAATAACCATTACAGTCTGAGTGCAGTACAGAGAGAGGAAATCAAAGAGGTAGAGAGGAAACTTGCCAAGCAGGTCACCCACCACATACTTGAGATCCCTCTTAGGACTCAGTTATCACATTGGATTGAAAAGATTATACTTGCTTGTGACATCAGTGGAGAGACTGTGCTGTAAAGATGTCTATAAAATTTTTTCTTCCCATAACCAAAGAAAAAGTCAAGATTGGGTGAGGGACAGGGAGATAAATGGTACAAATAGCTAAGAGAGTTGGCTCACATCTTCCTGAACTCTTGCCATAAACAATGTCTGGGAATGGCCAGAGCCTCCTCCAGGAGAGGAGCTGTACGTGTTCCAATGGCAGAAAACCACAGTTTCCAGAACAAGCTCTGTGTGAATTACAACAAGGTCAAGCCGTCCAAACTTGCACTTTTCTGAAGATCCCAAGAGAACACAATCTGAATGCCCACATCTAATTTCATCATTATTACTATCTCAAATCTTCAGTGAACTTAGGAGAAAACTGACTTGGCAGATCTGACAGCTGCACTCAGAAGCAGCTGGGAAAAGGCACCAGGGGGGCAGAGAGATAACATCCTTTTTAAGCTTTACCACCCCAAGGCAACCCTTGGTTGTGGTAAACCCTCATTTTCTCCTTTGCTCAGCATAGCTCACTGCCTGCCCTGTTACCTTGCAGAATCAATCAGTAGAAACACCTAAGTGCCACATGCATCCACTCTTAAACATAGGATTTGAAAATACAAGGAAAACAAGAACAGCTTAAATACTGTGTTCTTTAAATATCCCATATAATTACAATTCAAATGATGGGAGAATTGTTTTAAAAAACATTCTGCATTCTCTGTGTTTAAAAAATGTCAGATTGATATAAATAAAGTCTTGTTCTCATTTTATAAAAATAAAGGATTTGTTTACAACTCCAGATACTCACCAGGAGTACTGAGAATACTAATAGCATTTGGATTTTATAATGATGAATTAACAAGTAAACAGGAAACCATAATTTTTAAAGTCTCATGGGGCAGCTAAGGAATGAGAGAGTTCTGGCCCAACATACATCTCTCACACATCTCTATGCATACTAAATAACTACACTTTACATAAACACATATATGTTTGAGCACAAAAGTATGAAAAGAGTAAGAGAGAAAATTCCCTATTAGCTTAAATAAAAAGTAAAAATAATTTTAATTGAATACAGTACTAGGGTAGAAAAGTTAAAATTTCAAAATCTAAGTTTACACATGAGTTTGCACAGAAAACCTTACATTTTTCTTCTCTCTGCTACATGCCAAGACAAAGTTTCATTCAAATATCATGCATTTATTACTCCCCCAGAGAGTCTCTGACCATTTAGTGCACAGGATGGACTGTTCTCTATGAAAAAAATATACAAAAAACACTTAATGAAAACAGATCAAAATATTTAAACATCTAAAAATATAATCTCAAGGTTTACTTACATGGTGATATCAAAAATCTGTTCTGAAGGCAGAGTAAGTTTCATAACGTGCTAATTCCATGGAGTTCATCAGCATAATATGTATTTTATGGTAAAAAGTTATTAGTTAAATAAGTTTAAAAAAAATAAAAAAGGAAGAAATTGAATATTAGAAAGATAGATATATAGGTTACAACTTAAAACCAAGTCACGAAATCATGAAAGACGTCTTCTTTCTTCAGCAATCCTCTGTCCTTCAACATTACTGGCCACGAAGAAGGAAGGGATTCAGCAGGGAGAAGCTGCCTTTATGACACAGCCCAATTTCACCCTCCTAGCACTGGGCACCTTTGGAAATAAATGGCAGAAATGATTAGTACTCCTGCAGCTCAGAACTGGGTAACAGGGCACAAAAATGCATGCCTAACTCCTGTAAAAGAAGCTGTATGATGGCACCATTCAGCACAAGGCTTTCATCCGTCGTGTTTCCAGCATCCTGTTTCTCCTCTTGTCCCAGTGTCTCCTTCTTCCTTCGCAATGGCAGCAGCCACCCTGCCATCTGCACAAGGCAACCTCCCCAACAGGCTGATCTCCATCTCCTCTTTCATGCTTGCACCCTTGGATCCAGAGTCCCAGGTCCTGGGCCCGATGCCATGGCAGCTCCCGGCCACGCTGATGGCCAATGTGTCCCATGCCTCTCAGGAAGGGACAGCTTCAGAGCCTGCCTCAGCTGGCAGGACACTGGTGCTGGCAAGGGGTAGGAGCACACACATCCTTGCCATTGGAAAAATTAGCTGCCAGCTGTCCCACACCTGCAAACAGGTTCCCAAATGCATTATCATGGGTGCAGTTACAAAGAGCCACAGGAACCACCTTCAGTGCCACAAACACTCTCTACTGTCCTTGCTCCCAAACAGGCAGGTAAAAAACACACATATTTCTAGAAGAGAAAAATAGACACTATCCTTCAGGGTTTTTAAGTCTATCCATTTATTCCTCTTACCCACTATTATTCCTTCCTCTCTTGCCCCTTCCTGCCCCTCCCCCCACAAGAATAAAGTATTTACAGTGGAAATTTAAAAACAGATTAAACTTTGGAGAAGCTATAAGTCATTGAAAACAGTATTTTATAATGGAAATTGCCAGGTAATTTTACCTAGAGCCATTTCTGCTTCCACTGTGTGTAATAACTGTGATGAGCTGGAGTAGGCATTCAGACCCTGGGGTGACAGGAGCAGTTAGGATGGACTGCACAGCTTCTGGGAAAGGCATTAATCGGGACAGTCCAGCCATGTGGTCTGTGGAGCTCTTGCCTGTCATCCACAAATAGCTGCTTGATTAAGTGATGCTGAACCTCTTCATTTCCAACTGCTGAAGTGCACTAAAGGTTTCCTAAAATTTGTCTCAACATACACCAGCCACCAAAGAAAGGCATATTAGTATAATGCTTTGGATGAAGGGAAAGCTGGAGTCTTCACCAGTGCATGTTGCAAGACAAGCCCTCTCAGAGGACACAATCCATGCTATGAAGTGGTGGGGAGCCTTGCTGGACCATGAAATTCCCTGGTATTTGTAGAATATTTATAGAAGAGGAAATCTTTCCCCCATCCTTCTGCCTCTACCCAGCCCTGCAGCCAGTTGTTTACTGCATCAGCAGGGAAACAGCAGAGTCATTCCCTGTGATCCCTAGGCCTTACTTATTTCTGTGGGAGTCCTCCACATCAATGTATTGTTAACATTATTATCTTACCAAACCCAAAACACAGCTCTGAACCAATGAAGAAGAGAATAAATTATATCCCAGCTGAAACCAGGACAACATGCATTGAGAAACCTCCTTCTATCTTTTTCAACAGCAATTAAAAAAAAAAATCCTTCAGGGTATTGCTCAACTTGATCTGAAAAACTTCTCCAAGAAAAAGAAATGCACGAAAAGAAGTTCCTCCTTCACTTTGCATATTCATTGCAGTTTCAATACAGGCACTTTATTGTAAACATAGACAAGAGAGAAAGGGAAACAGAAAAGCAGAACTAGCTATGATCTCATCCACATCCATGCACTGAAGGGAACTGTACAGGGTAGAGCTGAGACAAGGGGGGCAGAAAAACAAAGCAGTAACTCCTCAGGCTATCTCAAACAGACAGCCATGCACAAACTCACCACAAATTTAGGACTTCTCAAACCAGGATGAAATTATTTGCTCTCATTCTGCCTTTGCAGAACACCCTGCAATTTCTACACAAATAATGTTAATTTATGGACTGGTACTCCAAGTTACAGAGAGCTTCTCTGTGTTCAGAAGATCATTTTGTTTCCAAACATGGAGGATGAGAAGGAGGACCTGTGATCTTCCTCTTTAAAACATATCTGCCAGGGATGGTCAGAAAAGGAAAACAGGAAGAGAAAACAGACATCAGTGCAGAGCAGCTGAATGAACCCAGCTATGGATATTTAGATACTTGACATTGCCCAAATAAAAAAAAAAAAAAAACAGAAATATCTATATACACACATACAAAGAAATTTAATATAAAATATCTCTATTAATACATTAGTATTTTCAAAACACATATCTATATCTACATATTTATGCACAAATTTCTATGAATACATGTACATAGTAAAAAATCAAGGTAACAAATGGAATTTTGAATATATTGTTATTATCACACATCTCATATGGTATCAAAATATACCCAAAAATTAAACTTAAAATCAAGCTCTAGTACATGAACTAATTCCAACATTGCAGTATTTATCAAACACTGGTTTTGGAAATAATTACTAAAGAGAATGTAGTTTAAGCAATTTTTTTAAATCAATATACACCAAAAGAACTTCCTACTGAGATGATTAAAATATTTTTATACCAGGAATTCTTCTGGTTAGAATTTGTGAGCAAGCAATTGCTAATTTTTTTATTCAACAATTTCAGAATAATGTTTTCAATAGCTTAACAGTGGATAAGAAATTTATTAACATATTTTGAACTGCAGAAAAAACATTAAGAACACAAAGTCAAACACCCAAAATATGGCAACACAAAAAAAAAAACCAAAAAAACCCAAAAAAACCAACAACAACAACAACAAAAAGCCAAACAAATGGCTAATCAGAAATCAAAGCTTTGGTATTGATTACAATTACCAATTGAATTACTGCTACCCATTGAATTCAGGGTGAGGACTCGTCAAGCTGCAAGAAGTTTCTTATTTTCAGCTGAGAACCCTCTTAAGTGGCAAATGGAAATCAAAAAACAAAGACATGCTATTTTGTTTCAATAAAGTCAGCATCTGCTTGCCAGCTACAAACCAGAAATCCTTCATTTACATGAGTTGCATAGGAGCAGGCTTGTTTTTCTTCTCTGCATGGCAGCAAAGAGGCAGAGTCTGGAAGCCAGAGGCTTATGTCAGAAACTGTGGGTTTGGCTTTGTTTCCAAGCCTCTCTTCAAACTGAAGATAACTTAAGACCAAATTGCAGTCTTTATTGGATTACTATGGGTTAAAATCTTTATCACTTTTAAATTATTTTTGTTACCATTTTTAACAAACTTTTTATTTTTCTGGTAGAAAACAGTGATTGAACGATTTCCTCTGAAATACCTTTTGGTGTCTCAAGGTCTGGATTCATCATCTCAAATTTCAGACACTTGCCTAAAGCAGTAAGTACTCTACTTTTAGTCAGTGCATACTATCTTCCTTTTGAGTAATTCTGAAATATCTTTGGTCAATTGCAGATAAAACTTTTTGTGATTATATATATAATTCCATTGTTCGATTTTGGGTGGGATGAAACTAAAAGCAAAATTGCATGGCAAGATTTCCAGCTTTTTGTATTCCAAATAAATCCAAGTTCTAGCTGAATGATGAGAAGAACAATCACAACTGTTGGATTTTGGTGTTTCTTTGTAAAGTTCTTTTTAAAGATTTTTTTGAGTATACTTCAGCCATATATTTCTCTCAACATCTCAAAAGAGTCAGGCATGCTCTCATATCTTTTCCTTCTAACCAGATCCAGGGATGATTGCTCTACCCACATAGAGAAATGGTTGCTCTGCAATGTAGCCCGATGATATCTAACTAAATGTTTTATTTCAGTAAGACCACCTTCAATACAAGTAAATAATTGCAGCATTTCAAAAGCCTGTCTTGGCCCAGCAGCTTAATGCAAACTATGGTGCCATGAGTCATATTTTATTTCAGGTCAATGTACCTGTCTTTCTATGATAGACCCTCTAGACACTACAATGCATAACTGAGAAAAGAGCTGATTAAATTGTAAGCCATAATACATGTCCATCAGAGTAGAAAAGGCTGATGGGACCCAGCTGGATGGGCATTCAAACCAAAGAGTTCACACGTGCTCCAATGGTGTGGATGCCTGCTCCAAACAAGGATAACAAATGCAATGCTCAATTACTGGAGCTGAATGAAAAAGGGTGTCTGCAAAAAACACCAGAAGAACAAAAGAAACTGCAAGGAAATCAAGTAATTCACTAGATCTCTCAGAAACATTTCATAAAGAAATTGGGATTTATGCTAATTTTTGCTTAAAAATGTTTTTTAGTTTTTTTAGTGTTTTTATAAACACTATAGAAAAGTAGATTTAGTTTTTCAATCACTGCATGAAAAAGTTTGCATTACATAAGCAAAGCATTACACTCATGACATAAGATAATTTCTAGTCCCAAAGGCAAACCCAGGAGTCACACACTGTATTCCTCTACATGCAATCATGCCCTATAAGCTGATCTGTCAGTCTCCAAGGCTACAGTTCACTGGTGATCCTTTCGTGTGATTCTATGGCCTGGACCATAGAATCATAAAGATGGAAAAGACCTCTAAAATCACCAAGTCCATTTGTCAACCCAGCACTGCCACCACCATGTTCACCACTGAACTGTCCTCAAGTGTCCATAACTACATGTGTTTTGAACACTTCCACAGATGGTGAGCCCACCATTTCCCAGGGAAGCCTGTTCCAATACTTTAGAATTCTTTTGGTGAAGACATTAATTTAGATTCCCTAAAATCTAATCTAAGCCTCCCTTGGTGCAAGTTGAGGCCATTTAATCTAATTCTGTCACTTGTTACCTGGAAGTAGAGGCTCACCTCCACCTTGCAACA
Organism: Chloebia gouldiae; assembly: GCA_003676055.1. Lineage (NCBI taxonomy): Eukaryota > Metazoa > Chordata > Aves > Passeriformes > Passeridae > Chloebia > Chloebia gouldiae. The sequence continues at coordinate 28,971,258 of QUSF01000002.1, forward strand.
ACCTCCTTTCAGGCAGCTGTAGTGATAAGGTCTTCCCTGAGCCTCCTTTTCTCCAGCATAAACAACACATATGTAAAACAATCTATGAAAAGAATAATTTTAAGTGCTGTCACCAGACCAGCTGTTTCCATGTTTCCTTCCTATACTGTAAACTTGTAGCAAAGAAAGTGTCCCACATGCAATACATTTATGCTCTGTGTATCCCTACTTTAAAGGGGACCGTTCTCGGACAAATATTCCTTTAAGATGATCCTATAAGTTAACAGGAACAATTAAAAGGCCAACCAAATTTTAAAAAAAAATCCACTCTGGTTTCTTTCCATATTCTAGTTAAAAGAAGTATTTATTTGCTGTGTATGTGCACATCCATTTTTGCACAGATATTTTGTCTATAACCTCAGCTCTCTGCTTTGGATTTGCAACAGCATGTCCTGGGAGATGCTGGGAGATTTACTCAATGGCTCTATCCGTGAATTATACATGCCTACCCAATCACCAGGATTAGGATTGTCTAGGGACATTGCAGAGCCAACATCACAGGTTGGACATGTCTGTCTACAAGACTTAGGCACAACAATATACTGGCCTCAGTATGGCAGAATGATCTATATAAAATCTTCTCAGCATTCTTTGCCTATTCCTTCCACTCACAGAATTTTTCATGCTTCTCTGTATGGGGATATTCAAATTCCATGCAAAGTCATCACTGCCTACTTGAGTTTTCAAAAGGATCCATCAGTAGGTGTTGTAAGCAAATACAAAGCAAGATGGATGCTTGATATCCTCAGATTTATAGCTCTACCATTTTTGCATAGAAGCAATGGCAGAAGTGGAAGGAGAAATTATTCCAACTTTAGTTCCAGTACAGACCTCCTACAGCAAGCTTAATCAATTACAGCTAATTGAAAACACTAATCTATTCCCACGTCCTACTTCTGTTCAAGTAACCTAACTGGCTAAAATAAAAAAAGGCATGTGGTGGGAGGATGCAATGTTCATTAAAAACTTGAAAGTTCATGAAAACTTTTAAGTTTAAAAAAATGAAATATTAGAACAAATTACTGTTACAACCAGCAGTGTTTGAAACTACCCATTTCCAGAACTCTTTCAGCGATTCTGTGGAAAGTAGAAAACATGGACCTGGTTAGTCATTATGATTGTAAAACATTTCCAGTTGTTTATTATTGTTAATGTCATGACTAGAAGTTTAAAAAGATTCAACCAGTTGCTGAAGTGAAACTTTAAAACAATTTGACTTTTTAAGTCAGAATATTAAGACTGGGTTTGCCATTCCCTGAGAGAGAGAGAGACAGAGACTCTGAGAAGTGGTAACTGAAAAAATAAAACAGAGCATAAAACCATGCCACTTTCTATGTGAGAAGACATAAGGGAGCTTCCTTATTTTGGTCACTTCCTCTTCCCTCTTTCTCACCAACAGACATACACATATGCACAGTATACATACACCCCCAGACAGCTCCTGAGCCTGTAATCCTCTACTGAAAATCTTCCTTGCTGCTTTAATGAGCTGAATTCTCCTTGGAATGAAAGAGATTAAATAACAATTCCAGCACAACAGAACAGTCAAGCCTGAGGCAGAAATGAATGGCCAATGCAGGATTAAGATAAATAAATAAATAAACAGGGATGCAGAAGCAGTGTCAAATCAAAAGTTTCATCAAAATATAGTTCTTGCATGTCCTTGTTTCCAGTTGGCTATTAAATTAGTTGAGTTCTGCTTGGGCCCAGAGATCTTAGTGACTGCCCTGTGAGGTCAGGGCATAAAAGACTGGCAAAAGAGGAAATTTCACAAGAAAAAGCCTAATCACAGAAGTCTTTGCTCTATTAGCTCACAAAAGAGGACAATAGAAAAGGATTAAAGACCAAAGTAGTAAGGGAACAGAGTGAAATAGAAGAGTACTAAAATTGAATTAACACTATGGCCTATTTAAATTTTTAGTGTTTGGAAAACACTATATTGCCTAGCACTATACAACACAGAGGAATTAGGGAGCAGTTGGTTCTGTTTAATCAGGATTACATGAACTTTTCATTTCTATGTTTTATAATTCTTTAGTTCACAGCTGGGACCATTTGTTTCTTTTGCAGTGCCATTAGGGAAGGTGCTGCAGCACTACAAATAACAATACTGAGATCATGACTCCCTCTAATCTGATCAGGGCTATCAAATCTAGTTCCCCAGCACAGAATGTAACCATACAGCACAATTTAGACCACACTACAACTCCACCAAAAACAAACACCATCCACCCTATAATAAGCTTAAAGCCTTTCACATACAAAATAAGAAACTTCAAGAAAAGCAATTATGTCACAGAAAGGGGAAAGATTCCTACAATAGTAGGCAATTACTTTGGTGAAAACGTCTAGAGATCAAGAGGGTGCCTAGAGCTGCATCATTACAGCTGCAGCACTTAGGCTGATGTTTTCAGACTGCTTCTACCAGAAAAAGATGATGGGCTGGCTGGGAGACCACCAGCAGAACCAGAGACCCCAGTAACTGCAAGCACCAGAAAGTGCTCAAAAACAGAACAAAACAAAACTAAACAAAATAAAGCAAAATAACCCCAAGGAACAACTCATGTCAATTTGATAGAAAAATATTTTAACCATTAGTTTAACACTGGGTACATGAGAAAGACATATCACTGACTCATCTGAGACTGAAAATCCATAAGTCAACATAAAAAATAAGGAAAACAGAGCAGGAAGGATGGCCCTTGTAGATGGCTACTGGATACCAAGTGTCATTGTTTGTCAGCAAATAACATGAGCTATTGCAAAATCTACATCTATGCCACCCCGGAGGGCATGAATAAATCCAAACACCCGAAGTCTTAAATGCGTTATGTAGTTGATTATGGAAAATTGCACTAAATGTTCATAGAATTTCCTTTATGTTGAGAGCAACCTCCTAATGCTACTGGTGCTATATGACTATTATTCATACTTTAAAGGCCATATAAATAGATATATGTTTGGTGGGGAAAAAATTTAATTAATCTTACACTTCCCTGGATTCAGTGATCCTCCCTCTGAATCTAAATAATTCCTGAGAAGTGAGAAATACTGCTTTAATCCATAATTTAGGACAAAAAAAAAGAAATTAAAGAAATTTCGCTTACAACTTCCAGAAGTTTTATTTTGGTTCAAACAAAACAAACAAAGAAAAAAAAACCCAATGAAATAAAACACAAACAAAAAAAAAAACAACCAAACAAAAAACCCCACAATCTTGAAGAGCATATAAACAAAATCAAAAGTCCAGGCCTCACAATGTCCTTGGTCTAACCAAAAATAAAAATCAGGATACATAGCCTTTTATCTACAATAATTCCATAAGAGATTAACAGTATGATTTGAAACTTTTAGTTATTTGCTAGCAGTCTTCATCTAGATTCTTCAGATGCATCTGAAAACAGTTTAAAATTTCTGGTATGTACCACCAAGAACGCTGCCCATGAAAATATATTTCTTCTTTATCAGTACTGGTAATGATTCAGCCTAAGAAGTGATGCAATTTGGGAAGTCACATTTAAAAAAAGAAAGCAAACTAAGCCAAAACAAAACCCCACAAAACAAAACCAAAGTTAACTGGCAAGTTTCTGGAGGGGAAAAAGAGAAAAAAATATTCATATTCCAAAATGCAGGCTGCTAAACCTATGGAGGAAGACTAAAGAGTATAATCAAAGTGGGAAAAACAACACATGGCTCCAAGTAAATAAAAAAGCCCTACTACAAATATGCTTATGATTGACAGAATAAAAGTTACATGAATGACACACAATTGTATCTTGGACTTACACATATTGCAGTTACATTTAGGGAAAGGTTTTCTAATTAAAAGCACAGTGAAGTAATGGAATAGAATGCACAGTCTAGATGTTAAAAGGTTACATCTATAAGTGTAAACATCTGTTAACTTGTTTAAAAGCCAACTTAATTAAATTAGCACAAATCCCTCTGTGGCATTTAATTGAGTTAAGCTAAAATCATAGACTCCTTGGCCTGGAAGATGTCTCAAGAGGTCTAATCCATTCCCTGTCCACAGGCAGGATCAGCTCATCTCACATCATCCCTGACAGATGTTTATCTATCCTCTTTTTAAAAGACCACCAAGAATGGAGAGTTTATAACATCCTTAGACAACCCCTTTACTATGAGATTTTTGCTTATCTACACAGCACAATATTACACAGCCATAGCAAACTAGAGGCATTCACAGTCAGACATCAAAGTGATAAAAAGCAATATATTAAGCCATGATTATTACCTTGAATCACATGAACATATATCATCATCTCTTAACAAATTATTGTACATTAGCTGACAGATGGTAATGAGCCAAGTACACACACCACCTATCATAAATGTGAAATGAAATAAAATGTGAAGTTAAGCTTTTACTTCTATTTGCCAGGGGCTAAAATCATGCATGTAATTAATTACTCTTCCGCAATTGGCAGCTAAGTCAGGGTAAATCTATATTTCCTCTATGTTTATATGTTATTTACATAAGATAATTTAAATATTGTTGTTCGAGAAGAACATTATTCTAATTAGAGTGTTACACATTCCTCTTCCTGCCTGTTTACATGACTAAGTCTGGGGAATCTAACCAGACTTTGATAAAGATACAGAAGAAATACATCTAACCAACAATAGCAAACACTCTTTGACTTTTCCAAAAATACTTCCCACACTTCTGGCACAGTCAACCTGTACCAGGAAATTAACATCTGTTCTTACCTCTGCATTTAGTGAAGAAAAAGTTGTGCTGGAGATTTATGGAACCTTAGAATAGTCCAGGTTGAAAAGTGCCCTGAAAGATTACTTCATCAACCTTCTGTGGAAAAGTGTGCCTAGATGAAATTATCTAGTACCTGCTCAATAGTATATTGAAAATCTCTGGTAAAGGGGGCTCTACCCCATCTGGGGAGGTTGTTCCAGAGGCTGTTCTCACTGTAAAAATTCCTCTCATATATGAACATGAAAGCACTCTTCCCCCCAAGCATCCTTCTCTTGAGTTGAAAGTAGCTCACTTTGCAGCTGTGTAAGTGCAGCACAACAGGAGCGCTGCTACCATTGCTTGGCTACAGAATAACATAAAAAGCATTTAAAATATTTGTTGTGTAGAGCAAAGGCTCTTGCCCCCTCTTGCCTCTGCAACTGACAGATGTGCACACTCCTAATGCCTGCATTTCCCTCTGCTCAGCCTTTTTGGATGAGAATATAAGCGTAAAAGACATTTTTCATCACATTGAAGTGTACTGCTAAAGGCAACTTCAGAGACAATCCTGGAAAGTGGAACTGTCCTAGAAAGTCAATATTCCTTTGAATGATTTAAAGGTATCTCAAAAAGTCATTAATTCCTCTCCCTTAAAAATAGACTTATGATATCTTTTGCTTCTTCACATTATAAAAAAAAATTCTTACAAAATAGTGATCAGTAATGATACTGATTTGGTAGACAGAAAGACACTTGACATATATTACATTAGTTGGTGGTGAACGTTTAGAATTCCAAGGAATCAGTAAAGAAATAGTCTTATTTTCCTCCAGAAGACTAAGAGTTATAAAATTAATATTTTACAAATACTTTCATTTTTTCAAGTCTTTTAACATCCCACTTTCACCAAGATATAAATTCTAAAAGTTAGGATAATAAATCTACTGTGGAAAAGAACAGGGTAAAAGAGTTATTAGAATATTTTACACTTTTTAAATACTTAGTAAACAATTTTTTTAGAAACTTCCAGAATATTAAAATTCAGTTCTCCAAAAATAAATCCCAAGCATCTACCAGGTCCATGAATTGAATACAAACCTGGAGTTTGCCTTGTTTTTTCAGAACTGTAGTGAATTTGAAATTTTGAGCTTTAGAGCAAAACATATCAGCATTAATGAGCTGTGCATTTGTAACGTTCATAAGGTAACGCACAGAGATTGTGTGGTGATATTTTAAGCTGCAGATAAGTGTTCCCAAGTCACTCATTATCTGAACATCTGGATACACATCTCAAATGAAACAACTGAAAATCTGTTTTAACAATCTGTCACTGAGGTGCATGCTTGTGATTTTTTCTGGAAATCATTAGAATGATCAATAATCCCCAGAAATGCAGAAGCCAGATATTTCAACAGGCCAGCAGCAGGGGGAACTACCAGGTAGAAGACCAAAGGGATGCAGAAAGGACCAGTTTAAAGTCAAGTAGATAGGAGATACACTTTTGGGCTCATAAACTAATGAGCAGGCAACACACACCTTTTAATTGTCACGATCTAGTTTTAACACAGAAACACATTTCTGCTTTCTTATTCCAAACAAACGTTAAAGCATGTATCCCTTGTATTCATGTAAGGTATCTTACAAGTGTAACCCAAGCATGTTAGTACAGCGCATTTTATGTTAAAGAATGTGTTTTCTGAAGATTTCATTTTTCTCTTTGTGTCACATGAAAATGTGATAGTTTGTTGGTAATTAATTTGAACTGACTTAAGCAATCTAAACATCCTGCTTTATGGCTGTTCAAGATCAGTAAAAGAAGTACAGTACATTCCAATAGGAGGTATATATTAAATTGAGGAGGTTTTATTGTCAATGTTCGCCACAAGCCTAGCCATTTTATGTAAGCTTCTGGAAGACAAAATCACTGCTCCCCAGTCCTCACACAAATGATTTATTGGCTAGATTACACTTTGGTGGGAGTTAACATAATCTCACTCCAAGTCTGAACTTGATTCTCTATGTATTAACTGTGAGATCACATGGAATAGTTATTACATTGACCTCCCTGCTTGCTGATGTTGACCAGAAATTCTGGCCCTTTGCCTTTTATCATCTCTCTCATAGTAAGGACATTCCAGAAAATCATATCAGTCTGTGGATCTTGTGAAGAACTAATTTGATCCTTATTTGAATATAAACTGTTGTTCCCAGCTCCTCAGTAGTTTCCATTCTTACATAATGTGTGTTGATAAGCACCTTAAAACAGAATTTCTACAGAAATATTAATTTTGCATTAATTAAAATACTAAAGATTTCACTTTTAGACATATTTGATGGCAAAAAGAAAAGCCAAAGAATTCTAGGAAAAAAAAAAAAAACCAGAAAAACACTTTTTTTTCACTATTTTTGTGGTTTTTTGGTGGATTTTTTGGGGGTTTTTTGGGGGTTTTTTTTGTTGTTGTTGTTTTTGTTTTGGTGGGTTGTTTTGTTTTTTGGTTTTTTGGTTTTTTTTTTTTAATAGCCATTAAGGTTTTCTGGCTTTCCTCAGTGGAATAAAAACTCTTGCCTCCTGAACAACTACTGACTCTTATGAGTCTATTATTAGGGTAGTCTGTTCATTTACTGCTCCTTTGTGCATGGATAATCAGTGTTATATACCCAAAATTGCATGTATTCCCATTTTTTCCAGTTCACAGAAAGGTCCAAGCCACCACTTCATTCACAGTCATCTGTTATTCCCCTTCCATATGACAGCACATGAGCCAGGGGGAGGAAATAAAATTAACCTAAACCCAGCTGTTTTAATGAGAATTATTGGGGATGTTTGCACTTTCAAACAAGCTCACTACTTTTTTTAGTCAATAGGTCACAGTTCTCATGCAGATTATTCATGTGAGCTATCTCCAGAAGAACGGAGAGATTGTTCTTTATACAGAGGTTTCATGTTGCTTCACAGAGCATTTCCTTCTGTTCCACAATCTCCTTGAGCTCCCTTTGCTATGAAGAGCTCTACAGACTAGTGAAGCAGAAAAAGAAATTTAGGAGCAAGAACATCAGGTTCATAACATTAGCTTGCCACTCTTCTCACCCCACTTCCCAAGATTCTTAAGAATAAAACAAAATTATATTTCTCAGACCCAAAAGGAATGAATTATCAGAGTACTTTAAAAGAATCTCCTGGGAAACATCTGTAAAGTAATAGGAAAACAATTGCCTTATTTCATTTTCTTTTTTTTTTTTTTCCTTTTGAAGGGAAGCCTTATTTTATGAATATATAAACACCACTAAAAAAAAACTTTCAGCTTCTTCACTTTTTCTGACATCTGGATCTGGTGAAGTACATTCTGGTTGACCAAGAGAAATACATATGCTTTTGGTTGTAAGAGTAAGGCATATTGGTAAATATCTTATCATCCTGCTATATGAAAAAATAAGATTAAAGCTACAAACATGCAAATCCTTAAGAAAAAAAACAAAACAAAACAACCAACCAAACAAAAATCCAAACCTCAAAAAAAAACCCCAGAATTGTTGCTCATCACCTTTACTTCCAAATATACCAGGCCAGGGTCAAGGGCCCTATTATTAACTAGGACAAACTGCAGATAGCTGAGGAAGACCCTGAGGGGACAAGAAGTACATTACACTCCCAGAACTGCCTTCCAGTCTTTGGTGCTTTCAGGCACAAAACCTTCCTGAATTCATACTGCTTTCTTTGAATTTCAGTGCTAAGATGGATTTTCTTCCATAAATTATGTTGATCAAATTTCTGACATAAAATGATGTCTACAATGTCCCATGGTAAGGAGTTTGGCAGAGTTATTGCTCACTTGGTGAATCATTCCCTCACCTATAAAGCTCATTCAATTCTCCCTAACTACTCTAGTGAGCAAGTCCCTGAACTGTTGTTCCCAGATCATCCTCCTCATAGAGCTTATGTGACACAATCTGACATGTTTATACCTCTATGGCCTTTTGTCATTTCTCTCCAGGATGAAGTCTTGGGATTCAGACCTGGCCACCCTTGCTTCCCTCTTCCTTTTCCAGCCATGACAAATAGTTTTTAACCAAACAGTATGAAATGTATATTAAAAAAAAAAAGTATTTCCTAATTAGAAGAAACACTGATTTATAGAACATTTTGTACTTTCACTTTAAGTCTACTAGCCTTTGTTTGCTTTTCCCCATGCCTCCCTGAGAAGCTGTGAAGTAATTTTTCTGTAGCCTGTTTTTGGCCCAAATCCTATTCCCAGGCACCAAAACAGATCAGCTTAGAGGCAAGCACAGAACACGCAGGATTTAGATAATTTCTTCATCCCATTTGTTTTAAATTTGACTGGATCAAACTTCAGCTTCTATTTCATTCTCTGATATCAACAGGTACTGCTGTGACTCTCTTCACTCAACCCTTAAGATTCTAAATCCTTGGGTGTCATCGGCAAATTTTGATACTTCACTACTGCTCAAACTGGTTACTAAGATGTTGAGCACTGTATTTCCCAGAACACAGATCTGAAATATTCCAATAAAACTCTGAATTTTTCATAGTTTTCCAGTTTTAAAAACATTTTTATACTTATAAGGTCATTATCTCTTGTACTGCAGGAACTTAAACTCTTTAATTTTCAGTAGTTTGTCAACAGCATTAAGAAAACCACATAAGATGTATTAGCCAAGTCTCCTTTGTATGTCCATGACTTGTGCTGTAAGTTCTTTAAAGAAGGCCAAACATTTGACTGTTCTGTTTACAAATATAATTTTTTCCTTTTACTAGTAGCCTGCTCACAGAAAGAGAGAACTTTCAGCAATATAAATTGAACCCAGACCCTTCTTTGCCAAAAATTAAATGTCTTTTGACTTCATCAGTTTAGTCAGAGTTGTAAGAAAAGAGCAGTTTAATTGGTGTTAATATAATAAAAGTGACAAGATGTTGGCAGCTAATCAATGTAGGGTATTTGACTGAATGAGCAGTTCTCATGCTGCAGTCATTTTCATTTGGTCTTCACTTTGTATTTCCAGTCCCACATCAATACAAGGATACAAAACCTCATTCACACCTTTGATTGCTGCTGATAGCTTCTTATAAATAAAATCTCAAAGATGTAAAATGAGTATGTGGTTGACCTAATGACAACCTAAAGACAAGGCACCACTGAGAGAATTTTTCAAGAAAGAAGAATAAATGGAAATAGCTTTTCTTGGCTTCCTTGATGACAATGACATTTAAATACAATCATCAAGATGCTAACAAAATTATAGTTTGGAAATAAAAACTCAATCAAAATAGAAGGTGAATACAAGCAAAGTGGCAATCAGAGACTGAAAAACGATCATGTAAGATGTAAGAATCCCCCTCATTGCATGACTGGAAGCCTGAATAGCCCTAAATAAGCTATTCATCCCATATGCAATCCATAACATTTTGTTGCTCTGATTTTTTTAAAAGGTCTCAACTGGAATTTCTTTTGTGAAAAAGATTATTTACATATAAATAAAAATAACACACTTTCAAAAAAGTGGCCACAGTTCTATATAAATCCCCAGAAAGAAGACTAATGTGGCTTTAGGTCTCAGAATGAGGAGTTTGTGTTTCTACTAAGAGATCATCACACCAGTTGTTGTCTGCACCAGTCAAAGCACAAAATGTAAACTTGGCTGACCTACTTTTGAATAGTTACTCATCCTGGAATGTGTTCCTTAGTAGCCTTCCTTATTCCTAGAAAAAGCCAGTGAAATATATTAAATACGAATCACTGCCATGATAATTAGTCTGTTTCCTCAGAGCATTTCTGCTACTTGCATTCTGCAGCAGAGAATTTAGCACTCTTCTTCCTCACCCCATATCACTAGTTGCCTTTATTTCCTTCAGGTGTGCAAGCAGTGTAACTTTGGCTGTATCTTCCCAGAGAGAAGAAATCCTAAAAGGATTACTGGAGCAGCTCCTTTAAGTCTCTTCAGCATTATTGTTTTAGTAGAAAGAAAATTCAAATTTGAAATTTGAAAATTCAAATTACTTTATGATTCCCGCATTTTACTTCTACCTCAAATGGAAAATATTCCCCAGTGCTGATCTAAACTCAGGATACTCTCAGCTTTTGGAGATGACAGCAGCTATTCAGTTTTCTCAGCCACATTAAATCCCAGTCATCTATCCTAACTGCAGCACCTCTGTTGTGGTCAGCAGTGAGGTCTGCTGTCAGCTAAAGGGAAGGATGGCTCACAGAGGCCAGATCAGCCTGACTGCCCTGCTCTGCTGTGGGATATGGTGAGGTTGCAATGTCAACAAGGGGCTCTCTTTCATCCACCATAATCCCACCTTCCTGAGTTTCTTCCTACACCCTAAATCCTATTCGCCATCCCCTCAAGGTCTCACAGATCTTCTCTGCCACCTTTGCTCAGCTATGGAGTTTTTAGCTGGCTTTGCTCTCGGTGATTACAAAGTTTGGATTTTGGTAGTTCCAGGCTACACAGGTTCTGTGTGTCTCCCAGTCCTGGTTTTTCTGCTTCCCTGCACATATGTTACGGGTTATGAAAGCTCTAATAACGTCAAAACTCAATATAATATCATTGAAAGGAGTGATAATAGGTTTTCCAATCTTTCTATCTTCTTCCTTTTTTATCAGCCCACCTTAGATGATGCTAGTTATACATTAACTGCTTGCTACATGAAGCAGAAATGAAACATCTGGCAGCAGATTTAATGCAGTACTTTTAAACTGAGAAATTCTACACAACCAATCTGCCCACTGAATTCAAATGACAGAAGAGTATGTATTCACCAAGGAAGATACAGAGATGTTTGTGCAAATGTCTGAAAAAGATATGTTTTTCTTCAAATTACATATTACTGCTATGGGGACTGAAAGTAACCATGAATAGTGGCTTTCCAGGAGTATGGAGGAAATGAAAAATACACCTGCAAGGGTCTGTGTAGAACACAGTTTTACCAGTGTCAAGTTTTAGCAAAACTTAATAATGCAGAAATTGTAAATTGTCCACTGAAGAGATGAAAGTAAGAAGATAGTTGCTAAATTCATTAATTTATTATATTGGAAATAATCTGAAATGATAAGAAACTATAGATATGAAATTACTTTGAAATTAAAGGGGGTACCCACTCCAAAAAATTATTAAAACTTGCATTGTTAGCTCTTTTTTTTTGCATCAGTCAAATTCCAATAGTCCCATAGTCCAGATTCAGTGTTGTAAAAGCTGACCAAAGTCAAATAAGAAGGTTCTGCTCAGTGTGGCAATTCTATAATGCATTCAAGAGAAATTCTACAGTAGTTCTAGGAAATTATTATTTATACTTTTATAGGCTACAAGTACTATGTACATTTTAAAGTTCCCACAATAGGTAGAAATGTTCAGTTTCCAATTAAAGTTGCTGGGATATCAAAGTCATGTGTGCCAGCAATTACTGCACATTTACTTTCAAAAGTGATGATGACCTATATTTATTTAATTTTGTATAATTGATGCCCTACACACCTCAGAGGAAGCACTTTCTGATTAGAATGTCATAAACAAAAAGCATAGTTCATCCTCCAAATATGTTCTAAATATTATCTATTCCATTTGTTTATTGAGTTACTCTCATTTTGTGTTCTCAAACCATAAGATTTCTTATACATGCACAACTCCATAAACCAGCTCTACACACAAAGTAAAATTTTTAATTTTTAAAATTAAGATCATGACTTCAATATTTGAAATCATGACTAAAACCCATTCAATCAGTCAAGCTTCCCAACTTACAGCAAAGTAGTGTCTCAGCAACAGAAAATTTTGAAGGCAGAAAACTAAAATTTTTCCAGTACTATACATTAAATAAAGGAAATCTCATTAATGGTGAGATGTGGCTATGAGTGGTGAACACTGACATTATTGTCGCTTGCACAGAAGACACATTTGGCATCAGGAAATACAGAGTACAATTTTCTTTGCTATTGCTGCTGTTGCATTTCTGTCTGCCTTGCTTTTATTGCCATTCAGTCTCCTCTTCATTCCTTCATGCTGACTTTCAGACTATTTCATAATACTGATTTCCATAGCTTCTAATTGTTAGATGTAAAACAGAAGACACCATTCAAAGAGAAAGGACAACTCACCCTCAGCTTACCATCAGGAGCTCATTGCCTTATACAGTATTGCTCTTATCAAGGAAAGGGAAAATAAACAGGACAGTAGCAAAAGAGCTTTTTGCTTCTACTATGGAGTCCAAATAAATTGAAAATATACAATGTAAGAGAGAAATGCTTTCTCTAGGTGGTCAAGATAAGCTTGCACCATATTTCATGATGTGTTAGTGACAGCCAAAAGTTAGGGGTTATCCAAAGTTATTCAAGCCTTAGTCAGTTAACCAAGCTGTTAACGGGGTACTATGCAGAATTTAAAACAAAATAAAAAGGGGGAGGGCAGGGGCAGGGAAGGAGGAGGAAGAAGAAAACCTCTTATTTGTGTAAATTCATTAATTGGACTAAACTCAATCATTGTTCCACTAGATTTTGCCAGTACCTTCAGGGCCTCTGGTAGAGAACAGTGGCAGACAGTATCTTGCCCTGCAGATCTATCACAACCAGAAAAAACATGGGGTTAAGCAGCCTGAGAGGTAAAAAATCTGGCGACTGCAGGGTGCACAAATTCAGCACATCTCTGCAAGAGCATCTGGCAGCAAGAATACTTCCAGGGGCACAACAGCAAGAATCAAACTCAGGTGCACTGGCAGCACTCCCTCACCACTGAGCCCACGTTGGCACAGATCAATGCAGAGCAATTTCACTGTCTTGTGACAAATTATGTCAAGGCCTTTTATTTTGCTAATGAGTTCTGTATGTCTGTTTTAGTAACTTTAGCTGCTGTGCTGAAATGGAAATTTTGTTTCTCAATTACTGTTAATTTTTACTTGGAACATCTCTTTGATCTAGGTGGAAAGAGGCAACCACTCTAAAGGGTGACCTCAATCTATCAGGAAACCAGCTTATTTTTAGTCTGTGATTGTTAGCTGTGCAAATGATATGGCAAGTTGAGCTTGCAGTTTCCCAAAGAATCAATCAGCGAATCATGCACTAGCAGAGCAGCATAATGTTAAGACATCCCCTTGGCAACAAGATGACTACCAAACTAAAAGACAAAGAAACAAACACATGTACAGAAAAAAAAAAATTCTTATGCATGCTCTCATCCAGCTTGAAAATAGAGAAATAATTCAAAAGTCTGGGCATTAAGAAAAATAGTCACCTGTAGCAAGCAACAGCCCTGTGAGGTAAAATGCTCAGGTCATACCATAGCAGCAGTACATCAGCAAGCAACACAGTCACTCAAATGAAGTCATTATGTAAGATATTGGTGCAAAATACCACCTCCAGTACATCTCTAAACTCTGCTATAAAGAGCATGACTCCTATGCTTAGGTTATGGCTACTAAACCTAGCTGACTCAGAGGTCACACATGACCACAGCCCCCACTTCCTCCTGCAGCTGCCATGAGCCCTCAGTGAACTGCAAGATGAACCACAAATAAAACGTGCTGGTTGTCATGTCTCAAGAGGAGAAAGCCTGGAACATAAGGTTTAGCTCCATTAACTCTTCAAGAGTAATACAATAGCTTTCTTCACACCCCTTTTTTTCTTGGGAAAACATGTAGGTGCTTAAATATGAGGGAACTTCCCATGTTCCCTCGGGCTCAGAGTTGTGGATGACCTCTGATGGTTTCTCCTCCAGGGGCATGGTACATGAGCTACCAAAGCACTACACCTTCTCTCATCAGCCAGATGAGGTTTATCTTTCATGTCACTGTCCTGGAAAGTGTCAGAGAAGAGAGCACAGCAGGATACTGTAAAGGCCCAATTCTACCTCAGTGTTTTAAAGCTATGGTGCCAGAACAATTGTCCTCCTGGGCCTCTGAGATTTTGTTCCATAAACAGCAGAAATCACCTACAGAAAATAAATAAATTGAAAGAAACACATATCATCAAGTCTCCTAGATCTTTGTATTTGCACACATTTTCTTGCCCTCTGATGGGCAAGGATCCTCTCAGGAGACCTGCTTCCTACCACAGGTGTGGAACACAGTGTCTCTTAGGCCAGCCAAGAACCATTCTTCTTTCAAGGAAGGTAGCTGCAGTACCATTCCCAAATCACAGTGTATATTCAGAGGAGCATTAAATAAAGAGGAGTATTAGAGCAAAAATTTCATCTTTGTTGCTTGTTTCCCCTAATTTTTGCACTTATGAACTGGATGGGGCAATCAGTTTCCCACAAGATCAGCAAGCTATTCATTAGATGATTTAAATACAGGCTGGTGCAGCAGACAATGCCGAAGCTGTGCAACCAGAACCACAGTTTATAGCACCTGAGTCACGGGCTAAAATAAGTTTCAAGGAAGGAAGCCACAAAAGCTTTATGATAAATGCCCTACCAGACACATGTTAAAAAAAAAAAAAAAAAAGTATCCTGTTCAGCTAGGTTGAACAGTGAGTTGGCACCAACCCGATCCTGAAGTAGTGACATTTGTTCCACAACAGGATGGCGTCTCAAGGACAAATCTTTCCTGGTGTCAGTGGAAAGAGAGAGAGAGATGCAGAAAATTTTTTTGCCTCTGCATTCTCCTGTTCATTCTTAAGCATTCAAAAGCTGTTGAAAAAAAAAACTCCTCTATTCCTCTGATTTTCATATCTGCACTACTTAAACTTCATTTTTTATCCCCATCTAATTTATGGAATGACCTCAGAACCATATGAGGCCATAGCAGAGCCTAGGCTCACCCAGCTGCATAAACTCTGTTACTAAGGAAAATGGATGCTCAAGTCTCAAAGAGCAAAAAGAAATTATAATAGCAAGCTACAACACAACCAAAGTCTGAGAGGTATCCTTATGGAGCATGAGTTCAGCTCCATAGGAACTTATAGTCTGCAGTTTTGTGGTCAACAGCTCACAGTTCTTCCTCCTGAGTTCTCCCTGTTGCTTTGAGCTCTATCCTACATGTACTGAAGTCTATAATGAATAAAGGATTTATCTCAGCTCTTGCTTTCACCATTGCCCTCATAAATTACTGCATGGAACCACATATACTAAAGCCTGTAACACCCTTTACAGAAGAAAATGAAGAAGAAATTATGCAAAGGGACAGTAAAAATAATGGTGAATGATACAGCTCTATTTTAACATCTATATCCACTTAAAGCAAGGGAACATTTCTGCTTCTAACTGTGCTGTCTTAGGGATAAAGGCCCTATATGTCTGACTCTGTTACAGTCTATACCCTGAGACCATTTTACCATCAGTGCAGGCACTCTGTTCACACCCCAGCTGAGTCTGAGTGCAAACTAATGCTCCTGTAGCACACACTACCAGGAGAGCATGCCCCCAGCTTGAGGGCAGATAGGCTAATCTGACTGCCTGTATTCATGAAAATTCTTTTATTAAAAGGAAGTTGTCCCATTATTTAATTATCTTGGTAAATAAATCCACTGCTCCCATCATCCAGTTTCACACTATGAAGCAAGACTACTCCACCCATTGTCAGACAGAGAAAACAATGAGGAAAATTATATCAAATAAGAAAGTTGGGATTCACAAAATATGTTAAAAAAACCCAAATAAGCAACAACCTAGCTAAAAAACTGGGAAATAAAGAGTATTATGCTTGGTCACTCTTCTTCTCTGAAAGCTAATTCTTTGCTAGCAGAACATGTGTAACTTGTTGGTAATGTAATTTTTTCTGAATTGTTATATCATTCTGACATTGGCAGATGTCAAGTCATGTTATTAGACTCTCACAGAAAGGGCTAAAATCTAGTCATTTGTTGAGCTGTATACAAAACAATCCCATTGCATGAAGTAATTCAGGTGTGAATTGGAAAAGGCACAGAATTAACCTGTGCCCGAAAGCTTTTCTCAAGGAAGTTCACAAAGATGTCATCGCTTTGCTGGATTTCCAACAGGTTACAGAGATAGGTCCCTACCACAGCCACAATTACTCCTGTTTTTTGGTTATTTAGAACAAAGGAGCATCATTCAGTTACAGTTTTTTATTCCAATTCTTGCTTCCAAAATTTTTTTTCTTTTCCTCAGCAAAACCTCCATAGGCATGACAATGTTGCATTTCATCTTTAGAAGTGAAAGTACATTGGTTCAAACTCCTGGAAATATTGCAAGGAGAAAGCAGTAAGTCAGAGCAACTGAAGTAACATAAAGGTTTGAAGAATGTACATTTTTCTAATCGCAACAACACCCTTTTAAATAACAAGAAGATGCTCTTACCATAAATTGCCATATGCTATTTTTAACCTGCCTGTGTGTTTCCCCTGACTGTGCCAGGATTTATGTAGTTAGCACAAATATCACAAAGGCTTATTGTATCCTGGATAACAGAACACTCAAGCAGTACAGTAATTAGTTTAATTTTTCTTACCCGTAGATTCACTGCTTGCATCACATCCCTGGGCTTCTGCTTTCATACTTCATACCTAAATACTGCCACAGCTTAGTCAGAAACTAAGTGATCTGTGCACATTGCTGACAAACCAGTGCGGATTCTAGGAAATACACAAGTCAGCTTTTATGTCCTGGCTCATGGATTATGCCTGCATGGCCTAGGGCACTTATGCAGAATTTTTATTATCTCAGCAAACAAAAACAAAGATAAAACTGCAGTCTTCCTAAGGAATAAACAACAGCTTTGCTACCAGCACCTTTGAGCTCAGAGTTCCAGAAAAGCCTGTAAAGTCCTTGAACAAAACATCTGTCACAGTGAGCATGGAAATTCATCCTGCTTGGTAAAAAATTTCTTGAACAAAACAAAACACAAACCCCTCCTCCAATATAACAGAAACTCTTGGTTTTAAATATACATGTATATTTTACCTCTTTCCCCCCTCCCAGCTTTAGTAAGGCAAACTTTCACTACTGACAAATATAGAATTAGATGTGCCTGAAACAGCACCTGCATGTTACTGGAAGCAATGAATACCAGAGGTATCACATAAAAGTTGTCATCTTATACAGAAGGGATCTTCTCTGACCACTTTTAGAAAGCTAAACATGTCCCAAGGGGAAATATTCAGACAAGTTTTTTAAAAAGTGCTTATTGCAGTATTTAAAACCTGTTCTCTAGTCGTGCAAAAGCACGCAGGATCTCTATGCGGTCTGAAGGATACAAATGCTTTGACATGGACAGTACTACCTATACATCCAGGAGGAAAGCTGCAGATATATCAACAACATCTGAACTCCTTGGAGCCAAAATCAGGTCCATATAAATTTTCATCCACCTGCAACTTGAGTTGTCCCAGTTGATACAAAACCATAATCAGGGGAAGTAGAGATGACAGACAAGTGGTAAGAGCCTTATCCAGGCATGAAATGGAAACACTGGCATCAAGTTCTGCTAGCCTGAAGAGATTCAGGCCCATAACACCTGTTTTTAAGCAGACCTTCCCAAATCCGCCTATGCTTTTGATGGCTGATGTGTTTTCTGATCTCTTTTTTTAAGCAATCAGCCCTGGACTTGAGGGTCACTCCACCAGAATACAAGTGGTAGGATTGCCTTATAGGGGTTACAGTGCCCACTGGAAAAGGGTAATGCCAAACTCTGCTTCCTTAGACTTTTGAGGGTTTTGGCTTTGGTTTTTCTTGTCTTAGGGAAAGTGCATATCTAATCCTAGAAACCAAACCTTTCAAAAGCTGTATGTTCTGGTTGAGCTGCCTAACCAAGGGTGTCCAAGGGACTTCTAGAGATGCAAAATCTTCTAGAGGCACGAGACACCTGCCTGTGAACTACAGTCAACAGAATTAGTGCGGATCATGGAGCACTGCAGTCCTGAGTGAATCTCCAGATCAACTGTCACATTCCCCATCCATCTGCCTACAATACTGTGGGGTCTACTCAGAGGGGTTTTTTTTGTTTACCTATACTGTTCACCTACTGCTTACCTATACTCTTTACCTAACTGCTGAGAAGAAATGTCTTTTCTCTTTTGCCATGTCAAACTAGATTCAAGCTGCAAAAATTTCCTTCTCGTAAAAGAAAAGATGTTTCCCCAGATACAAGCTTTGACAAGTGAAAATGCACTGAACTCCAACCCCTGCTGCCATCTACAGAGTGAGGGTCTAGACATGCAACCAGCAGGAATAACAGTTCAAGAAAGTATCATCACATGGTGGCATTCACTATTACATCCCAGCCTTAACAGGCTGGGCGTTTGTATGACACCCTATTATACAACAGGGTGTTATACAAACACAAAGACAGGACTCCTTGCTTGCAATGCAAAGCCACCAGAAACCATGAGGTGTTTTTAACCTCTGAAAAAACAAGCCCCACTGAACCTGGCTTCACCTACTCAGATATTTGGCATTACTGGAATCTGGCAGAGATCAAGTATATAACTGTTTCCAGAGTAATTCTCTGGGAAGTATATTCTCCTAATTTTCTTATTTCCAACAGCACAGCTTATAGTTGCTGGTACCAGCAGAATTCATAAATTTTCTCCACGGCCTGTTTCACTCTTTATTAATATTGAAACTTTCTGGCAAAACTCCTTTCCAAGGATTTAAGACTTCAAATCTGATGAGTTTATAAGTAAAGAGATCAAGAAACCCATAGATAAAAACAAATCTCCTAAAATCTTGCCAAATGTACTATGTGATTCCCTAAATGCTTACTTGAGAAAAAGAGTTTAATTTAATTTTTCCTCACTAAGAGTCAGAACAAAAGAAATAATAACACTGGAAGATATTTTAAAAAATGGTTGAAAAATAAATGAAAAAGATCTGTTTGGGGTTAGCATTACCAGTGAAAATCCTAGCATATTAATCAATTTGATATTTAAATTACATAAGGTCAAGCATCTCACAGCAACCTTCTTGACAAAATAACTATTCTATTGACTGGTATGGAAGTAGGAACTAATAAGTAACTTAATGATTAAGTAATTTATGATTAAGAAATGCATCCAGATATTTCTATTGGAAGAATAACTCTAAAATCTATTGTCTTTTTTATGAATTGATGGTGACATACATAATATTTTAAATATATAATGTTTAGAATTTTAAATACAATTGATTAATAAGAAGTAAACTGATAACAGAGATTTTCAACTATCAGACTGTCAAAGTTAACCTCAGTAGAATCTGCCTAAGATTTTGATAAGGTTTGAAGCTCTGTAATAGTAAAGACTGACAGTCCTATTGTGACTTGGTTTTGCTTCAAAGCAGAAACAGTTTTACTAAATTACTCTCAGTAGGCTCTTAATTACATTTTGATGAAAGCCCAGTTACAAGAGCAGAAGAAATGGTATATATTACTATCTATCTTAACTCAAAGATCCTCTTTAGACCAAGAGCTGCACACAGAACTCAAATTTACAGTGCATCCTAAGATACTGACCTACACATTTGTGCAAACATGCAGAGGCTAAATAAAACAAGCTCTAGGCAAGAATATTGGGGGGAAAAAGGAGAAAGATGATTGAGTATCTTCACAGATTTCTAAGGCTGACTCCTTCTTGGCAGAAGTGCCTGCATATTCTAACTTGAACAAACATCGACCTTTTACTATGATGTGCTTCAGAATAAACATTTCCGTGAAAAGCTCCAGCATCAAGTCACACAAGCAGCAGACACAGACATCTGCTCACACCTGGCACTGCCAGAGATAAATTCCTGACTTCTGGTACTGAAGTTTGGCTCTTGCATAACATTTCAGGGGAGGCTGGGAAGGATAGGACTTGGAGAAGAACTCCTGATTTCAGCCTATAGCAGGTCAAATTGGGCAGGATCCCACTTTCTCTCCAAATCATAATTAATTTTTCACTGCCTGTCTCTGTCCCAGTGTTAATATCAAACCTTTCACATCTTAATAGCACACGGTTTACATTTATTGATCAGAAAAAGACACACACCTCCTATTCTCCCATCATCCCAGCCATAATCAGTCCTGTAATTGATCCTTACCATAATTGACTGGGACAAATTTTTTGAGCTTTCTACCCCTTACTAAAACCTGCCTTAGATCATGTCCATGGGATATGGCCACAACTTTTACTGTCTGCAATGTCATTGTCCATGAACATTACAGTCACACTGACAATGTTTGAACAGGCCACAGCATCCCAGCACTAAGAGTCATACAGATGTATAGATTTATGCACCTCCAAATCAGCCTGTCCCCAAAGGTTTGCACCTTGCACTTCCTGTGTTGTTTCCAGAAATAAGCATAAAATCAACATTGCAGTTTTGGATGCCAAAGTTTTGCTGGCCAAAGTTTTCAGGAAAAAAAAAATCTTTCTTCAGGCAGTCAGTGCATGATGGCCAAGTGTGACAGCCAGCAACACCAGTAGGAATGCAGCTGCAGGTTCATAAGGCACATTCAACTTGCCTGCCATAGCTTCAAAGTTAAAACCAGCAATGAGCAGCCCAGTTCTCCTGTTGAACATGTTAATGCTTGACTTTCTCAACAGGCATGAAGGTTCTGGGGTCTCACTTCACAGAATCATAGAATCATTAGTTGGGCACAACCTCTTGACCTAAGACCAAGTCCAACCATTAACCCAGCATGGCCAAGTCCTCCACTAAAACATGTCCCCA